>OY743178.1:35044955-35559955 GCA_963555705.1 Ligustrum vulgare
AAAGAATCTAAATACTCCGAAATTAGTTTGATCAAATACTTTTATGTTAGCCTGTAGAGAAAAAGGTGTAAGAATTTCGATTTCAAGTGATAGAGGTAAGGCATATGTTAAGAATTTGTTTCTAAATGAAGTCTGAATATTCTTTATGATACCTACTTCATCTAGTTGTCTTAGAAATATGCGATTACTATTGCTGCATTATCGTGATGCATATTACTTTTTCCAAATTGTAAATTTGCAGATTAGAGGAATGAGCTTTGTGTTTGAAATCAACGAAAGATATGTGAGGCAGCACTTGGAAAGCGTCGTCAAGAAAAAAGAAAGGAAAGACGAGGAAATTTGATTTGTTGAAGCGATTATGGTAAGAATGCCTCAAAAAGTAACCTTACTTATCCCCCCTTTTATTAAAATAAATAAATTTTGTTTTTACGACACAATTTTAGATCTTTGAGGGAGAAATAATTTGCTCTTCTGTACAAAAAACATAACTTGTAGTCTTGTACATATATTAAGTTGTATTATGTTGTTTGTCGAGTACATAGTCTGTTGTCTTTCAAACAAAATCTGTGGGGATTGTATCACAATCTGCCCATTTGGCCTTTCTTGAAGAATATACTTTTCAGTGTTTGTTAGGTAAATGCTGCTATTCCTATTTCCATCCCATCCACCAATTGAGTCACGGTTAAACATATTGATCATTTTCTGCAAAGTGGTGACAAATTTCCTTTCTTTTTGGCTCGTGTGAATTTATGGTGCTTTTCTCCACCCCGAAATCGGCAAATGTTGGACAGTAGGAAGGTTTAAATGAGAAAATTATGGTCAGATTTAAATTTGATAAAATAACGGGTTGTCTTTACCGGTGTTTAGAAAATTGGAAATCAATTCGAACGGAAAAGACATTGAGTCAAGGGTCAAAAGGTTATCGAGTCGAACAGGGATTGAACATGTTTCAATTAAAATTGAGGTATTTGTAAAAATATCCAACTTTTGGCATCATAATTGAAAATTATAAATTAAAAACGCTTCAATTTATTTATTTATTTTGGAAAAAATATTGTTTTCTTACAAATGTTATGTTGTGATACTTTAAGGGGGGGTGGGGGTGGGGGTGTCAATGTGGAATTGAAAGGATTTTAAAATTCCATAATAATCAACGCATCCTTAATTTGGAATTTTATAAAATCTATCAAAATTCATTATAAAATTTCGATGTCCTCAAAATTCTATGGATTTCGTTGGATTTTTTAAATTGATGGAATTGAATGGATTGTTATGGATTTGGAGGCATAATTATCTGCCTGCAAAAACAGTATGAGAACAATGTACGTACTAAATTTTATACCCTGCAAATTTAAGCAAACTATTTTGTTCATGATTTGAGTTTGTTACTGTATGTCTTTTTAACTAATATAATTTAAGAATTTCCAAAGTACAATAATCAATTATAAATGTTGAAGAATTTCATACGACTACACCAGAAATATAGTAATAATAACAATATTATTATTATTATTATTATTATTATTATTATTATTATTATTTAATTCCATGGTATATAAGATAAAAATAAATAAAAAAACCACTTATCTGTATAGCATAGGAGACTAAATGAGTTTTAACAAATAAATTAATTAACAAAATACGTTGAGAGGCTAATTATAATACAATAATTCTAATTGTACTAACAAATCCTACAAACTAGTGTACAAGCATAAGTTAATTCCTATTTGGGAAAAATACATTAATAAGGTAATTATAAATGCAAATCTCAAATTGAGATCAAATTTGTATAACTTAAAAAATCAGGTTTTAATTAAAATTAATTAATTACATTAAGTAATTAAAAATATTTTATTAATAATAAATATTAAGGCATATTATAAAATCTCAAGTCACAAAATACAATTCTTTTTTAAATTACAAACCATCATTTTTAAGGTCACAACCACCATTTCTTAGGTCACTGATCATTTTATAGTCACGAACTATCAAAGTATTAGGTCACAAATTGAACTTATTTTTTTTATCACATTAACAAACATTAACAATTTTATAGTCAAGAATAATTTCAAGGTCACAATTTATCAAATCAGTAGGTCACATAATGTTAAATTAATTACTACTTATCGAATCAATAGGTCACAGAATGTTAAATTAATCACAAGTCACAAATTTTATATGTTTAAGGTCACACACAACTCAAAATTTTTTATACTACCATTACAACCACTGCCACCCTTGCCACGTCACCACCACTCCACGCTTCAACGACAGCCACCACCAGCACCGCCACCTCCATATTTTTGGCCAAACCTAGCCCCACCTGCAAATACCAAATCCACGATTCCACATATTGCCCACTACCATCACCGTCGTCACTTCACTACTGTTGTTCGCTCCGCAAGTGTACGGGTCGCGCAAGTAATAAAGTGGACGTAAATCCAAGTATCGATCCCATAAAGATTGTTGTAAATTGTATTTTATAGGGTTAATAGCACAAAACGTCCCAACGTTTGACATGTATTGTGCAAAACGTCCCAACGTTTTAATTTTTGACGCTAAACGTCCCAACCTTTACAATTTTTGGTAGAAGACATCCTTTCTGTCAATTTTAACCCCATTTCACAAATTGAACAGTAAATGTCAAGGGCATTTTCGTCCAAAAAAAAGCAGCACATTCATACTTGGGTAATTGGCACAAAACGTCCCTACGTTTGACACTTATTATGGAAAAACGTCCATACGTTTATTTTTTTGGCGAATAACGTCCATACCTTTATTTTTTGGCGAATAACGTCCATACCTTTATTTTTTTGGCGAATAACGTCCCTACCTTTAAATTTTCTTGTTCATTAGTCCCCAAATTTTACTTTTCTTTCAATTTAGTCATTCCGTATTTTATTTAAAGGTAATTGTCTTTAAACGTGTATAACTTTTGATCTACAACTCCGAATTGCACTCCGTTTTTTGCGTTGAACTCCAAATTCAACCATCTTTCTTATGATGTATCATGTGCTCATTTACTAAACATTTCGTTTTGACTTTTGTATAGTAGATACTTATTTTGTTATGGCATAATTGATTGACGTAAATTGATTTCTGTAAATTTTATTGAAACAGTGAAATTTTAATTTTAGTGTGTGTTCGGCGGCCAGCGGAATTTATAAATTGAATTTATTTGACTTTGTAATCTTTTTAAGGTAAAATATTTGGTTAAAAATTGGTATGTTTAGCCCCTGTTTGAGCCATGTTATAATCTCTAATAACTTTCTGAACAACACACAATTTCTTTCTCCAATTTTTAAAAAGTGATTTGAAGAGAGAGAATGTGTGTTGTTCAGAAAGTTATTAGAGATTATAACATGACTCAAACATGGGCTAAACATACCAATTTTTAACCAAATATTTTACCTTAAAAAGATTACAAAGTCAAATAAATCCAATTTATAAATTCCGCTGGCCGCCGAACACACACTAAAATTAAAATTTCACTGTTTCAATAAAATTTACAGAAATCAATTTACGTCAATCAATTATGCCCTAACAAAATAAGTATCTACTATACAAAAGTCAAAACGAAATGTTTAATAAATGAGCACATGATACATCATAAGAAAGATGGTTGAATTTGGAGTTCAACGCAAAAAACAGAGTGCAATTCGGAGTTGTAGATCAAAAGTTATACACGTTTGAAGACAATTACCTTTAAATAAAATACGGAATGACTAAATTGAAAGAAAAGTAAAATTTGGGGACTAATGAACAAGAAAATTTAAAGGTAGGGACGTTATTCGCCAAAAAAATAAAGGTAAGGACGTTATTCACCAAAAAAATAAACGTATGGACGTTTTTCCACAATTAGTGTCAAACGTAGGGACGTTTTGTGCCAATTACCCAAGTATGAATGGGCTGCTTTTTTTTGGACGAAAATGCCCTTGACATTTACTGTTCAATTTGTGAAATGGGGTTAAAATTGACATAAATGATGTCTTCTACCAAAAATTGTAAAGGTTGGGATGTTTAGCGTCAAAAATCAAAACGTTGGGACATTTTGCACAATACATGTCAAACGTTGGGACGTTTTGTGCTATTAACCCTATTTTATATTACGAACCTTAACCGGAACAAGAAATTTGTTTTGATTTGAGAAAGTTGTTTTGAAAATTAAAATAAAGATTAAATTAAAGAAAAAAGGAAAATTTAATTTGTGAAAACTTATAAAAGCAAACGCGTTAGAATTATGAATCCATTTTAACCAAATCATCCATGTATTTGATCAAATCATTTAAATACAATTCACGGGGTTTTGAATATCCTTGTTCCTAAAATTATTTAAGTCCTATTTCAAGCGATGCAAAAAAAACCTATCTCTAAATGTCAATTCACTATATTTTTATGACAATTAAGCAATTAGAAAAGCATTGAAGATCAATGAACACTATATATGATAACACAAAGTATAGGGGTATATTTCTATCCCCTATTAGACTTTGTGGCAATTAAATAGCTTCTAATGAAATCCTACTCTTTCGAACATAGAAAATCATAAAGACAATTACACAAAAGTTGGCCAAATAATTGCATAATAATAAAAACACTTATTTAATTGCATCAAACCGCATATATTAAATAATATGTCAAAACATGGAATCAATGATTAAAATTTTATCACAATCCTAACATAAGAATTCTAGCCTAAAAACATGATAAAAGATAAATTGCAACAATGATAATTAGAGTTCATCCCCCTTTTCACCAAGTTGTAGAAGAATCTTCAATCATGCGCCAGTTGGTTCCTTGAGAATTCGACAGCCCTTCGGGATCACCTTTGACAAGTTTGGAACTCCTAATTTCTTGCCCCAAGTCTGTTATTTATAGACCTCCTCGAAAACTAGGTTGTTTGGGGAGAAAGAATGCTGAATTCCACGCAAAAAGCCCAGCTGCGGCCCAGATTTCCTACCGTGCAACCTCACGGTTATAAACTGTGCGACCGCACGGTTCTGCAGGTTTCGCTTCGGTCGAGGATTTTTGTGACCGTGCGACCACTCGATGTTAAGTAATGCGACCGCACAGTTTTACGGTTGAAGGCAATTTCCGACTTTTGAAGTGTTACAAGTTGGTCCCTATCTTTTAATTGCACAACAAGTCCTCCAACTTTCGATTGATACAATTGAGTCCCTGAACTTTTGATTTCTTCCAAATTTGATTTCTTCTTCCAATTGGCCCTTTGATTAACTGCATCAACTCTTGATTTACACATTTTGACACTTTTAACATCCAATTGCTCGATTTTTACTTCAATTCCATTGTTTTCTCGACTTTGGGTTATTTTTGAAATATAAACAATTACAAACAAAATAAATAGCAAATATTCTTGAACAATCAATAAAAATCATACTTTTAGGATAGAAATAAGTGTATAAAATACACTTATCAATTGCCACCACAGATCGATACAGCACAATTGTGCCACAACCATCACACTGCCACGGCCATAGCCCTGACCACCACCATAGCCTAAATTCCTGCCACCACCACAGATGCAACCTCCAACATCATACAAACCATCAACACCTCTGCCTGAACCATTGCACCACGCTAACAGATCACACAGCCATCAATGAAACCACACAATCCAAACCATCACAGATATAAATAACGACCACCATCGCACAAATCTAGACCACCACCGCTATCCCATAGTAGCATTTTTGCTTGATTGAAGCACTGGCGACGCTGCTTACTTTGACATCATCGCTGTACCGCTGTGTATCTTGACATCGCCGTTGCGCTTTTTGACGAGCATTGGCGGATCCGGGGTAATGGGTTCGGCCATGGGGAAATGGGCTAATGATGAAAATGATGATGGAGGAATGGGCGGATTGGTGATGGATGAAATGGGTGAATTGAGCAGATGATGGTGAAATGGGTAGATGCTGAAATGGGTGAACGGTGAAATAAAGAGAGAAAATTATTAGGGTTTCAAATGGTGTTGTGTGACTTTTGGTTGAATAATTAATTTAATTTTAAATTATTCAGATTTATTAATTAATTACTCAAATCTTAATTGAACCCGAAAATTGAATTTATTTAGGTTTCAACTCATTTTTGAATTTGGATATTTAAAAATAGGGGTGTGTGATTTCCACTTCCTATTTTACCCTTTAATAGCTAGAAATATAAATTATCAAACCAACACCTCATTTCACATATTATTCCATTAAGTTTAACACATAATAAATTCTAAAAATATAATCACTTTAAATAATAATTTTTTTTTTACTAATTATTTCACAATTAAAAAAATATTATGCCTGTTTATAACCCTCATTTACTTCACGAAAAAAGAAAATATTTAATTAGAAGTTTACATAATGAATATTTAGAATTAGAAAGGATCGAAAGAGATTTAAATACAAGAGCTATAGAAATAAATGATGAAATTAGAAGATTAATAACACAACATAACGAATATCTCAGATTAATAGAAATAATTGAAATTAGGCAGGAAGAAAATAGAAGTATAAATGAATATAGAGAAAGGGCCTTAAGAAGAGTAAGAAGAAGATTATAATATAATTTCGTAAAATTAAATTTCACGATCCGTTCCCCAGTCGTATCAGAACCAGCAATTACACCAAGAAATTTATTTGGAAAAATGTCTAAAAAGTTACCAATAATTGAGAATTATAAATAGAAAGATCTACCTAATAACAGCCATTGGTCATTAATAACTGAAACATATCAAAAATTTATATCATTTATACTATTAGGAGAAGGAGGATTTGGAGAATATAAACAATTAAATTAGACGAATTTATATTTACTAAATAAATTAAGAATAAGTTTAGATAAAACTACTGAACAAAATTTAGAACAAACTAAAAACACATAATAAGTTCAAGAAATTATCAATAATTTACCATTAGAAATAAGACAAGTGATAAAAATAACTAATGATTATAAAGATATAAACAAAAGCATACCAACATAATTACTAGAAATAAAACAAAGTGTAAATAATCTGTCAAAACATTTAATAACACTAGAAAACCAAATTAAACAAATAACTGATGAAATAAATAAAATAGGAAATATGATAGGAGTATATGAAAACCCAATAGAAATTACAGAATCAAAAACTATTATAGAACAAATAAATATGATAAGAACAATTAAAGAAGAAGAAATAGGGAAGACTGATCTACACAAAAAATTGGATAATATACAACAAATTATTGAAATTATAAAAAAAAATATAAAAAAAAAATTATGATGAAATGGAAAAAAGAAAACCTAAAAGAATAATAACTGACAAAGAATTTAAAGCTATCAATAAAGTAGGAATAAATATGATTACTAAACAAATAGAAAAATTTATGGAAAATCCTAAAGAAGAAGGTGAAGAAGATTACATAACAGAAGAAGATTATATAGAAAAATTTAAAAATCTTAAAATAGAAGAAATTAATATGAATGAACAACAACAAGCTTTAGTACCCGCAGGACAAAATCCACCAGAATATATACAACAACCAGGAACTAACTGAGTTAAAAGAGAAATTACAAGTAATACTAATTCACAAGATACACCAGAAATTTATATGAGTTTAAGGCAAAACCAAAATTTTAGAAATAATAATTTGATACCACAACAAAAATATTATACAAAGCCAAGTAAAAATTATCCTAGAGAATATACACCATGGAGAAATATGGAAACGCAAATTAGTTCAAAAGGAAGATTGTTAGATTTAGGATGTGTGCAAGATACAGACCATGAATTAGCTAGAATTATGGATGAAAAATATGACTATGATGGCCTATACTAGATAATTAACAGGAAAACAATTCCAATTAATTTTAGAAAATACATTTATAGGAACCATTGGAAGATGGTGGAGAAATTTAACAGAAACTTATATAGAACAAGTTAGAGGAAATGACCATGATGAAATAGGAACTACACTGAGCAAATATGAAGATGCATTAAAAAGAGAATACACATTAGTATTAGACAGAGATTCTAAAATTAGCTCAAAATTAAGAAATAGATATTTATTAGAAAATTTATCAATATGTGACACTTGTTTCTTTAAACAATTTACAAGTGAATTTAGAAAATATTTTGGAAAGGCAAAATATAATCAGGAAACATATGGTATGGAAATTAAGAACCAAATATTCTTTAAACTACCAAACTCATGGAATTTAGAATTATTTAAAGAATGGGAAAAACTAGAAATACCATTGAGTAATAATAGTCTAGGAGCAAGAATACAATTTATAAAAATGTAACAAAAATAAAAATGTATGCAAGCAAATAATATAATCAAATTTCACAAAACAAGTAAAAAATCATTATGCTATGATAAATTACAATATAAACCTACCCAATGGGGATGTCAGTTACAAAGAAAATATAAGAAAAAGAAATATTATCAAAAAGATAAATTTAGAGACAAATTTAAAAATTTAATAAATATAAAAAACCATATAATAAAACATTAAAAATGTATAGAGTACCATATAAAAGGTATCAAAGACAAAAACAAAATAAAACTAGAAGATACCCTAAAAATCCTAAAAAATGTAAATGTTATTCATGTGGAGAAGTAAGACATATATCCCCAGAATGTCCCAACAAAAAGATAAAAAGAAAAATATGATGTATATTCCATTAATAGAAAAGAAAATTACAAACTAT
This sequence comes from Ligustrum vulgare, assembly GCA_963555705.1. NCBI lineage: Eukaryota > Viridiplantae > Streptophyta > Magnoliopsida > Lamiales > Oleaceae > Ligustrum > Ligustrum vulgare. The sequence continues at coordinate 35,053,663 of OY743178.1, forward strand.
TACCTATTGAACAAGAAGAAGAATGGGAAGAAATTCCTGAAGATGAAGAAATTTATGAATTAGAAGAGCATGAAGTGATAAACTCTATTATAAAATTCTATTCTAATATGAAATTAGAATCTTCAGAAAAAAATGAATCTACTGAATTTAGTGAAGAAGAATATTTTTATACAAATATGATTAGACAAATAAGTGAAGAAGTATATCTAAAGAATATGAATACCAATTAGAAGAAAATGAAGAACAACTAAATGAAAGATTAATATTTAATCCTAAACTGTATGAAAAGATCTTAAAATCAAAATTAGATGTAGAACCAAAAGAAATATTTAATTTACCATTTTGACAGAAAAATAAAGAAATAGCATATGTAGCAAGAAACCATAATCACCCTATAGATATAAGGGATACTACAGGAAATACATTAATACTTATAATAAATGAAGAAATTATAAGATAAGAAATAAATCTATTGAACCCTGAATTTAAAGGAGAAATAAAAAACATATATTTAGGAGCCATACAAATTATTGCAAAAGTCAATTTTAGAGAAGGAAATGATACACCTATAGAATTTTATATTTTGGATGATAGAATTGTAAGCTCAATACAAGATTCTTTAATAGGAATTGTAACATGAAATTTAATATACCAAAAAGTAAAATTTACAATAAGACCAAACCTTAGTATAAGTATGGGAGAACAAAATAAAAACAAAGCCTTAACATTATATTACAAATTAAGAGGAATATATATGGAACCAAGAAGTAAAACTATAAGTTTAACTATTAGAACAATATATGCATTTACTAGCAAACGCGAAGTAAAAATTAAGAATACTAGAAAAACATACATAATAGAACCCATATTTAAAAATCTATTAGAATACAAACCAGCTAAATAAAATTCAAGAATGACTATACCAGAAGATATAGAAATAGATTTTAATCAAACTAGGCAATTAATATATAAGGATAAACCACAAATAGAATTTGGAAGAGGATCAATTAGCCTAAGAAGAAATAATAGTACAAGATCATTACCTAAAATAGAAAATAGAAATGATTCAGAAAAAATATATAATGACAAAAATACACAGAAAAATACCTAGAATGAACCTATCTAAAGGGAATGATACAAAACAATTTGAAGTTATGATACAAATCAAAATAAATAGAGAATGGAAATAATAGAAAGTATTAATAAATACTGGAGCAATTGTATCCCATATAAAAGAAAAAATAATAGGAGATTTAGAACTTAAAATAACAAATAATCCAATCCAAATACAAGATTATTTTAGAAATATTCATCACATAAATACCTATGTAGAATTACCAATTAGGATAAATAAAAGGAGTGAAATAATCATAAATATGTATGTAGAACATACAGGAAAGGTAAACGCAAAATTATTATTATGAACAAATTTTTTGGAACAAGTAAAACCACATTATATTAAAGATAATAGAATTACAATGAATATCTCAATAGAAATTATCATGCCTTGTTTGATACAGGAGTAACAAGTACATGCCAAAACAAAGGTATCCAAAAAAAATTTCAGTCTCATTTTACACAAAATGTTGTTCAAATTATTGGTTTACGTTCAGAAATAGCCCCACCAATATATTGAATAAATAATTTTAATAATGCATATTATTTTTTTCCTCTTGATTGTGTTAAGAAAACTTGACCAGATTTTTTAACCATCCAACATTAGGGCAAGCAACCGTTCCAGGTAGAGTTCTTTTTATTTTTTTAAAATGCATGGTTCTGCTAAATGTTAATATAGTATTGCTATCTAATTTTTTAATACGTTTTATTTGGTACAAGACATGGATAAATATCCTAAATATTTAGCTATCATAGTTGAAAAGTTTAGTTGGTGGCTCAAAAATTAAGAACAAATTTATACTAACCAAAGTAGTATTAAATTATGATGATAGCTAAATAAACAAGTGACAGAAAATTGTTTCTAATAACTAAAATAATTCACATAGTTACTCTTTGATGCATTTATAAGCCCAAGGATGATGAGATTATTTTAATTATTGAGATATACGACGTCATTCAAGATTCATTGCTGAATGTGCTTGAAGCTGAATAAAATAAATATATAATATTTTTAGTTGAGAAAATACCTGCTACAATGTTGATCAGTGCCTTCGTCGATGTTGTTGATCGGGAACCTCCAACGTAACTTGCCGCGTTTACGAATTTTACAGACCTCATCTCATAATTTTAACTATTATAGGCCAACAAATTAAAAAAAAAAATTATTACAGACAAACAATACAAATAACAACATCGAATATTAACTTGTCAATTTACGAGGTGTTTGAATCACTTTCTACGATCCATTTTTGATAGATTACGTCTGTTGGAGGAACTTCGAACGACAAGGAACGATCAAATCGACGATTTGCGCCATAACGATATACATGTCGTGCTTCGCACGAAGTAACGATATATACGACGTTATAGTAATAATTTACACTGGAACGATATGAACTTCGCTAGAATCACAAACAAACGACATTTAACTCGTTATGATATTTATTCGGCCAAGAACATAACGATTCCAATATAGTTTTGTTATTGAAGAAACGATATTTATATCGTTTTAGTAGTAAAGTACACTGGAACAAGTTTAATGTCGTCAAATTTACAAACAAACGACATAATTATCGTTACGTGACTTTCTGATACTGAAACATAACGATCTATAACTCGTTCTACTGAAACGTGAACGACATCCACATCGTTTTAGGCTTTTTTCTATGGAAACGAGTTCATTGTTGTTACGTTTACAATGGAACGACCTTTCAGACGATAACGGATTTGAAGTCGTTACAACGACTTCAACATCGTTCTTCAGAAGTTAGTGTGACTTTGTTGACCGTTGGAAAATGAGACACGACGAGGGTATATCTGTAAATATATGTAACGACATTTATGTCGTTATTATGACAAAGTAACGACTTCTATGTCGTTATGAGCAACAATTAGGTAGAAAGTTTTGTAACTGTAACGACATTAATGTTGTTCCTAACGACACCGAAGTCGTTACTTTGAAAATGTAAGAAGCAGTGTGGTTTACTAAGTAACGACATTTAATATAGTTCAGAACGAATTCGATGTTGTTATTTGTATTGTTTGACTTGAACGACATTAAAATCGTTTTGTGTACAAAGTAATGACTTATATTTCGTTATGAGCAACAGTTAAGTAGAAAGGTTTTTCAATTGTAACGACATTAATGTCGTTGAGAACGACTGTAGCGCCCCGAGTTCCGTATACCCGATTCACTACGTCATTTTCTGTCTAAATTTTTCGAATAATATTTTTGCGGAAGAAATAATTGAAATACTCACCCTACTTTTTAACAGTTTTGCAGATTTCGGAGACGGTGGCGAGCGATGAATGATGGTGGCAATAATCGTTGAACGGTTGAAAGTTTGACGTTAATGATTTCCGTATTTTCCAAACAATCGAATAATTTAGAGAAGTTCATTTATTTGAGAAATTATGATATTGGCAATTTCTTTACAATATTAATGGTTCGATTTACTATTTCAAATGGTTTCATAAATGTTTTCAATTTTAGCGGCCATTACAGTTTATTTAATGTTGCCAAAAATGAATTTCAATTATTTCTTCCGCAAAAATATTATTCGAAAAATTTAGACAGAAAATGACGTAGTGAATCGGGTATACGGAACTCGGGGCGCTACAAGTTGGTTTATTATTTTGAAGTTAACGCCGCGACGGATTCGTCTAGCCAAGTCAAGAAATATCGAATTTGTTCGATTTTAAATTAAATGTCCGAATTTCTAAAATTATATTATTTAAAGTATTATTTTCAAAATCATTTTTGAATTCCAAATTTATTAAAATATCCCAATGATCCTTATCAAATTATTTCAAGTCCAAATACGTAATTCAAATTTTATCTCAATATTTATTTATTTTAATTTGATTATATTTAATTAAACCAAATTTTCTCCACATGTTTTCATATCTTTACACCTAATCTAATTCCTACCCAACCTAAAACTCCACCACGATTTCATCATACAACCACACCTCCATTCAACTCACATGGCACAACCTATATTCCCTTTCCATTATTTTTATTTGATGATTCCCCATGTCTCCTCTTTAATCATTTTAATTTCTTTCTCTTTTCCTTTAAAAACACCAACATTCATCACCCGTATCCATCATATTCTCCACCAAATCAACCATCAAAACATAATGATGATATTCTATTTCACACCAAATTCTCCACTAACCAAAACACAATTTCATTTCCACCTATCTTAATTCCACCACACTAACACAAATCTGTATAAAACCATAAGTACAGATCAAACCACCTTCATCCCCATGAATCATCACGTCTACCATCAATGCCTGCACCCAACTCCATCATCTTCAATAACCACAGCCATTCCAACAAACTGCTGCCTATCACCATACAATACACCATCGACTTGCAACCAAGACAACCATTTCAATAACCATCGCCCCACCAGTTCACTGCCAATCAGATTATCACCGGAAATTCATCACTGCATTAATGCCAATTCAATCAGAACCATCAACAACTAATATTCCCCAAAACAATCATACTCAGCACTGCTCCATCACACAACAAACGTCCCTGCACCACTATGTATCCTGCAACCACCATCAACGACCAATTCCAGGACAACCATGTTCAACCACAAACATCAGCCTTCAGTCCATTATCAATTTCAGAAGCCATCACCCATATTCAATACCACCACCATTTTCAGTCGACCAAGTTGGAGAAGAACCACCAACACTGCCCTCTACCTCCATCAACCTGATTCAATTCATCGATTCATCACCAAACAAAGTTTCAACAATTCTGCTGCTATCAAACACCCAATCACCGAAGACAATCACTCGGCTGTTTTCACTTCACCACAGCGAACATCATCTCCTCTGCCCTTCGAAACCACTAGTCAACCACACAATCCATCACCACAGCCCACATCGCCGATAGAACCACGGCCACAAATAAACCACCCACTGGCCACTTCGATTATGACAACCAATCGAACCCAAAATCAAGAAATAAACTAACCAAACAACTCACCTTGAACACAGGCCGCTTCGATCGGAGTTGTAGTCGGAATCGCAACTCTGATTAAACTACCCAACAATCACGATCTCACACCAAAATCCCGTGCCTAAGCCCAACCTTTTGTACACCGCCGGTGTTGCGCCGGCAGTAGATCGGATTTCTTCGTCGATCGCAACCTTCGTCCTCTCGCCCTTTTCTCTCTGTCTCTGCCTCGCCTCGCTCTCTCTATCTCTTGTTTCTTCAATGTCGTGAAATGATAGAGAGAGAAGAGATAATCTGATTTTAAACTTTCGGAAATTGCTTTTTGGTCCTTGAAGTTTTAAAGATTTCAAATCAACCCCTCAAGTTTTGAAATGTTTTAATCCAGCCCTTTTAGCTTCAAACTTATCATTTCAGTCCCTGCTGATTTTATTAATTTGATTTTAAGCTCAACTTTCAAAAGTATTCATTTTAATCCCTCAACTTTCAAAATATCTATTTTAGTCCCTGAACTTTCAAAAGTATTCATTTTAGTCCCTCAACTTTCAAAACATCAATTTTAGTCTTCAAATTATAATTTATCATTTTGAACTATATATTCGATAGACTAAAGTGACTTATTGGCTAAGACGAAGCGTACGGAGAATTTAAAGAAATTGAAGTCATTCCCGCTCAACTTTGCACTCGTCGGATTTGAGGTAGACTCGCACTTATTAATTGATTTAAATTATGATTTCATATAAATGTCATGTGACTTGTGAAAGTCAATTTTCAAGAAAATTAAGTATGTTTTATGAAAAGTAAGTATACCCTATGTTTTTACGATAATGTTTTATATGTTTTGGATCATTGCTATGCATAAGAATTCTTACCACCTAAGTTCGGTAGAATTCTGTGTCTCCATAAGTTTATGAGGATTTACCACCTAAGTTCGGTAAAATTCCTGTCTTTCCATATGTTTATGAGGATTTACCACCTAAGTTCGGTAAAATTCCTGTCGCGTATGTTTATGAGGATTTCGATCCTATCTTATGTTATGATGGAAATGATCCCTATGAATTTCATGAATTATGTTTTGGTATACTTACTGTTATTATGATCTTACTGTTATTATGATTTACTACATAAGAATTCTTACCACCTAAGTTCGGTAAAATTCTTATGTTTATGAGGATTTCGATTTTATCCTATGTTATGATGAAAACTTACTGTTATTATGATTTTACTGCATAAGAATTCTTGCCACCTAAGTTCGGTAAAGTTCTTGTGTCTCCCTATGTTTATGAGGATTTCAATCCTATCTTATGTTATGCTTTCAAAAGAAATTATGCTTGGCATAATTAAAATGTTTTTATAAGTATATGGTTTTCAAAGAGCTGTTTTCAAAGAGCTATTTTCAAAGAGCCTATGATTTGCAAAATATGTCCAGTGCTGTAATGCACAATATGAGTTTTATCAAGAACTGTTTTATAAAGAAGCTCTATCAATGCCCGTTTTATAAAGAGCCGGGATTTATGTGTTTAATCATCTTATAAATTAAATTAATTTGCGATGAGTCTACTGAGTATTTCCCCCATGAAATACTCACCCTACTTTTTAACAGTTTTGCAGATTTCGGAGACGGTGGCGAGCGATGAATGATGGTGGCAATAATCGTTGAACGGTTGAAAGTTTGACGTTAATGATTTCCGTATTTTCCAAACAATCGAATAATTTAGAGAAGTTCATTTATTTGAGAAATTATGATATTGGCAATTTCTTTACAATATTAATGGTTCGATTTACTATTTCAAATGGTTTCATAAATGTTTTCAATTTTAGCGGCCATTACAGTTTATTTAATGTTGCCAAAAAATGAATTTCAATTATTTCTTCCGCAAAAATATTATTCGAAAAAATTTAGACAGAAAATGACGTAGTGAATCGGGTATACGGAACTCGGGGCGCTACAACGACACTGAAGTCGTTACTTTGAAAACGTAAGAGGCAGTGTGGTTTACTAAGTAACGACATTTAATATAGTTCTGAACGACTTCGATGTTGGTATTTGGCTTGTTTGCCTGGACCGACATTAAAATCGTTTTATGTACAAAGTAACGACTTAGAAATCGTTATGCGTAGATTAAACACTGCATGGTACGTTCATAACTGGAACATTACAGCTATCATTTCTGGACAAAAAATGACAATTCCTGTACGTGATCATTGAACACAAATTTAGAACGATATAAATTGACTACAACATCGTTCCAATACAACAAATACAATAGCAAAAGAGCGTATGAAAGTGAAATTATAATAAGAAAAGAAGTTTTTCACTCCGTCCATTATTGCTGATTCCCAGCTCCAAGGCTCGTACAAGTGGTCCTATTATGACATGATTTTTTGCACTTACTGCACTTGCGAGGATTGCGTGATTCTCCAACCGATCTTTTCCTCTTTTTTGATGGACGACCACTTTGTTTTCATTTCAAATGTGGTAATACATTTCTGGACATCACATGTTCCGGAATTTTCCATTCAACTTCGTTCGGCAAAGGATACACAAACTCAGAATATGCTTGCTTCCAATAAGTAGTAGTATAAAAGGGACTGTATATAATGTAACCATCATCCCTTTATACCTTACCGCAGCAATTGCATGCTCGCATGGGAACCTGTCAAGATCAAACTTCTTGCATATACTCGTGCATCCAAGTCGACAATGTGGCGGCCCCTGATTTTTTCCAACATCATAAATGTCCGGAGATATGGGATTTACATCCAAACCATTCGATTCATTATATTTCATGCACATCTTCTTTTCCAAAGTTGGGGTGAGAATGGTCACACATTTCCCTGCTTCGACGTGTCTTTCATAAAACCACCTTTGTTGTGTCTCTCGGATATGGTCAATCAAATCAATTATAGGAAAATCTCGAGCACTCTTCAGCAAACCATTCAGTGTCTCTGCATTGTTTGTGGTCATGATATTGTACCGTATACCATCAAAGTGCGCTCTAGACCAATAACGATAATCTTCTTCCAGCAAGTAGTCCTTAATTCCGTCATTCTTACAATACTGCCAAATAATTCTCAAATTCAGGGACTGTATAAGCCTTCCCTGTTGTCATGAACAAATGTGCAAGATCACAACGTGGAAATCGACTCTTCAGGTTCGTTTGGATGTGGTAAATACAATTTCCATGATGGGCAAGCTTGAAATTTTTTGAAAGCCATGTTTAATGCTTGTTGCACGGTCGGAAATTATCACAAGGCCATCTGTATCACCTGTGATTGTCTGCAACTTCCTAAAGAACCATGTCCATGACTTATTATTTTCTGAATCTACTATTCCCCAAGTGAGCGGATATATTTGGTAATTTCCATCTTGAAAAGTTGCTAAAAGTAGAGTACCTTTTCGACTCGATGTCAAGAATGTCTCATCCACAGAAATTACTCGTCCAATCGAGGTAAGAAATCCACGTATGCTTGGTCCCAATGCCATAAAAAAGTATTTGAAACGCTGCTCTCTAGTAGTCCGAATGGATGTTTGGGTGCCTGGATTTTGCAACTCTAACTGATTATTGTCCAATTTTACGTATTTTAGATAGGTAAATAAATGAAAAATACAATTTTGGGATATAAATTTGGTAATTTAGAGTAAAACTTATAAAAGATTTAATTTTAATTCTTAAACTCTAAATTAATTTATTTGCTAATAATTTCATTTATTTAATTGCAGGTACATTTTGGACAAATTTTAACTCAAAAACCCCTAGCTTGATTAACCTGAAAAGCCCAAAAGGAATAAATCCACACTCAAAAGCCGCTCCAGCCCATATGCATTCAACAGCCCAAAAATAAATTCCCCAACCTACTCTCACACACGCCAACCTACAGCCCTATCTCTCCATTCTCGAACTTTCACCTTCAACCAATTCAGCAGCCTCCTTCCCTCACAAAAACTAGCAGCCGCAACAATTATCTGTGTTCTCTCAACTTCCATCACCAGCCGCTGTCTTCTTCTCGCCACAGACCAACCAGCCAGCCATCTCTCTTCCCCAGCCTCTTCCATATTTTACAGCCGCCAGCATCCTGTCCCTCACGGCATCTCACCTTCAACCTGTTCTTCCAGCCGCCTTCTACCCTTCTGCATATACACCACTTCACCATCTTCTTCTTCTCTCCACAGAAGCAACCAGTGGCTGCCTCATCTCTCACCTGCAATCCCACATACTTCAACCCAACCTCTCCTCCATTCCCAGACTTCATCAAAAACCACCAGCCACTTCACCTTCAACCTACAGCCGGAGCCTCCAGTCTGCAGTCTTCAACAGGCAGCCCCTTCTCCCTCACCTCTCAGCAGCACCCCTCAGCAACCACAATGGACCAGGAGCTACAGCAGCTTCGGTTCACCTCATACAGCAGTCTCTCGCCAGCAGCTTCCACTCACAGCAGCTCCTCCACCGTTCCCAGCCTCTCTCGAATTTCTTCCACACAGCAGCAACCCAAACTTCTCTCTCGGCCAGCAAACACTCTCTTACAGCCCTCGGTTCATCTCACGCAGCAGCTCTCGGCTTCGGTTGATTCTTTCCAGTTTTGATTCTTATTTTGCTTTGATTTTGATTGTTTCATTTGTTAGTTTATATAAATTCAGATTATTGATATTAGTTTGTTTTTAGATTTATTTTAGTTATTGAAAGTTCATTTCCAAATTTAGATTTCTTGTCTATTAATGGTTATTGTTTATTTGAATTTTATTTCGTTTAATTTAATTATGTCCGGCTAAATTATATTTGAGATGAGTTATTTTTAGCTTCAATTGGTGAATGTTTTAATTCTTTATAGATGAATTCTTGTGATTGATAATAATTAACGAGTACTTTAAAGTTTCAAATTATTTTACTTCGATTGATGTCGTTGATGTGATATTATTGAATATGCACATAACATGCTCGACTAAATACCGTAAAATAAATTGATTAATTATCGTACTAATATTTCCAAATTTTATTGATCTCAAGAAATTCATGCTAAATTTATTTGCAAAGCCCAATTGATAGCGAAAGAATAACTCCACTCAAATTTCCCTTTTCATTGCAATTTAATTATATTCTCTCCAATTTCATTTTAGCAAAAGTGAAATCATAGTTTTAAACTTGAATTTAGCAAATATTATTATACCAATAAAATTCCTAGGAAGAATGACTATGGATTATTGCTAGGCTACAACTTGACCCCTTTATACTTGGAGGGTAGATTTAACATCGAGTCACTAACATATGACAATACGATGGCAATTTAGCATAATCTTTCGCCATGTATGCCTTGGTATAACTTATCGTTATGCCAAGTTCTCGACGAACATCGTTAATAATATCTCTCGGCCTATAAATTCGGTTGGCATCTTGATACTTTGAGACAATGTGATTTCCAATAACCATATAGGACGCATGCCTATGGTCTTTGCGATGAACACTCATAGAGCAATTATGAAGACCTTGATATTTTCGAACTTGAAAGATATTAGAATTTTTCATTTTGGTTGCCTGCAAACGCCACTTGCAGTTTTCCTCTACACAAATAACTATATAAATGCTCTTATTTGACTTCTTAACTTTGAATTCAAAGTGACACTTCAGAGCAAGCTACTGCAATTTTTCTGTCAAGGCATTCTTTGTTGGAAACAACTGTTTTGCTTGAACATTTTCGTCTTCTGGAATTCTTACAGATGAACCGCAATGGAAAGAAGGAAAACTTGAAACTACAGCCTGCGAATAGCCCTCATTTGTTCGGAAATCAATATTGTCATCTGCATGATTCTAAGATTTTACAGTGATGATTTATTTTGGAATGGTGTTTAGAAGAGGGACCATGGTAGAATCCAAGATTTTTTTTTAGTCTAAGAAATTGATATATTATATTAGTGATCAGATTGACGTATAAGGTACGTGATAGATATGACGACTAGACGGTTAAGGGGTGTTATGGTTATCCAGGGAAGAATCGTGGGAATATTGAGTTCGATGATCTTATTTTGATGGTTTATTGCATTATGGTGAAATATTATCTACGATTGAGAATTTTCATTTTTAGTCATAATATATGGGTTTATTTAAAGATTTAGTGATGCAGTTTCGATTAATTATTATTGGTTGTACTTTTGAAGTGAGTAAATATTTTGGCTACAATAATGGAAAATCTGAGATGATCAGTTGTGTGATTTTAAATTATGGGATTGTATCTTTGGGTTAAGCAAATTTGATGAGGAATCCTATATGATTTACAGAAGTCTTATTTAATGGTGATAAGATTAATCAGAGTATTGTTCATAAAGTGTGATATGAATTGAAGTTTGGGAGAATAGAAAATTTTAATTTTGAATTTCAGATTTGGGAAATTAGTGAAGTTTCTTACGTTTGAGAATAACATATCTGATCCTTGTGATGCTGTTTTAAGTTAGTATCTTAGCTCTCAGCTAGAATGAGTATTTGATACCGAGTACTTGATGTATGATTTAAAGTATAGAAAAATGAAAAGTGGGAACAAGAGTTTATGCGCCGTTTACTTTCTTGATAAAAGAAAGATTTGATGATGGGATTTGAGATATGGAATATTTTCTTGGATTTTGGTACTGATATTTTGATATAATAATCAAGGTATAGAGATGATACTGGAATACGTGAAATAGAAATAAGGACCGTATTAAATCAGAATTAATTAGTATGTACAAGTGAAAGAAATACCTTGCGGGGAAATGTTGTGATATATGAGTTAAGAATTTTAATTATTTGGGAGATATTTGTTTACTGAATTTTTGGGTTACAAATATTGGAAAGATAAGTTGATGATATTACGTTGATATGTTATTGGGTATATTACGTAGAGAGAATATTCAAGTAATTCTTTGATTATTTTGGGAATTTTCGATGATAAGAAAGGAAAAATTATTATGATATGATATGTCAGTAAAGATTTGTTGAAATTTTAGAGATATATACGAATATTTGAGGTCACATGATACGATGATAAGTGACAAGTTACATGTATACTACAAGATATGATGAAATTTTTACATACGATTGGGAATTTTCATTTTGATTCAGAAGAATTTTTGAGTAGACACATATGTCTATTATTGATAAGAAAGACCATGTCTTAAGAAAACAAAGTGATGCATTTAGTCAAAGTCCAGTGGGTTAAATATGGTTGGGTTAAATATGGTAGCGATGATGCTACATAAGAGAAAGAAGAGATTCTGATTAAGTATTCAGAAATCATAAGATCAAGTAAGTTTAATTTCGAGGACGAAATTATTTTAAGGGGGTAAGATTATAGCGACCCAGAATTTTTACGCAATTTTATAATTATTTTAATATTTAGAAAATTTTGTCGCTACTATTTCACCCATTATTTTGAAGTTAACGCCGCGACGGATTCGTCTAGCCAAGTCAAGAAATATCGAATTTGTTCGATTTTAAATTAAAATCCAAATTTCTAAAATTATGTTATTTTAATTATTTATTCAAAGTATTATTTTCAAAATTATTTTTCAGTCCAAAATATATCAATTTTAAATATATTTTCAAATCGAAGTTAGTCAGATTTTTTTTAGTTAAATTAATCCTATTTATCTAAACCAAATTTTCCCCCACCTCCACGTTCAACTTCAATAATACAGCAATTTCTTCAATCACACAAAGTATTCCCAACCCATTTGGACCCAATTTCATCATCAAAATCCACTCAATGATTCCACTAAATTATTCCCCAAATTATGATGTTTCCCACCTCCACAAAACACTATCATTATCATCACCATCCTCTTCCCACTATCATCAATTAAAACCACCAATTCAGTACAATTTCAGTTCAGCATCCACCCAGCTCCAGTTCAACCCCAGCACTGCAAATCACTTTCACCACCAAACACTGCAGTTCCTTTTCTGCAGCTAGACAACTTAGCACTCATCAGAATCACCACCATCAACTACCATCTGCAACACCTCTCATTCACTACCTTATTCATATCACAGAACTTCAACAATCAACCTACTATGTAATAATTCAGTCCCTTGAACCACCATCTTCAAGGAACCAAGCCTCAACCAAGGATCGAGCAATCCACCACCACTTCCATTCATCACCATTTTGCAGCACTTTCATCACCAACTGAAATACTGTCAACCAACAATCCTCAATCCAGCACTGCTTTTAGCCACGGTCACGCCCCAATCAGCCCAGAAACTAACCTTCATCCTTGACCCATTTCGTTTCTCACCATTTTGATCACCAAATCAAAACCCAAAATCAACCCAAACCCAAGAAAACAGAGTAACCAGATAATCACCTTCGACCATCGTTTCTTTGACCGGAGTTGAACCAGAAATCGCGATCTCAGTCTCGGATCACTTTGATTTGCGCACCTATCTCACATCAAAACTGCCTCAAATCAGAAACCCTCCTTGGCCGCCTTCTTGCTGTAACCAGCGCCGGCGAATCGCCGGTCGTAAGGATCGGATTTCTTCCTCGCGTCTCTCTTTCGTCGTCTCCGCCCTCGGTCTCTCTCTAATGCTTTGATTACGAAAATAGAGAGAGAAGTAAAGATCTGAATATATTATTAATTTTCGGAATTTGCACTTTGGTCCCTGACGTTTTAAATTGTTTCAAATCAGTCCCTATGTTTTAAAAAAGGTTTTATTTCAGTCCTTTCAGCTTTTAAACTTATCAATTTCAGTTCCAAAGTTTTAAATGATTTACTTCAGCCCTTTAACTTTAAACTCTTTTATTTCAGTACCTGCTGATTTATTTTTAAGCCCAAGTTTTAAAAGTATTCATTTTAGTCCCTCAACTTTCAAAATATTCATTTTAGTCCCTGAACTTTGAAAATATTCATTTTAGTCCCTCAACTATCAAAAGTATTCATTTTAATCCCTCAACTTTCAAAGTATCTATTTTAGTCCCTGAACTTTCAAAAATATTCATTTTAGTTCCTCAACTTTCAAAACATCAATTTTAGTCCTCAAATTATAATTTATCATTTTGAGCTATATATTCGATAGACTAAAGTGACTTATTGGCTAAGACGAAGCGTACGGAGAATTTAAAGAAATTGAAGTCATTCCCGCTCAACTTTGCACTCGTCGGATTTGAGGTAGACTCGCACTTATTAATTGATTTAAATTATGATTTCATATGAATGTCATGTGACTTGTGAAAAGTCAATTTTTAAGAAAAGCAAGTATGTTTTTATGAAAGGTAAATATACCTTATGTTTTTATGAAAAGTAAGTATGTTTTTATGAAAAGAAAATATACTTTATGTTTTTACGAAAAGTAAGTATACCCTATGCTTCACGAAAATGTTTTTTTTGGATCATTGCTATGAAATCAATCTACCAAGATTGTTATGGGTCCCATATGATAAGTTATGATATGTTAAGGGGACCGGAGTTTTAGTAGCGCTACACATAAGAATTCTTGCCACGAAGTTCGGTAACATTCTTGTGTCTCCTATGTTTATGAGGATTTGCCACGAAGTTCGGTAAAATTCCTATGTTTCCATATGTTTATGAGGATTTGCCACCTAAGTTCGGTAAAATTCCTGTCGCATATGTTTATGAGGATTTCGATCCTATCTTATGTTATGATGCAATTGATCCCTATGAATTTCAAAAATTATGCTTGGTATACTTACTACATAAGAATTCTTGCTACCGAAGTTCGGTAAAATTCTTATGTTTATGAGGATTTCGATCTTATCTTATGTTATGATGGAAATGATCCCTATGAATTTCAAGAATTATGTTTTGGTATACTTACTGTTATTATGATTTTACTGCATAAGAATTCTTGCCACCTAAGTTCGGTAAAGTTCTTGTGTCTCCCTATGTTTATGAGGATTTCAATCCTATCTTATGTTATGCTTTCAAAAGAAATTATGCTTGGCATAATTAAAATGTTTTTATAAGTATATGGTTTTCAAAGAGCTGTTTTCAAAGAGCTAATTTCAAAGAGCCTATGATTTGCAAAATATGTCCCGTGCTGTAATGCACAATATGAGTTTTATCAAGAGCCGTTTTATAAAGAAGCTCTATCAATGCCCGTTTTATAAAGAGCCGGGATTTATGTGTTTAATCATCTTATAAATTAAATTAATTTGCGATGAGTCTACTGAGTATTTCCCCCATGAAATACTCACCCTACTTTTTAACAGTTTTGCAGATTTCGGAGACGGTAGCGAGCGATGAATGATGGTGGCAATAATCGTTAAAAGGTTGAAAGTTTGACGTTAATGATTTCCGTATTTTTCCAACAATCGAATAATTTAGAGAAGTTCATTTATTTGAGAAATTATGACATTGTCAATTTCTTTACAAAATTAATGGTTCGATTTACTATTTCAAATGGTTTCATAAATGTTTCAATTTTATCGGCCATTACAGTTATTTAATGTTGCCAAAAAATGAATTTCAATTATTTCTTCCGCAAAAATATTATTCGAAAAAATTTAGACAGAAAATGACGTAGTGAATCGGGTATACGGAACTCGGGGCGCTACAGAGTATCAGTACAAGAAGTTTGATGAATTGTACCATCAAGAGCAAGCAGCTCACGAAAATCATTAGAAACATATTCCCCATCCAAATCACATCGAAAACATTTAATGACAGCAGAATGTTGAGTTTTAATAAGTGCTCTGAACGAACGATAAATAGAAATAAAATCAGAACGTCGCTTCATAAGATATACCCAACGATAACGACTATAATCATCAATAAAGGAAACATAATATCGGGACCCTCCTTTAGTAGAAATAGGAGCAGGGCCCCATACATCTGAGTGCACAAGATCAAATGATGCAATAGAAGAGGAAATACTACGAGGAAAAGGTAAAGCTGAAAAGTTAGCAAGTTTGCAACCACTACAATCAGAAATATCATGATGTTTTAAGTCTCCCAAACAACCTTTAGAAGCTAAAATTTTCAAACGACTAGCAGACACATGTCCTAGGCGAGAATGCCATAAATAGAAATTAGAAGAAGAAGAGTTCAAATGAAAAGACGATAAATCAGTACTAGAGGCTGCAACATGCGCTGGTCTCAGATTATCTAGAACATAAAGTCCTCCTCTTTGCCTATGGCCGATCCCAATCAGCTTCCGAGACTGCGGATCCTGTACATAACAAGTAGTAGAAGTAAAGTGAACAGAATTACCAGAATCACATAATTGACCGACAGAAATAAGATTTAAAGTAAGGTCAGGAACACAATAGACATCTGATAAAGACAGATTAGAAGTATGAACAGAACCAACGCCTGCTAAGGACAACGGGGTGCCATCAGCAGTCATAACAGGTGAAGATGACATAGAAGGATATAAATAATTAAAAAGTGATGAGTTAGGAGACATATGCTTAGAAGCACCCGAGTCAAAAATCCACGAGGAGGTTTTACCTGAGGAGTTCTGAGAGGACAAACCTACATGAGTAGAGGCTGACATGGCATGTGGCTGTGAGGCTAAAAACTTCTGAAACTGCTCACTAAGATCAGTCAATTGGGAATCAGATGAGGGCGGTGGACCAAGTATAGAGGAGCCAACAGGTGGAACAATCGCTGCTGTGTGAGCATTGGATCTATAAGACTGCTGAGACTTCAATAACTTAGGACATTGAGCCTTCCAATGTCCCTTTTGTCTACAAAAACTACAAACATCATTTGGGAACCGTGCATGTCCTTTGGTTCGATTCTGTATAGATGGTAAAGCTAAAACTGAAGTCCCAGAATGTGGAAGAGATACATCTTCAGTAAGGGATTTTAACCGTGTCTCCTCAGCAACAAGTTCACTAACAACTGAATCAACAGAAGGAAGAGGAGTACGGTGCAAAATAGAACCTCTGAGTCCCTCAAAATCACTACGAAGTGCCATAAAAAACTGAACCAATCGTTGCTCCTCTCTATAAATAATATAATCCGCACTTGCTTTCAGACCTGCCGGTTCAGTAAGAGTTAACTCATCCCAAATTGATGTCATAGCAGTATAAAAATCCAGAATGCTCATATTCTTTTGTTGCAATGCTCGAATGTCAATCTCTAAC
The DNA here is from genome assembly GCA_963555705.1 of Ligustrum vulgare. NCBI lineage: Eukaryota > Viridiplantae > Streptophyta > Magnoliopsida > Lamiales > Oleaceae > Ligustrum > Ligustrum vulgare. The sequence goes on from OY743178.1 coordinate 35,070,839, forward strand.
TGATATCGTTTTGCAAAATTAGATTTAGTGTACAACTTCTGCAAATGGTCCCAAACCTCCTTTGCCGTTTCATACTTAGCCAACTGTGTACCAATACTATGTTCTACAGAATTATTTATCCATGTATGAATTTTTGAATTATTTGAATCCCAGGTATCTAACATAGTTGCATAATTTGCATCATTATTTTCTGGTTTGTCAATTATTCCACTGACATAACCCCACAACTTTTTACCCTTAAGAAAGTGTTTCATAACATGACTCCAGTAAGCATAGTTTTTACCATTCAAACGCACATTAATAGCCTGAAGAGAATCATCGGATGCCATTATAAGAGAGAAAACGATACTAACCAACAAAGTCAAGCAAAGCAGTGCGTAAAAAGAATGGATAACTGCAAACCAACACCACAAGAAGGTAGAGGATGAATAGTCGATCACAAATCCGTCAACCGTGCCGCCAGACACTGCCGCACGCGCCCCCACGCGCCACCAGAAACTCCGCCTGTCTGACTCACGCGCCTCCTTACGCCGGCGCGTGTAATCTCACGCGCCACTCCAGTCGACGCGCCTCCACCTGCAGATTCGGAATATGGTCTTCGATCACCGGAATTCCTACTGCAAGTGCCTCGAAATTCGTGAAACAGTACGGTTTAGGGTTTTTCGCGAAGAAGAAAAATGCACGCAGATTTCGTTTTTTTTTTTCGAAGCCAATGTGAATCAAATAGCTCTGATACCATGTAGAAAACACAATAACATATATATCCTTATATATGTTCAACAGATATATTAAGAGAAAGAAGAAAGAATGGAAGAGAAGAAGAGAAAGAGAGAATAGGCAACTCTAAACCATACATTCATTATAATACTCAATCCTATATATACATACAAAACTAAAGCATATTCTAAGCATATTCAAAAGCATATTCTAGAATGTGCTAATTATTCTAACAGCTTGGTCATGGTGTGCGTGAAGTTGGCTGCCAGGGTTGTGGAGAGTTTACAGTCGCCCATGGGGGTTCGGGACTTGGGTTGAGGTTTTTGGTAGTGACTCAGTTTCGAGGTTGAATGTGGCGCAGTGGCGGTGGTGGTCAGATTTTTGGTGTTGTTTTCTATTGAATTATTTTCCGTCTCCTTCGATCCATTAATCGAATCAAGGCGACATTTCTCAATTTCCTCCATTTCCATAGATTGGATTAGAGGGCAGTGAGACGTATGGGATTCACACAAGGTGCTGCCATGGTGTGGGGGCATATGCGTGTGAAATCTGAAATTTCAGATGGTAAGAATAGTCGATTATGGAGGTGGTGACTGACGGGTTGTGGGTCTATGGAATTACTCATGCATTGGTGACTGCAAAATTTAACGTTGTAGCATCAACATGAATTTTTCAGTAGTGTGGCTACCGTATAGTAGTGTTAGGCGAGTTTATTCAATCTAGATTTTAAAATACATTTAATGACTCTTTTTTAATGAACTTTTTTTTAATGAATTTCATTGAATTTTATTAACTTTTATGAATTTATAGATTTTCAAAGATTTTTACAAGCTTTTATTTAAAATACTTTTATAGACTTTCAAGAACTTTTGTAAACTTTTATTTAAAAGACTTTCATATACTTTCAAAATTTTTTACAAACTTTTGTTTTTTCAATTGAAAAATTTGAATATTAATAGATTAATTATTCTATGACGTGAATGTTAATTTTTAATAATAATTATATATCAAGTGAATCAAAAAACGTGGTTTGAGAGATAAATAGTTATAATATAGAGAAACATTTGTGATAAAAATGAGAGAAAAATAAAACCACGTTTGAAATCGACATAAAAATTGTACCATGTTCATAATTTTTTTAATATTTTTAATATACAGTTTTTTTATAGATTTCGATAGACTTTTAATTAATATTTTTGAATATACAAATCTTTCTGGAGAAAATTCTTGAATTACTTTGCTTAATTATTATTTGTTTTGATACAATTTAATTATTATTTTTCTATAAGATCTTATATATTTTAATTGGATCTATTTTCATAGAAAAATTGAAGAAACTGATAATAAAGAATAAAGCCAAAATATAAAGAAAAAATATTAAAAAGAAAAAAAAAATTAACAAGTTGAAGGAAATAAAAACAATGATTTATTTAGTCGTAGCCTCGTAGGTTTAATATTTCTAAAAATAACATAAAAGAAGGAAGAAAAATATAGAAGAAACAAAATTATAATGTAAAAGATTTGTTATTATTATTATTAAAATCTTTCAAAATCTTGGAGATTAATGAGAGACAAATAAAAAGATTTTATGGTTCTACTTTATATTTAGAAGTTAGTACATAGAGGATTTCGTAATAGTCTTTAAAAGTCATTGACATTTTAAAATTGAAATTATGTATAATAAATACCTTATATATGTATTTTTCCCATAATTCAATCCTTGGCCCAAGTTCTTGAAGCTCAATCAATCCTATAGCATAATCACCCACGATTTTCTTTCCAGAATACCCCATCCCAAGTTTCTGTCCATTCATGGCTGATTCTACATTCAAAAATTCTTCCTTATTGACCTCAATCAAAGATCCATCATGGCCTTCCAAAGTTTAAACCACAATCAATTCCCTCTCCTCTTGCAAATCTCCTCTATATGTCCTTAACCAAAAGCTGCCACAATTTACCAAAATTAATACACAACAAACAGAATACACTCTCCTTCCTCTCCCTCAGAAAACTCACGCCACCACAAATTCAGCAAACACTTCTAGGAATGAATTTTCTCCTCTCTGAGGGGGCCGGGGGGTTTATTCTTTGAGGATTTGAAAAGACTTTTAAATATTTTGAAGGATTTAAAAAGTTTGGGTGTATTCAATTTAGATTTTAAAGATTTCTTAAAAATCTTGAGGTATTTTAATATAGATTTTAATGGACTTTCTAAAAGTTCATAAAAATCATGGTGTATTAGATAATGACTTTTAAAAGTCTTTAAAAGATACAATTTCAAAAATTTCAAAAATCAGGTGACTAATTATATATATATATTAACCCTCATCCACAACCCCCACCCCACCCGACCCGACCCAACCCAACCCAACCCAACCCTTACCTTAGATCCTAATCCGCCATTTCTGTTGCTACCAAATCTATTGAAACCACACAACACCACCATCACCACAACCTCCGATGCACCACTACCACCATATTCGACTCGCCACCTCTCTGTCGACCATCACCATGATCTCTGCAAAATCACCACCAACACCATAGTAATACCCGTCACTAAACAGCCACACATGTAGCGATATTAAGAAAAACAGTGATATATATATATACAAGTGTGTGTGTGTGTGTGTGTGTGTGTGTAGAGAGAGAGAGAGGGAGGTAGATTGTAGTATTTCATAATCATCCTACAATCAAGCAATCAGTGTGTGTGTGTGTGTGTGTAGAAGTAGATTTTAGTATTTAATAATCATCCTACAATCAAGCAATCAGTTAGGCATTTTTTCCAATTCAAATAGGACTCTCTAATTCAACAAAACTTAAATTTAAAAGATGATGAAAGAGAGTAATATGTGAATGATGTACGTACAAAATGTGACCTGAACCGCATGCATGTAACCTGTGTAATGCACTAAATGTAACCTGATCACCAGACTTGTGACTTGGACTTTTAAAGTGTTACCTAGGACATAACGCACTTAATGTGACCTGAACAACACACTATGACAAAATACATTAATGTGACATGAACAATACACTTGTAGCCTGAACAACATACCTAATCCACAAATGTGACCTAACCCACAAATGTGACCAAAATGGCAACACCTCACAACCAACATCAACAGCACACCATCACCAGCTGGGATGCAAAATGCTAATGCATCACACCGAACCACTACCCACTTTTTGTGACTTGTGACTTGCCTCATCTCTGAGACTCACCATGGTGACATCACAGCACCCATCTCTTCACCACCACCACCACCACCACAAACAACTCACAAAAAACCATAAACACCACCAAACGAGAAAAACAAACATCAAACCAAGCACAGATTGTTGGGTAACAGACAGATCTCAACCTCTAATACCACCACACACCATCACCTCTGGTCACTACTACACACCAAAAAGAAGAGGAGAAGAGGCAATTAATCGACATTAAAGAAACCAGAGGCTGGACGAGCATCAACATAAAAAAACAAGAGTCTGTTGAACTCGAATAATGAAAATCAAGTCAGTGGGTGGGTGGCTACGGCGAGCACTTCTCCATCTAATGTCGACAAGGGCGCCTTCGATGTTGCAAATGATGCCGACAAGTATGGCAGTTGCTGGGGATTTCTTTGGCTGTGGGTGAATGAATTTAATTTGGGGTGGCGGTGGATACATTGTCGGTTGGGGGGGGTGAAGAGGTGGGGTGGTTAATTTAATTTAATATTATTATTAATATTAAAATTTTTTATTATCAACTGATTTGTGTATAATTAAACATTAAACCTGATTTTTGATTTTCAATCTTAAAATACCGGTTGAGGTGTAATTTCCTCTTGATATAATCATGCAAGGTAAGAGGACATGGATTGAGGGAAGATTTGGGAAAACTAAATCTGTATAGAGGGTAAGAATATGATGCTGATGAATAGGTTGGGCTCTAGAATTGGGTTAAGGGAGTTTGAATTGAGTTAAATTGAGACTGGATAATAAATAACATTAAGATTAGAAGTTTGGGCTTCAAAGTTAGGACCTAAAATGATTAAAACTTGGATTTAAAAATAAATATTGATCTTGGAACACTTTAAATAAAAACTGGAACTTGACTAAGATTTTTAAATAAATTTATTTAATTCTACTTAATTGGCGAGACGAACAAGTTTTAAAATAAATAGGTGAAGTCGTAGCGACATGTCTTTAAGAATTTTAAAAATATTTTATTTAAAAAGTAACGAAGAATTCTTGATCGCTACAATCTTCAGTACGACTTTAAGGTTCGGAAGTTGGGGAAAACCATTGAAAACATCAGGAAAAAGGTAAGAGAAATGTATAAGAACAAGTTGCTTGGCTTTGAGGCCCTGCAAATCAGGAGGGATCAACTAGAAGCGCAAAGAGAAAAAGGTACCCTTTGTTTATTATTTTATTTTATTTACAATTTCCATGTTCTTCATATATTTTGGGTAGAATATCTCAAAAGTCAAAACAAAAGACTATTTTTATTTTTATTTAGGATCACAAAAATGTGAACTTTTTTTTTTTTTTTTAAAGAATATTTTAGACAACTTACTTTTCTTTTCTTCTCTTCTCGTTGTTTTAATTAATAAGATTATTATTTTTTGAGAATGTAAAATTTTATTTTTCAAAAATAAAAATTTCACTTATTTTTATTTCTTCTGAAAGAAAAAATTATTTATTTTAATTTTACTTTTTATCTACTACACATTTGAAATTGTTATTTCTTATAGTTACTTTTACATGTTGATACAATTCTTAAGTATTTTTTTTACTAATAAGCAAAATTGACTGGTATTAAAATTATTATTTATAAGTAAAAAGTACATAATGCAATTGAACTTAATTTTTCCCTATTTTAATCTAGCACCATCTCACAAAATGCATTATTTTGATCAGGTTGACTAAGCCTCCAGTAAAATGTTTATAACAAATTTATAAACAACACATTTTTATAAATCACATTTTAACCATGCAAATATTTTTACAAAGGGGTAACAATGGAGAGATAAGATTCTTTCCCGAATCTTAATTGTTCCAATAGCCCTGCTCACCTACTCGTCATGGGTAGGGAAGCTTTCCTACCCGTGTGAGATGGGGTGGGGGAAAAAAAGGGGTAGGGTGAGGCCCATTGCCACCCACCCCATAGTGGGGTGGCTTGTGAGTGGCGGGTAGTTGCTCACCTACCCGTGACAGGTATGGGAGCAAATTCATTTGTTTCAAACACTTCATTTTTTCTCTTCACTTTTCAATCACACATTTTAGCTTAAAATCATAAATAAATCAATTTATAAACTAATATAGTGTTACCAAATAGAAGCTAAATTAATCATTATTCGGTCATCTAGGGCACGTCATTTTACAAGTCTTTTCACAATATAAAAATTTAATTATATCAGAATAATTTATTAATCCTAAATATTATAAATTGTAAGAACTTAACGTCGAATCTTGATATTATATTATCATTATTCTAAAACGCGTGCTTAGGTAGACGCCTTGGTACTTTTAGGTGTGATTCTCAACCTTCATGCTTCGTCTAGGTTTACGCTTCACCAACACTTCGCTTGCGCATTGTCGGACTTTTTTGTGTCTAGGCGCTTAAGCATGATTTTCGACATCGTTGTTTCGTCACATTTTATGCTTTTTAGAACACCGTATGTTACTGTGAATATTTTAAGCCCCAAAAAAAGTCACCTAAAAAATATTTATTTATTGCTTACAATCTGTCTTGTAGCATTCGTTTGGTAAACCAAATAAACTGGTTTATAAATCAGTTTATAAATTACACAATTTGTCAAATTATTTTTTAACCATACATATTTTCTCCCTCCAATTTTTCACCACTACTGTTTACCTTAAAACATATATAGTCCAGTTCATTAACCACACATTGTTACCAAATAGACGCATTACAATAATAATTTTTTCCCAATCTGAAGTGGGGGAAAAATTGTGTCATCTTTATTTTTCCAGATATAATACTTGAATGTAAGGGTCCGTTTGATTGTGAGGGTGAAAAATGGGTGGAAAGAAAATATTTTCCAATGAATTCATTTTTTTGAAAATTGTTTTCATAGAAAATATCAATTGCAAGTGTTTGATTGGTTTAATTTTGCTAAGTGGAAAGAGTGTGGAATTTTTCAAGTTTTGTTATTTGATTGACATAATTTTTCATGAAAAATAAAAGTAAAATTTAACTATTTTAATCAACTAGCAGTAAGTACGCGCTTTGCACGTCTTATGTATGTGATGAATGTTAAACATTTTTATGTACTAATACTGTTTTTTAAAATAATCGACGTAATTGATATTCTTAGAGGAAAATTGTAAATGGTAAATTGACTTCAATTCCTAAAATATTAAAATTTTATTGAAAACTTCCGTCAAGTTCTTTGAAATATATATTAGATAATTATTTAAAATGTCAACTTAATAAATAAATAGCCTGTGATATATTAAGAAGTAATCTTATATCATAAATTTAGGTATATAAATAATTGTCTTGAAAATATTTATGATAAGTCGCGAAAAAATTTAGAGAAATATATTCATAGATAAATTAAATTAATTTGTTAGAAAATTTTTATAATGAAAAAAGTTTAATATTATGCTACTGTTTGGGAGAAATTAAAATAAGATTTTAATCAAAGTCAAAGTCAATAATTAGCATTTGTTTGGTTTTTACTAAAATTTTCTCATTTTTCTACAGTACTCAATATCAACCATTCATTAAAAATCAAGCTTACAATATTTGACTTTTCAATAAAATCTCAATCATCCATTTTCCTAAAAATCGCTATTCATTTCAAAAAAACATATTTTAAATAATACGAAACACACTCTTAATTTTAACCACACTTTTAATCGGACACAAAACTGTTGTACCGCATTTTATTAATTTTTATCAAAATCTATTAAAAAATTGATTTTAATCATCACCAAACAGTGAATCCTGAAATATTGGATTTGTATCTTGTCGTCAGTGGGAGTTACCTAAACTTTGGGCTTACCATCAAATCCTCCACCCTAGTCTGGGAGGCATAACTTGCGATTAACGTCCTCAACCAATGGCTCATGACAGGGTCGGTTGGGGCCCTCAAGGTGTGGGGTTGTACCCTTCTATAAATTTAAACCAAAATTTCAGTTTTAATTTTTTCTTTTCCAAAGAGTTTTGAAATTATTTATTTTATATCCTTAATCAGAAAATAATTAAAAAAAAATTATTTTTCTTTCTATATAGCCCCTGTTTGATGGAGATTAAAATCAAATTTTTAACAGACTTTGATAAAAGTTGATGAGACGTGTGGTTAAAAGTTACGAGATCAATGAAACATGAGGTTATGATTAATTGTTAAATTTGACTTTGATGGGACAATATTCTAAAAGTAAATTAAAAAGTAACGACGCTAAATTAATATTAATTGAATAATCAATTGCGATTTAGTCAACATGGATAAATTAATATTTTTGAAATAAGAATCAAAATAAATGTAAAATAAGTTTTAGTAAATGAACTAAAGGTATTAGTGTGAAAAGGAAAAAATGTGGGGATAAAATGGGAAATCAAAATATTCTCACATATACACACTTTTAAGATAGTGTAGATAAGTGTAGATGTAGATTTTTTAGCACATTTGTACTTGATAATAATAAAGTTAATTTTTGAAAAAATAAGTCAATTAACAAAAAAAGTGAAAAAACGTATTGAAAATTATTTTCCATGTTGCCAAGCAAAAAATTTCACATGTATTTTTGTGGCAAAAATTTTCTTCAATTGGAATGAAAATCAGGCACATGAGTGGGAGGGAAGAAGATTTTCTGTAGGCCAAATTTGGGGTGTCTAACAATGGAAAATGAGGAAAGTTGAAAAATATTTGGATTTTCCATTGCAAATATATGGCAATCAAACAGACCCTAATAATTTGTGTGAATTTTATATTATTAGATTAGAATTAAACCCATGTTTGATATAAATATATATATTTTTTAAAATCAAACTCATTTTTTATTATACATTCTCTTTATCCTTGTCTGGTAATCCTAAAAAACTTGATTAAAATCTAGTAAAGTTAATAATTAATCTTAACCACACATTTCATGGGTTTCATAACTTTTTAATCACATATTTCATTAACTTTTATCAAAATCTACTAAAAATATTATTTTAATCTTTACCAAACAGGGGCTAAATTAGTTTACCACATGAACTTGTAATTTTTCCTACATTCTTCAAAATAATGATTTAAAAAAAAAAAAATCTACATGAAACCTAAATATGGTATGAAATGATGCGATACAGAAAAATTAAGTTAACCATTAAAGTTCACTAAACCCTAAACTGACATCTCATTTTATGCTTCTTTTATTGTTAGTAATTTTTTAGAAACTGGTCTTGTTGGAAAGTGATGGGCACATTCAAAAATCTTAAACATGAAATAGTTGAAGAGAATTTTGAAGAATGAAATCTTCCTTGTCAACTTGTTCAAAAACGAAGAATTACAAAGCTATATATAGTTTTATACTATCATGTGGATGAATCTAGAAACTTAAAAATTAAATACAAATGTATCGAAAATTAAATACTAATACATTCATAATTAGGTTCATCACACATTCATCAATTAATTCATGTACCTAGAGTTTGAATGGATTTATTAGGTTCTTGCTTAAACTCCAATACTTCCCCTTAAACTTGAACCTTTTCGAACTCCGAGCATGAACCTCGACCTTTGGAAAATATCACACTTCAGGGGTTTCGTAAATATATTAGCAACTTGATCCATGGACTTCACTTATTCACTCAATCTCCTTGTTTGTCATATTTTCCCGACTAAAGTGATATATTGTGTCAATGTTTACTCCGATCATGAAACACAGGGTTCTTTGCTAAAGCTTGAGCCGATTTGTAGATAATCATTATTTTTGTAACACGTTCTTCCTCGTAGTTAAGTTCCTTTAACAATCTTCTTAACCAAATAACATGACATACACAAGAGGTAGCTGCAACACACTCTGACTCACAAGTAGATATTGTGATAATGGGTTGCTTCTTTGAACTCCACGAAATTGCATTGTCTCTCAAGAAGAACACAAACCCGATTGTACTTTTTTCTATAATCAATATCTCCCAAAATCATTATCACAATAACCCATTAACTTAAAGTTAGCACAAGATGAGTAACACATCTCATAATCAATTGTACCTTTAAGGTAATGAAGTATCCTCTTAGCGGCCATCATGTCCGACTTAGTAGAATTTCCCATAAAACGACTCAAAATTCCAAATACAAATAAAATATCCGGTCTTGTGCAAGTCAAGTATCTTAAACTTTCAAGACTTTTGAACATGGTCGGAACAACTTTCCCTTCATCTTCCTTCATTTTGGTCAACTTTGCTCCAACTTCCATTAGGAAGCTCCTTCGTGTATCCTTCTTGAGAGAAAAATATGCTTTCTTTCATTTGATTACTTTGATTCCCAAGTAATAAGACATAAGTCCCATGTCTGTCATCTCAAATTCTCGACCCATCGCCTTTTTAAAATCTTCAAACATTTTTTGACTTTTTCCTGTAAAAACAAGATCATCCACATAAATGCAACAAATAAGATATTTCCATTTTATTCTTTTATTTAAAGAGCATATTCGTGCTTGCATCTGGAAAAACAATTTTCTTGCAAGTACTTGTCAAGGCATTCATTCCAAGCTCCAGGTGCTTGTTCAAGCCTGTAAAATGCCTTTTTCAATTTCAACTCTTTGTTTTCATGGCTTTCAAAAACATAACCTCTAGGTTGCTTGACATAGACATCTTTATCAATATAGCCATTAAGAAAAGTAGACTTAATATCCAATTGATGGATCTTCCAATGATTTTGGGAAGCGACAGAAATGAGTAATTGAACTGTCTCCAGGTGAACAATTGGAGCAAACACCTCATCATAATCAATGCCCTCTCGTTGCTTGTATCCTTTAGTAACAAGTCGCGCTTTATATCTCTTCACATTTCCTTTGGCATCTTTCTTGGCCTTGTACACCCATTGACTCCAATTGTCTCATGATCACTTGGAAGAGATACTAACTCCCAAGTATCATTCTTTTCAATAACTTGAATCTTTTCGTCCATGGCTCGAATCCATTTTTCTTCAAGACAATCTTCTTCAAAATTAAAAGGTTCAACATCAGCAAATAAACAAAACAAGTTTGTATCTTCTAAAATCTAAGTTGCATTATAAAGATCATCAAGGCTTCGAAATTTTGGGGTTTTTTCACTTGAAGATGTCCATGGCGAAGATGAAATTGGCGACGCTAGTGGAGTAGCTTCATTTTGAACTACTTGGATGGTTTCTTCCTCTTCCTCAAAGTATGGAAGAAAATCATAAGAACCTTCTTTTTGACGACTCCAATCCCATGACGCAGTCTCATCAAACTCCACATCTCTGCTAACTACAATCTTTGATGTACTTGGACCGAACTTTTATCCCTTTGAATTTTCATCATTACCGATTAGGACAAGCTTCTCACTTCGATCATCAAGTTTGGGTCTTTCTTTCTCAGGAACTTGGACGTAAGCAATTGATCCAAATACTCTCAAGTGCATGACACTTGGTTTCCATCTATTCCATGCTTCTTGAGGTGTCACATTCTTCAAACTCTTTGTTGGACTACGATTTGAGAGATATATCGCACAAGCAACTGCTTCAGCTCAAAATTCCTTAGGCATATTCTTTGATTTGTGCATGGTTCTTACCATGTTAAGAATGGTACGATTCTTCCTTTCAACAATTCCATTTTGCTGAGATGACCTGGGAACTGTCAAAGGACGTCGAATACCAAACTTCTCATAAAAAATCCTAAAGCTTTAATCGCATAACTACTCTCCTTTTCAACGAAAGCTTAAACTTCTTAAATGCATCAAATGCCTCTGGTTTATGCTTTGAGAAGTAAACCCAAGTCGTTCTACTATAATCCTCAATAAAAAGCATAAAGTAAGAGCTTTTACCGAACGATTGAGGCTTGATAAAACCATAAACATCGGCACGAACAAGTTCAAGTGGCTTGGTTGCTCTTGGGACCTACTGTTTCAAAAAAACTCTTTCTTGGATGCTTGCCAAGGAAATATGCTTCACACATTTGATCAGGATGATTAATCGTTGGAATGTCTTTCACCACTATTTTTTCTCCCAAGTCTTTGAGTCCTCTAAAATTCAAATGTCCAAACCGCATATGCAAAATCCATGATGGATTAGTAGCACATGGTGTTACTATTTTTCAAATTCCATAACGGTTCTTTGTCAAGATACCATGTACTTCTTCCATCCATAGATTCATCTTTTAGTGTTAGAAGCAAGTTTCGTTCCCCATCATCTTCCTTGTGCTCCACAAGTTTTGGTTCTTCATCTATATATATTCTTATTTGAACACTCCCAAGATTAATGACCAAGCTTATTGCAAGAATAGCACTCAATCCGAGAGTTATCAAATTTTTTATTGTTCCTTTCATAATTTCCTCTTCCTCTTCTACAACCTCTAGTGAAATTTTGGTTTCTTTTTTCAAATTGTGAATATTGATATCTCTTCCTATTTCTTGACCACGTCCACGTCCTATTCCAAAGACTTATTCCTTGTCCTTGGCCACGACCTCTTCAGGACCCATTTCCTTTGGACTTCAAAAACATTTTTGCTTGCAACACTTGTTCAATTTGCTCTTGCTTGTCGCGATTCATTTCATCTTCATGGGCTCGCAATGACCAATTCAACTCATCAACCGTCATTGTTTCCAAGTCTATAGACTCTTCAACTACTACAACCACATGATTGAATTTTGTGTTGATAGAGCGAAGAATTTTCTCCACCACATGAACATGTGGCACTGGCTCTCCCAGTCTCTTCATTTGGTTCACCACCGGCAAGACTTTCGTAAAATAATCAAAAATGGATTCACTCTCTTTCATAAAGAGAGATTCAAACTTAGCCCTTTGAGTTTGAAGAAGAACTTTCTCCACTTTCTCTACTCCCATGATAGAATTGCAAAGCATCTCCCTTTTGGAAAAAAAGATATGCTTCATCTTCTGGCACCTCAAAGCCTTTCTCAACTACATCCCACACTCCTTGAGAACCAAGGATTTCCTTCGTTCGAGTGACCAATTATCATAAATTTGTTTGGTGAGTTGTGGTTATTGAAAAGCAATAGCAGCCCCTTTGGATATCATCTTGAGCTCTAACACACTTTGTTGGAACGTGGTGGGCACACTGAAAAATCTTACACAAGAAAGAGTAGAAGAGATTTTGAAGAATGAAATCTTCCTTCTCAACTTGCTCAAAAATGAAGAATTACAAAGCTATTTATACTATCATGTGGATGAATCTAAATCTTAAAAATTAAATATAAATGTATCTAAAATTTAATACTTCTACATTCATAATTAGGTTCATCATACATTCAGTAATTAACTCATGTACCTAGAGTATGAATAGATTTACGCCTTTGCTTCGTTTATTGCCTACATAAATGTTGGATTCCTTTTCGAACTAATAGGCTTGAAAAGTAGAATAATCTTTTATTACCTTCAATAACTTTACGAGTTATAGACAATTAATTATTTTATTTTTGTACCTAGGTAGTTGATGCATCTATTCTAATCTCTAATTTGATTATTCTTAGGCTCTTGCAATAGAGGAATACAATGTGGTGGGTTTTCAAGATGAGTCATACAATTCAGTTAATCTTCTAAATGGAGAATCAAAGGAGGTATAAATCACCTCAATCATTGGTATGTATGGCCTTGGTAAGACAACGCTAGCCAAAATGGTATTTCGTGATTCTATAATTGAATATGAATTCTACAATTGTGCATGGGTCTTTGTTTCTCAAGAATATAGTTGCAGGGAAGTGATCCTCAATAATCTGAGTCAATTTGGAAAGCTAACTAATGAGATGTCTAATAGTGTCGATGAAAGTTTAACTGAAGAACTACGTAAACTATTGGAGAAAGGTAAATACTTAATTGTCATGGATGATTTTTGGAGTGAAGAGGGTTGTAATGGTCTCAAAGTTGCTTTTCGTATGAATAGCAGAATCTTATTAACTAGTCGTATAGAGAATGTGACTTTGAGAGCCAACATGAATAGGAAGACTTGTAAATTGCGATTTTTAACACTCGAAGAAAGTTGGACGTTACTCCAAATAAAGGCACTTGACTCAAAGAAATGTGACTAAGAGTTGACAAAGCATGGAATGATTATAGCCAAAGATTGTGAGGGACTACTGCTTATGATAGTTGTAATTGGAGGAATTCTACTGCAAAAAAGTAGTAATAGTAATTCATGGGAAAAGGTTTCGAAAAGTCTACATACCTATCTTACCGTGGACAAGGAAAAACACATGAAAAAATTTATAGAACTGAGTTTTATCATCTTCCTTATCACTTGAAATAATGTTTTCTCTACTTTGGGATGTTTCCAGAGAACTCCCAAATCCCGGTGATGCGAACTCCGGAGGGGGTCCACATCGTAGCTCGCGGATTAACGCTTGGAAAGTTCCGAATTCAGGTTGGAACGGACGAGAACACTACAACTCGAGCCTCATGACGTAAGAACCATGGATTAAACCCAAGAATCTAATATCGATTCAGCGATGACTCAAGAACAATGGAATCTAATGAAGAAAATGAAACAAAACAAGAATTATATCAAAACCCGGATTTAGAGCCAAGCTCTGATACCAAAATTACCAAAATTGGAAAAAGAATTAAAAACCAATAAAGGAAATACAAATCAACTGAAATACTAAAAATCCAAAAATCTGATTCACACCACTTACGGCCGTAAGTAAGTGGGACTTATGGTCGTAAGTCCTTCTCGGATCAAAATGTTTCAATATTAGTTACGGTCGTGAAGATTTATGTTACGGCCGTAAATCTCCTTCTGAACAAAAATACCAATATTCATTTACGGCAGTGAGGAATGTGATGCGGCCGTGAAATCCATAAGATGCATTACGGCCGTGGGGGTCCGCATCGTAGCTCGAGGAATAACGCTTGGAAAGTTCCGAATTCAGGTTGGAACGGACGAGAACACTATAACCCGAGCCTCATGACATAAGAACCATGGGTATGTTAAAACCCAAGAATCTAAAATCAATTCAGCGATGACTCAAGAACAATGGAATCTAATGAAGAAAATGAAACAAAACAAGAATTATATCAAAACCTGGATTTAGAGACAAGCTCTGATACCAAATGATGTGATCCTTGTTGGGGAATCACGTAGTCTCGCGAAAATTGTTTAAACACTTGGAAAGTTCCAAATCCAGATTATTAGACGATAGCAATATGACCCGACACTCACAACTCAAGAACCAAGGATGTATCAAATCCAAGACCCGTTAAGATGCTGAATGAAGAACCATAAAGGGGTGAACGCCACAAAGGTTTTCAAATCCTTTGATAAGTTCAAGGGGTTCAATCAAGAACGAAAAGAATAGGGATAAACTCACCTAATTCAATGTAATTTCAATAATCATCAAAGTTGTGTTTTTACAATGACAAAGAAAACCTAATATAGTCCAAAAATGCGTCAAAAAATAACCCTAGCCGCAAAATCAGTAAATAAAACGCGGTGCTAGTTACAGATGTAACATACGGGCTTACGGCCGTAATTGACCCTCGGGTCCAAAAAAACTGTTTTATCTCTTACGTCCATGACATTGGTTCTTACGGCCGTAAGTCACATACTGAATAAAATTCCACAACTCAATTACGGGCGTGAAAATGATAGTTACGGCCGTAAGTCACTTTCTGCCCAATTTGTGCGATATCAAAGTTACGGCCGTAACTCCAGAACTTACGGCCGTAAAAGGCCTTCTGCCTTCTTTTCTCCTTGTTCTTTGACCCAAATGCATTATAACGGTTTTGGCTCATCTTCCATCTTGTCATGAATTGAAAATGGAGTCTTCGACCTTGCACTTGAACATTCATCCACCCAAGCTTGCATAAACCCCTACATTGCTTGCTTGATCTTCTTAGCCCTCAGCCTCGTTATTGGTCCCACTGGTACATGCAACGGGTCCTTACTCGTTGGGCCACTCAAGTACTCATCACTCGGTGTGGAAACTGATTCATATATATTGCGGAAGGATTAATTGAGTATAACGAGGGAATGAACTCAGTTCTATGAATTTGTTAATGCTTTTTTCCTTGTCCATGGTAAGATAGGTATGCAAACTTCTAGAATCCTTTTCCTACGAATTACTGTCACAGCTTCTTTGCAGTAGAATTCCTCCAATTACCACTATTGCAAGCGGTAACCCCTCACATTCTTTGGCTATAATCATTCCATGCTTTGTCAACTCTTCGTCACATTTCTTTGAGCTAAGTGCCTTTATTTGGAGTAACGTCCAACTTTCTTCGAGTTTCAAAAACCACAATTTATAAGGCTTCCTATTCATGTTGGCGCTCAAAGTCACATTCTCTATACGACTAGTTAATTTGATTCTACTCTTGCTCATATTCATATGAAAAGAAACTTTGAGACCATTTTAAACCTCTTCACTCCAAACATCATCCATGACAATTAAGTATTTACCTTTCTCCAATAGTTTACGAAGTTCTTCAACTAAACTTCTGTCGTCCCCATTAGACATCTCATTAGTTGGCTTCCCAAACTAGCTCAGAATATTGAGGATCACTTCCTTCCAACTATATTCTTGAGAAACAAAGACCCATGCGTGATTGTAGAATTCATATTCAATTCTAGAATCACGAAATACCATTTTAACTAGCGTTGTCTTACCAAGGCCGGGATTACCAATGATTGAGGTGATTTATAGCTCCTTTGATCCTCCATTTAAAAGATTAACAAGTTGTCTGCCTCATCTTGAAAACACACCACATTGTGTTCCTCTACAATAGGAGCCTAAGAATAATTAAATTAGAGATTAGAATATATGCATCAACTATCTAGGTACTAAAATAAAATAATTAATTGTCTATAACTCGTAAAGTTATTGAAGGTAATAAAAGATTATTCTACTTTTCAAGTCTATTAGTTCGAACAGGAATCCAACATTTATGTAGGTAATAAACGAATCAAAGGAGTAAATCAATTCATCCTCTAGGTACATGAATGTATGATGAACCTATTTATGAATGTACTAGTATTTAATTTTAGTTATATTTGTATTTAATTTTTAAGGTTCTAGATTCATCCACACGATAGCATAAATAGCTTTGTAATTATTCATTTTTGAGCAAATCGAAAAGGAAGATTTCATTCTTCAAAATTCTCTTCTACCTTTTCCCGTGTAAGATTTTTGAGTGTGTCCACCCCGTTCCAACAAAGTGGTGTTAGAGCTCAAGATGACATCCAAAGGGGCTGCTCTTGTTTTTCAACATCCACAACTCACCAAAAACAATTATGATAATTGGTCACTTCGAATGAAGGCAATCCTTGGTTCTTAAGGAGTGTGGGATGTAGATGAGAAAGGCTTTGAGGTTTCAGAAGATGAAGCATATCTTTCTCCAAATGAAAAGGAAGCCTTGGAGAAGGAAAGGAAAAAAAGACCATTTTGCACTCACTATCATTCATCAAGGTTTGGATGATGAAATGTTCGAGAAGATTGCAAATAAAACCACATCCAAACAAATGTGGACGCTTAGCAATTCTGTCATGGGAGTAGAAAGAGTTCGTCCTCAAACTCAAAGGGATTAGTTTGAATCTCTCTTTATGAAGTAGAGTGAATCCATTTCGGATTATTTTACGAAAGTCTTGGCGGTGAACCAAATGAAGATACTAGGAGAACCAGTGCCAGATGTTCGTGTGGTGGAGAAAATTCTTTGCTCTCTCAACACAAAATCCAATCATTTGGTTGCAGTTGATCGGTTGAATCGATCGTTGCGAGCCCATGAAGAGAGAATGAATCGCGGCAAGCAAGAGCAAATTGAACAAGTGTTGCAAGCAAAAATGTTTTTGAAGTCCAAAGGAAAATGGGTCTGAAAGAGGTCGTGGCAAGGACGAGGAAGAAGTCGTGGCCGAGGAGGTAGACGTGGTCAAGAAAGAGGAAGAGATATCAATATTCACAATTTGAAAAAAGAAACCAGAATTTCACTAGAGGACGTGGAAGAGGAAATTATGAAAGGAATAATGAAAAACTTGATAAATCTCGGATTCAATGCTATTCTTGCAATAAGCTTGGTAATTCTTGGGAGTTTTCAAATAAGAATATAGATGAAGAAGCAAAATATGTGAAGCATAAGGAAGATGATGGGGAATAAAACCTAACACTAAAAGATTCATATGGAAGATTGTATGCTTTGGCTAAGAGATCAAGATTCTAACCTTATTTCTTAGGTGACCATGACAAAAGAACCACATTTTTTATATAATTTGAAAAATAGTATACCATGTGCTTAAAAACGTGTGCTACTAATCCATCATGTATTTGACATATGCGGTTAGGACATTTGGATTTTAGAGGACTCAAAGACTTGGGAGAAAAGAGAGTGGTGAAGGACATTCTAACAAGTTTAAGATTTGATAGGTACTACTCATACCAACAAGGTGCACCCGGTTTTCAGAAGTCAATCGTTAGAAACTCCACAGTTAAGCGTCCTTGATTTGAAGTAATTCTATGACGGGTGACTCCTTAGGAAGTTTTCTCGGGGAGCGTGTGAGTGAGGGCAAAGCATGCTAAAAAGACTCATGTTGGTACAGTGGGGACAGTACGTCGTAGATCTAATAGCCAAGATAGCCCTATAAGTGGGACAAGGGTCGTTACAAACGATATTAGAGCCGGTTGCCAGCAGGAAATCCGGAACTAAGTGCTATGTGGGACAAAGTACTACGTCATAATGCCCGTAGGAGCCACCTCTTGAACCCGTAGGAGCCACATCTAGAATTTCAAATCCTAGAAATAAATCCTTAGATGGATTAAGCGCGAAGATGACGTCGCGAGTCTAACAGGGGTGATTGTAACACTAGACAAAAAAACTTAAAAGATTTGATAGGTACTACTCATACCAACAAGGTGCACCTTCTTTTTCATAAGTCCATCGTTAGAAACTCAACAGTTAAGCATGCTTGGCTATGAGCAATTCTATGATGGGTGACCTCCTGAAAGTTTTATCGGGGAGCATGTGAGTGAGGACAAAGAATGCTGAAAAGAACCATGTTGGTACAGTGGGGACAGTACGTCGTCGATCTAACGGTCGGGACAGCCGGTTAAGTGGGACCCGGGTCGTTACATATGTTGTTGAAGGCCATGAAAACAAAGTGTTCAAATTGATAAAGGCATTGTACGGGCTTAATATGTTGTTGAAGGCCATGAAAACAAAGAGTTGAAATTTAAAAAGGCATTGTATGGGTTCAAATAGGCACTGAGAGCTTGGAATGACTGTCTTGACAAATACTTTCAAGAAAATTGTTTTCCCAGATGCAAGCACAAATATGCTCTTTTTGTAAAAGAAGAAAATGGAAATATCTTTTTTTGTTGCATGATCTTGGTTTAGTAGAGATTAAAATCCGATTTTTAGTAGATTTTGATAAAAGTTAATAAATTATGTGATTGAAAAGTTATGGAACCCGTGAAATGTGTGGTTAAGATTAATTATTGACTTTACTCAGATTTTAATCAACTTTTTTAGAATTACCAAACAAGGATTAAGAAAATGTATAATTGGAAATGAGTTTGATTTAAAAATTATTTATATCAAACATGGGTTTAATTCTAATCTAATAATATAAAATTCAGATAAATACTTAGGGTCCATTTGATTGCGGTATATTTGCCAAGGAAAATCCAAATATTTTCCAACTTTACTCCTTTTCCCTTATTTGACACCCCAAATGTAAGGGTCGCCTTTCATTCTTACATGCAATTTTAAATTTCACGTAATATTCATGTTAATGTTGTTATGAATTTTAAATTGGATAATTTTTATGTTTATGAGTTGAATTATTTTGCAGTGGAAGGACTTGGACGCCGACTCGATCAATGTACCAATTAGAAAGTTCATAAATTGTTATGTGCAATTTTATGTGATTAATTGTCTTATTGCCTAAGCATGATATTTTTCTAATTTTATAGTATCATATCGAAAGTTGGGGGAAAGTTTGTGGCAATTGGAGAGTAAATAGAAATCGCAAATTTCAAAAGATTATACTTAAACCTAAACTAATCTACTTATCTCACACCCGAATCTCTCTCTCGCTGAACACCTTCCCTCGATCTCTCGTCTTTCTCTCATACACAAATCGCCGCCACTTGATTTTCAGGACACCTCACCGACGAACTCCCCTCTCCCTCTCGCCGGCAGTTCGTCACCGCCACCATACCAAGCGGTAAACCACCTTCTCCCCTGCCTAACGCATAACACCCGATATACCCACGTAGTCACATGAACCTGTACATCACAGTTTACTCACATAGCACACTCAGTTACACGCACATAGGCACATGTTTATATGTATTGATGTAGATATATATGGTGAATGTATGTATGTATGTGAAGATTTCAGATTTGGGTTTTGGTTAAATTTCGTATTTTTAACAGTGAAATTCAGGTTTGGGGATATGTGTGTGTGTGTGCGTACTTTTCAGATTTATGGATTTAGAGAATTAATTGGTTTTGTTGGATTTCTAACTAAATTGGAATTTTATTATAATTTAAGATTTAGGAAATTTAATTTTAATTAGGGTAACTGATAATTGATTTCGATTAGTTAATTTGGAGTTATCTTCATAATTTCAGTTTAGGGTAGATTATGTAAATGTGTACTAATTTAAGATTTTTAAAATGTAAGGATTTAGCGGTTAGTCTACTTTGATTTTTAAAGTGGAAATTCAATTTCATGTTTTCCAGATTTATCAATAATAAAAAAATTGTCATTTTAATTTAGTAAAGTTGGGGCTATATAATTTTAATTTTTGAGATGAAACAAAAAGGATAAGCTATTTTCTAATGTACATTGAAATTGATAGATTGTCTCGACTTAGGTGTTAAATGTATTGGTTATACTATGAGGTCACATTTTGAGTTAGAAGTTGCACTTTATTGATTAATGTGAATGACTAGGATATTTGGTACATTGACGTCACGTGCAATCAAGACACCTCCGCTTGCTATTTAAGAAAGACGGTAAATACTAAGGAAGTAAGGTAAGTAAACTCCCCCTATTTTTATTAAAGTTGAAAGTTAATGTGAAATTTCTATACTCAAGTGACAGCTATGTAAATTGCTTATTTTGATGCTTTCGTTACTTTATATAAGTATATATTGTTCAATTTGAAAGTTGTCCAAGCATTTATATATTTATGTCATTGTATCACCAAACATGCATTTGTCGTTGAGTATTGGGGAAGTAAAATGATTTTAAATGAAAAGTGTGCAAAGTTCAATTTTTCTCAAAAAGTATGTATCCCAAGTTTTAAGAATAAATGGATGTACTTCTATGCCATGAATGGTGTGAGTGGGAAATGGGGCGCGGGGGACCAGCGTACTCGAATTAAACCGCGGTTGCGGTGGTGAATATTAAACCGCTTTGTGGTGACGATTGCCTAACCGTTTGGCGGTGGAAAATATTAAATCGCTTTGCGGTGACGATTGCTTAACCGTTCGGAGGTGGAAAATATTAAACCGCTTTGCGGTGACGATTGTTTAACCGCTTGGCGGTGACAAAATATTAAACCGCTTTGCGGTGACGATTGTTAAACCGCTTGGCGGTGACAAATTTTAAACCGCTATGCAGTGGAAAAGTGATGACCGGAAAAGTGATGACCTGGTTCCAAATAAAAAAACAAAAAACAAAAAAATGCTCACTGCATTCTGACTGGCTAGAAGATACACTCAGTGAGTTCATGATGGTAATGAAGTTAAAGTTTTTGGAAACGTTTAAGTGAAAGTTTGGAAAGTATGAAAGCCTTGAAAAGTAAAGTAAATGGGGATAATTACTTTGAATGGTCTAAGACTCTAAGGCATTTCATGTCATGAGTATACATCACGTGCATAAAGTTTACTTACTGAGCTTTAACTCACCCCAATCCCTCCCCAATATTTCAGATGATGAAAGCTAGATGAGACGAGGAGAGCATTTGGTGACAGGCTCAGACTATACCCACTTCAATTTTCTTTAAGATAAAGTTAAAATTAGAATTTAATTAAGTTCATCATTAATTATTTCTTGATTCATTTATTTTTGATAATTTTTTGGTTGAAGTTAGTTTAAATAAGTATTGGTATTGCATAAGAGGTTAAATTACCTCTTATTTCAGTTGTTAAGGTTTATTTACTTTGAATCATATTATTGAGGAGTTTGGGACTTTTGGAATGGTTTTGATGATGTTTAAGATTGAATGAGTTGAGATGTATGTTTTAAAATGGTTTTTGATGTCCCTCTACAGGTTGACTATGTCCAATTTATAGAGGTGACTATGTCGAAATTTTTGTAGAATTTATAATAGAAAAATGAAAATGTTGAGGTTTTACATGATTTGTCCCCGCATTTAGGTAAAGGAAAGTTAGTATTTGAAATGTTTTATTTTCGCATTTTAAGAAAAAGGAAGTTAACATACCTAAGTTTAAGATTCTGAACTTGGGGTGTTACACCAAATTTGGCCTAGAGAAAATTTTCTTCCTTCTCGCTCTCCCGCGAGATTTTAATTTGACGTAAGTTTTTGCCATACAAATAAATGGGAAATTATTTGCTTGGAAACATGGAAAATAATTTTCAATACGTTTGATCACTTTTGTTGTTAATTAACTTATTTTTTTTAAAAACTAATTTTATTATTAACAAGTACAAATGTGCTAAAAATTGATTAAAATAGCTAAATTTTACTTTATTTGCCATTTGAAAATAATGCCAATCAAATAAAAAAAAATTGAATCCATCTAACAAAATTAAACCAATCAAACATTTTCAATTGATATTTTTTACAAAAACAATTTTTAGGAAAATGAAACAATTTCCCTTCTCTTCTGATTGGGAAAAAATTATTATAACATTTAATTATGCGTCTATTTGGTAACACTGTGTGGTTTATAAACTTTTGTTAAGGTAAACGGTAATGGTGGAAAATTGGAGAGAGAAAATATGTATGGTTAAAAAGTGATTTGAAAAATTGTGTATTTTATAAACTAGTTTATTTGGTTTACCAAGCAAATGCTACAAGTCAGTCTGTAAGCAATAAATAAATATTTTTTGGATGATTTTTTTTTTTTGGGCTTAATATATTCACAATAATGTACATCTTATCTTATCTATATAATATATAAAAGTAGCTGAGTTTTGGCGGGAAAACTCAGCTTTTATTGTGTTCACACTGTTGCTCGCCAAAACTCAGCTTTTATTATGTTCACACTTCTGTTACTTTTGACCTATTACGGAATGATGCATAATTATAGAGAATTTTTTTTTTTTACTTATTTATATTTGGTTATTTGTGTTTAAACCTCTCTTTTCATAAAATTATTCTAAACTTTTAATGTTTGAATCTTACAAATAAGTATTTGTGTTCAATCATACAAATTCAATGTAAAATTTTCAGTTCAAAATTATATTGAAGTTTTATTACACATCTAATACTAAATAAATCTTATCGTATAAATTTTTTTATTAATAATCTTATTTTTTTAATTATTTAGTAAATCTAAAATTCGAACTCATTTGTATTGCGTTTTATTAAATTAATGAGTATTTTTACAGAAAGTTACATTTAATACGTAAATAAGTATTTATAATGATTGTGATATTTTATTGGTCCTAATCTTATAGATAAATAATTTTGTTCAGTCATACAAATCCAATGTCGAATTTTCATTTTCGTTTATATCAAATATTTAATAAAGTTGTATAAAATTTTGTTATAAATAATCATACTTTTAAGTTCTTTGTTAATATACATAATAACGTTCTTTTCTATATTAGATTATTTATCAAAATAATTTTATTTATAATTACATTTAATTATTATTTCATTTCTTATTCCAGAAAGTCTCATATCACATTTTTTAACATTAGCAGTTAACAAATTTATTTATATTGTTTTGAAATGATATAGTTATTAATGATTTTTTGTCCTAACTGTTAAGTCTAAATTTTAAAAATAATTAACTATGCCATGATATTAATTGTTATATTTTAATTTAGTGTTTATTATTCTTAATTTCTACAACAATAAGTAAATCTATATCTATATCTGTATTATATATAACAATAGCTGAGCTAATGCGGGTCCCATTACATATTTCCCACCAAAAGTGACTGCCCAAAAGAGAGTTTATATACATTTTTTTCACCAGATTTTTTTTTAATTATTTGACTTCAATGTTTCACGATTTCCGACATTAGCACTTTGATTACCGAAATTCAATCACCTCGGTTTCATCACATAGATAATAATTTGTATATGTTTGCTTTTCAAAATTTTGCAATTATAAGAAGGCTATAAGAATTTTCTCAAAATTAATTATAGTATTCACTTCATACATATTGAGGGTCAAAATTTGTTCAACTATAAGAAGACTATATATCTACTTAATTTTACCAGTGTTGCTTATCATTACTATTTTTCCCCCAATTTTTGAGCTTTTCCCATGAATTATATTTATCGTATATTATGTCTATTGCTGCTATTTTCTTACATTGTTCTATCATGATTTTTTTTATAGCTGTAAAAATGATATATAACTAAAAACAAGGTGTCCACTTAATTAATTAGTATATATTTTACCATTTAAATAATCTTTAACAATCATACATAAAAAATAAAAACCAACAGTTTAAAAGGATTTTAATAATTGATATACGATTAAATGAATATGCATGGAGTTGTTATATATGGTTCAAACATCTATACTAATCCTGCATTTAAACTTAAAACAATTTAAGTAGATAGTAACGGTTGCTGTACGAGTCAAATAATATGCATAAAGTCTATTAAATATCAAAACATTTTTCAGTATTTGGATTTTAAAAAAATAGCACAAATTAATCAATGTTCCCAAGTTCTTTAAGTGGTTATTGTTTTGACAATTCAATAATAATCAATATTTTTTTTATTGTTTTATTTTCAAATTACAGATTGTTTTGTTTCCAATTACAGATTGTGTTTATTTTCAAATAGTAATACATATTTTTTGTTTTCTAAATGCGATGAGCTGTATAAAAAACCTATCATAATAGAAAAAAATCTACTCTACGAGAAATACATTAGGCTCTGTTTGTTAAAAATTTTGTACTTAAAACATATTTTTTATGTTTTCTAAGTAAAATATGTGGTTAAAAAATCTGTGATTAAAAAGTGGGTTGAAAAATCGTGTTTTTAAAAACATGTTTAAAAACATTTTTTCCAAATAGAGGTTTAAGAAACAGTGTTGGTAAATTTTATCAATCAAACATAAGGACTGTACTAAAGCAAAATGGATGAAGATGCAAGTATAACAACTTTCGGTTGGAAATTTACGGGAAAAAACAGAACAGCAAAAGTAAAAAAACTAATGCTCCATGTAATTATATTTTTTCTATTCTATATTTTAAAATATGGTAGATCCAAAAACTATATAAAGTATAAATTTTATTAATTTTATATGGGGCAGTTTTAAATAGTTGAAATTATTTTTGAAAAGAAAAGACTAATTTAAGAATGGTATAAAATTTAAAATGGTGGTGAAATTTTTTATTAAATAACTGTTTTAAGAAATATATATTTTAAATGATTTTTGTGTTAAATAACTTCAAGTTATATATCAATGTGAAATCCGAACAAAAAATACAGATTTACACTTTTTATTTAATTTTGTTTTTAAAAAATAAATTAATTTGGTCCAGATTTTTAAAGTTAAAATATTTTAATCTATGGAAAAATAGAGAAGTTAGGTTTTAAATCACAAATCAAGAAGTTTTCAACTATCATAGAAAACTAACCAAATAAGAAAGAAATTATAGTAGCTATAGTATGTGCATGAGATTCCTTCATAAATCTTAGATCCATGATAGAGTTCGAATTTATCTTGGAATACATTCATGGGTTTTCTAATTTTGCGACACATGGGGTAAAGATCCGTCCATCATGAATGTTTAGAGTAACGGCCATAATTTTGAAGACAAAGTTTTATTGGGTAAATAAATTCATCTTCAGTGCTAAGGTTTACGAGAGGAAGCCATGGAGGAAATAATAAGGGAGCGGTACAATTGGTAATAACGCGAAATTAACACTTAATGATGTAACATTTGAATTGCTAATTTCATTTAATCTTAACCAGTGGATCATGTATTATCGAATCATTGTTTCTTTACTCAAACATTACTTCTCGTGCATCGCACGGGTGATTCACTAGTTATTATTATAAAGAAGGATAACAGCAAATTTTTCCCTACAAATGTTCCCTCCAAAGTTTGCATACAAATTAATATAATAAAATAATAATTATTTTTTGAAACTATGAAATGACGTGTTATCCATATTTTTGCACTTTGTAGTACACAGATTCGACCTTCCACAGTTTAAAATTTGAATTTGAATATTCATTAAATGAGTAGTCTATTTTAAAATGATGAATTGATTGATGATAACAAAGCACTATCATCTAACCAGATTTTTTCTCAAAAAATGGTTTCATTCTCTCAATCTTCTTCCTGTCTCACCTCTGCTTTCTTTCTCTATACTTCATCTTCAAGAACCACACATAATTGTTGCCTGCCTTGCCCACCGCCATGTTAGAAGGAGCGAGAAAAGGAACAACCGACATGAAAACTCCAATTCCGCCACCACTCCGCCGGACCAAGAAGGCAATACAATTCATTCCGGCATGGGATCCAGACAGACTTAAAAAAATCCCGCTCAAGGTTTGAGATGTAATCTGATTTCAAAACTGTATATGTTCCAGGAATTGGGAATTCTTTTCAAATCCTCTCAAGGTTCTTCAAAAATTTTGGGTTTTCTTTTTTCACAAATTTATTGCTTTACCCTCTATTGATTATGGTTCCTTTCTTCTTATGAGGTTGGGTCTGCAATTTGGGTGTTCAAAAAAAATCAGATGGGTCGATTTTTCTGTTATGAGTTCTTCCATTTCCGATCACATCTTGAGCTTTGATGATGTTCGCCTCGGCTTCTCTGACAAAAATCGGGCTGCTCTGTAATCTGGTCACGGCCGTGGGTCGAGCTAAGTGATTTCATTTGATTAAGAATAAGAGGAGTAATTCTAAGATCATTAGCTGTGAGGTTGCCACAGATGCTTTTTTCAAATCGGTGGCAAGAAAGTAGATTCTACTAATGCGACTTCAGGTTTAAATTCTAGTCTCGGCCTCAAAATAACTAAAAACATTTGCTGCTGATAGTATGAACTTTTTATTTTATGCAACCATTTTTTTTTTGATAAATCTGGAATAATTCATTTGCTCTTTGTGATTTGTGGTTGCACTTTCATTTTAAATTCGTTATTCATTCTCATATGAACTTCTGATTGCGTTGATGAATTAGAAAGATGTTTGGTCTAGTTATTCTAAAAAACGTAAAGTGTGATGAAGTGACGAGACCAAAAATCATGCTCAAGCGTCTAGGCACAAATAAATCCGACAATGCACATGCAAAGTGCGGTGAAGCTTAAACCGTGAAGGTCGAGAATCACGCCTAAGAGAATCGGGGCGTATACCTAAGCGCGATAATTATAAAAGTGATAACATTATCAAGATTCGAAGTTAATTGGTTACAATTTATAATATTTAGGATTAATAAATTTTCATTCTTTAGCCTTTGTTTAATAATTTATTTATTTGTTTATGAACCCAAAAAAAAAAATGATATTTTTGAGGTAAAAATATATGGTCGAAATGTTATTTGAAAAGATGTGTATGATTAAAAAGTGATTTATAAAAATGTGTTGTTTGTATTTGATATAAACATTTTACTGGGGGCTTAGTCAACCTGATCAAAATAATGCGCTTTGTGAGATGGTGCTAGATTGAAATAGGGAAAAATTAAGTTCAATTGGATAATGTACGTTTACTTCAAATTTTTGCACTTTGTAGTACACAGATTCGACCTTCCACAGTTTAAAATTTGAATTTGAATATGCATTAAATGAGTAGTCTATTTTAAAATGATGAATTGATTGATGATACCAAAGCACTATCATCTAATCAGATTTTTTCTCAAAAAACGGTTTCTTTCTCTCAATCTTCTTCCTGTCTCACCTCTGCTTTCTTTCTCTATACTTCATCTTCAAGAACCACTCATAATTGTTGCCTGCCTTGCCCACCGCCATGCTAGAAGGAGCGAGAAAAGGAACAACAGACATGAAAACTCCAATTGCGCCACCACTCCGCCGGACCAAGAAGGCAATACAATTCATTCCGGCATGGGATCGAGTCAGACTTAAAAAAATCCCGCTCAAGGTTTGAGATGTAATCTGATTTCAAAACTGTATATGTTCCAGAAATTGGGAATTCTTTTCAAATCCTCTCAAGGTTCTTCAAAATTTTTGGGTTTTCTTTTTTCACAAATTTATTGCTTTACCCTCTATTGATTATGGTTTCTCTCTTCTTATGAGGTTGGGTCTGCAATTTGGGTGTTCAAAAAAAATCAGATGGGTCGATTTTTCTGTTATGAGTTCTTCCATTTCCGATCAGATCTTGAGCTTTGATGATGTTCGCCTCGGCTTCTCTGACGAAAATCGGGCTGCTCTGTAATCTGGTCACGGCCGTGGGTCGAGCTAAGTGATTTCATTTGATTAAGAATAAGAGGAGTAATTCTAAGATCATTAGCTGTGAGGTTGCCACAGATGCTTTTTTCAAATCGGTGGCAAGAAAGTAGATTCTACTAATGCGACTTCAGGTTTAAATTCTAGTCTCGGCCTCAAAATAACTAAAAACATTTGCTGCTGATAGTATGAACTTTTTATTTTATGCAACCATTTTTTTTTTTTGATAAATCTGGAATAATTCATTTGCTCTTTGTGATTTGTGGTTGCACTTTCATTTTAAATTCGTTATTCATTCTCATATGAACTTCTGATTGCGTTGATGAATTAGAAAGATGTTTGGTCTAGTTATTCTAAAAAACGTAAAGTGTGACGAAGTGGCGAGGCCAAAAATCATGCTCAAGCGTCTAGGCACAAATAAATCCGACAATGCACATGCAAAGTGCGGTGAAGCTTAAACCGTGAAGGTCGAGAATCACGCCTAAGAGAATCGGGGCGTATACCTAAGCGCGATAATTATAACAGTGATAACATTATCAAGATTCGAAGTTAATTGGTTACAATTTATAATATTTAGGATTAATAAATTTTCATTCTTTAGCCTTTGTTTAATAATTTATTTATTTGTTTATGAACCCAAAAAAAAAAATGATATTTTTGAGGTAAAAATATATGGTCGAAATGTTATTTGAAAAGATGTGTATGATTAAAAAGTGATTTATAAAAATGTGTTGTTTGTATTTGATATAAACATTTTACTGGGGGCTTAGTCAACCTGATCAAAATAATGCGCTTTGTGAGATGGTGCTAGATTGAAATGGGGAAAAATTAAGTTCAATTGGATAATGTACGTTTACTTCAAATTTTTGCACTTTGTAGTACACAGATTCGACCTTCCACAGTTTAAAATTTGAATTTGAATATGCATTAAATGAGTAGTCTATTTTAAAATGATGAATTGATTGATGATACCAAAGCACTATCATCTAATCAGATTTTTTCTCAAAAAACGGTTTCTTTCTCTCAATCTTCTTCCTGTCTCACCTCTGCTTTCTTTCTCTACACTTCATCTTCAAGAACCACTCATAATTGTTGCCTGCCTTGCCCACCGCCATGCTAGAAGGAGCGAGAAAAGGAACAACAGACATGAAAACTCCAATTGCGCCACCACTCCGCCGGACCAAGAAGGCAATACAATTCATTCCGGCATGGGATCGAGTCAGACTTAAAAAAATCCCGCTCAAGGTTTGAGATGTAATCTGATTTCAAAACTGTATATGTTCCAGAAATTGGGAATTCTTTTCAAATCCTCTCAAGGTTCTTCAAAATTTTTGGGTTTTCTTTTTTCACAAATTTATTGCTTTACCCTCTATTGATTATGGTTTCTCTCTTCTTATGAGGTTGGGTCTGCAATTTGGGTGTTCAAAAAAAATCAGATGGGTCGATTTTTCTGTTATGAGTTCTTCCATTTCCGATCAGATCTTGAGCTTTGATGATGTTCGCCTCGGCTTCTCTGACGAAAATCGGGCTGCTCTGTAATCTGGTCACGGCCGTGGGTCGAGCTAATTGATTTCATTTGATTAAGAATAAGAGGAGTAATTCTAAGATCATTAGCTGTGAGGTTGCCACAGATGCTTTTTTCAAATCGGTGGCAAGAAAGTAGATTCTACTAATGCGACTTCAGGTTTAAATTCTAGTCTCGGCCTCAAAATAACTAAAAACATTTGCTGCTGATAGTATGAACTTTTTATTTTATGCAACCATTTTTTTTTTTGATAAATCTGGAATAATTCATTTGCTCTTTGTGATTTGTGGTTGCACTTTCATTTTAAATTCGTTATTCATTCTCATATGAACTTCTGATTGCGTTGATGAATTAGAAAGATGTTTGGTCTAGTTATTCTAAAAAACGTAAAGTGTGACGAAGTGGCGAGGTAAAAAATCATGCTCAAGCGTCTAGGCACAAATAAATCCGACAATGCACATGCAAAGTGCGGTGAAGCTTAAACCGTGAAGGTCGAGAATCACGCCTAAGAGAATCGGGGCGTATACCTAAGCGCGATAATCATAACAGTGATAACATTATCAAGATTCGAAGTTAATTGGTTACAATTTATAATATTTAGGATTAATAAATTTTCATTCTTTAGCCTTTGTTTAATAATTTATTTATTTGTTTATGAACCCAAAAAAAAAAATGATATTTTTGAGGTAAAAATATATGGTCGAAATGTTATTTGAAAAGATGTGTATGATTAAAAAGTGATTTATAAAAATGTGTTGTTTGTATTTGATATAAACATTTTACTGGGGGCTTAGTCAACCTGATCAAAATAATGCGCTTTGTGAGATGGTGCTAGATTGAAATGGGGAAAAATTAAGTTCAATTGGATAATGTACGTTTACTTCAAATTTTTGCACTTTGTAGTACACAGATTCGACCTTCCACAGTTTAAAATTTGAATTTGAATATGCATTAAATGAGTAGTCTATTTTAAAATGATGAATTGATTGATGATACCAAAGCACTATCATCTAATCAGATTTTTTCTCAAAAAACGGTTTCTTTCTCTCAATCTTCTTCCTGTCTCACCTCTGCTTTCTTTCTCTATACTTCATCTTCAAGAACCACTCATAATTGTTGCCTGCCTTGCCCACCGCCATGCTAGAAGGAGCGAGAAAAGGAACAACAGACATGAAAACTCCAATTGCGCCACCACTCCGCCGGACCAAGAAGGCAATACAATTCATTCCGGCATGGGATCGAGTCAGACTTAAAAAAATCCCGCTCAAGGTTTGAGATGTAATCTGATTTCAAAACTGTATATGTTCCAGAAATTGGGAATTCTTTTCAAATCCTCTCAAGGTTCTTCAAAATTTTTGGGTTTTCTTTTTTCACAAATTTATTGCTTTACCCTCTATTGATTATGGTTTCTCTCTTCTTATGAGGTTGGGTCTGCAATTTGGGTGTTCAAAAAAAATCAGATGGGTCGATTTTTCTGTTATGAGTTCTTCCATTTCCGATCAGATCTTGAGCTTTGATGATGTTCGCCTCGGCTTCTCTGACGAAAATCGGGCTGCTCTGTAATCTGGTCACGGCCGTGGGTCGAGCTAAGTGATTTCATTTGATTAAGAATAAGAGGAGTAATTCTAAGATCATTAGCTGTGAGGTTGCCACAGATGCTTTTTTCAAATCGGTGGCAAGAAAGTAGATTCTACTAATGCGACTTCAGGTTTAAATTCTAGTCTCGGCCTCAAAATAACTAAAAACATTTGCTGCTGATAGTATGAACTTTTTATTTTATGCAACCATTTTTTTTTTTTTGATAAATCTGGAATAATTCATTTGCTCTTTGTGATTTGTGGTTGCACTTTCATTTTAAATTCGTTATTCATTCTCATATGAACTTCTGATTGCGTTGATGAATTAGAAAGATGTTTGGTCTAGTTATTCTAAAAAACGTAAAGTGTGACGAAGTGGCGAGGCCAAAAATCATGCTCAAGCGTCTAGGCACAAATAAATCCGACAATGCACATGCAAAGTGCGGTGAAGCTTAAACCGTGAAGGTCGAGAATCACGCCTAAGAGAATCGGGGCGTATACCTAAGCGCGATAATTATAACAGTGATAACATTATCAAGATTCGAAGTTAATTGGTTACAATTTATAATATTTAGGATTAATAAATTTTCATTCTTTAGCCTCTGTTTAATAATTTATTTATTTGTTTATGAACCCAAAAAAAAAAAAATGATATTTTTGAGGTAAAAATATATGGTCGAAATGTTATTTGAAAAGATGTGTATGATTAAAAAGTGATTTATAAAAATGTGTTGTTTGTATTTGATATAAACATTTTACTGGGGGCTTAGTCAACCTGATCAAAATAATGCGCTTTGTGAGATGGTGCTAGATTGAAATGGGGAAAAATTAAGTTCAATTGGATAATGTACGTTTACTTCAAATTTTTGCACTTTGTAGTACACAGATTCGACCTTCCACAGTTTAAAATTTGAATTTGAATATGCATTAAATGAGTAGTCTATTTTAAAATGATGAATTGATTGATGATAACAAAGCACTATCATCTAATCAGATTTTTTCTCAAAAAACGGTTTCTTTCTCTCAATCTTCTTCCTGTCTCACCTCTGCTTTCTTTCTCTATACTTCATCTTCAAGAACCACTCATAATTGTTGCCTGCCTTGCCCACCGCCATGCTAGAAGGAGCGAGAAAAGGAACAACAGACATGAAAACTCCAATTGCGCCACCACTCCGCCGGACCAAGAAGGCAATACAATTCATTCCGGCATGGGATCGAGTCAGACTTAAAAAAATCCCGCTCAAGGTTTGAGATGTAATCTGATTTCAAAACTGTATATGTTCCAGAAATTGGGAATTCTTTTCAAATCCTCTCAAGGTTCTTCAAAATTTTTGGGTTTTCTTTTTTCACAAATTTATTGCTTTACCCTCTATTGATTATGGTTTCTCTCTTCTTATGAGGTTGGGTCTGCAATTTGGGTGTTCAAAAAAAATCAGATGGGTCGATTTTTCTGTTATGAGTTCTTCCATTTCCGATCAGATCTTGAGCTTTGATGATGTTCGCCTCGGCTTCTCTGACGAAAATCGGGCTGCTCTGTAATCTGGTCACGGCCGTGGGTCGAGCTAAGTGATTTCATTTGATTAAGAATAAGAGGAGTAATTCTAAGATCATTAGCTGTGAGGTTGCCACAGATGCTTTTTTCAAATCGGTGGCAAGAAAGTAGATTCTACTAATGCGACTTCAGGTTTAAATTCTAGTCTCGGCCTCAAAATAACTAAAAACATTTGCTGCTGATAGTATGAACTTTTTATTTTATGCAACCATTTTTTTTTTTTGATAAATCTGGAATAATTCATTTGCTCTTTGTGATTTGTGGTTGCACTTTCATTTTAAATTCGTTATTCATTCTCATATGAACTTCTGATTGCGTTGATGAATTAGAAAGATGTTTGGTCTAGTTATTCTAAAAAACGTAAAGTGTGACGAAGTGGCGAGGCCAAAAATCATGCTCAAGCGTCTAGGCACAAATAAATCCGACAATGCACATGCAAAGTGCGGTGAAGCTTAAACCGTGAAGGTCGAGAATCACGCCTAAGAGAATCGGGGCGTATACCTAAGCGCGATAATTATAACAGTGATAACATTATCAAGATTCGAAGTTAATTGGTTACAATTTATAATATTTAGGATTAATAAATTTTCATTCTTTAGCCTCTGTTTAATAATTTATTTATTTGTTTATGAACCCAAAAAAAAAAAAATTATATTTTTGAGGTAAAAATATATGGTCGAAATGTTATTTGAAAAGATGTGTATGATTAAAAAGTGATTTATAAAAATGTGTTGTTTGTATTTGATATAAACATTTTACTGGGGGCTTAGTCAACCTGATCAAAATAATGCGCTTTGTGAGATGGTGCTAGATTGAAATGGGGAAAAATTAAGGTCAATTGGATAATGTACGTTTACTTCAAATTTTTGCACTTTGTAGTACACAGATTCGACCTTCCACAGTTTAAAATTTGAATTTGAATATGCATTAAATGAGTAGTCTATTTTAAAATGATGAATTGATTGATGATAACAAAGCACTATCATCTAATCAGATTTTTTCTCAAAAAACGGTTTCTTTCTCTCAATCTTCTTCCTGTCTCACCTCTGCTTTCTTTCTCTATACTTCATCTTCAAGAACCACTCATAATTGTTGCCTGCCTTGCCCACCGCCATGCTAGAAGGAGCGAGAAAAGGAACAACAGACATGAAAACTCCAATTGCGCCACCACTCCGCCGGACCAAGAAGGCAATACAATTCATTCCGGCATGGGATCGAGTCAGACTTAAAAAAATCCCGCTCAAGGTTTGAGATGTAATCTGATTTCAAAACTGTATATGTTCCAGAAATTGGGAATTCTTTTCAAATCCTCTCAAGGTTCTTCAAAATTTTTGGGTTTTCTTTTTTCACAAATTTATTGCTTTACCCTCTATTGATTATGGTTTCTCTCTTCTTATGAGGTTGGGTCTGCAATTTGGGTGTTCAAAAAAAATCAGATGGGTCGATTTTTCTGTTATGAGTTCTTCCATTTCCGATCAGATCTTGAGCTTTGATGATGTTCGCCTCGGCTTCTCTGACGAAAATCGGGCTGCTCTGTAATCTGGTCACGGCCGTGGGTCGAGCTAAGTGATTTCATTTGATTAAGAATAAGAGGAGTAATTCTAAGATCATTAGCTGTGAGGTTGCCACAGATGCTTTTTTCAAATCGGTGGCAAGAAAGTAGATTCTACTAATGCGACTTCAGGTTTAAATTCTAGTCTCGGCCTCAAAATAACTAAAAACATTTGCTGCTGATAGTATGAACTTTTTATTTTATGCAACCATTTTTTTTTTTGATAAATCTGGAATAATTCATTTGCTCTTTGTGATTTGTGGTTGCACTTTCATTTTAAATTCGTTATTCATTCTCATATGAACTTCTGATTGCGTTGATGAATTAGAAAGATGTTTGGTCTAGTTATTCTAAAAAACGTAAAGTGTGACGAAGTGGCGAGGCCAAAAATCATGCTCAAGCGTCTAGGCACAAATAAATCCGACAATGCACATGCAAAGTGCGGTGAAGCTTAAACCGTGAAGGTCGAGAATCACGCCTAAGAGAATCGGGGCGTATACCTAAGCGCGATAATTATAACAGTGATAACATTATCAAGATTCGAAGTTAATTGGTTACAATTTATAATATTTAGGATTAATAAATTTTCATTCTTTAGCCTCTGTTTAATAATTTATTTATTTGTTTATGAATCCAAAAAAAAAAAATGATATTTTTGAGGTAAAAATATATGGTCGAAATGTTATTTGAAAAGATGTGTATGATTAAAAAGTGATTTATAAAAATGTATTGTTTGTATTTGATATAAACATTTTACTGGGGGCTTAGTCAACCTGATCAAAATAATGCGCTTTGTGAGATGGTGCTAGATTGAAATGGGGAAAAATTAAGTTCAATTGGATAATGTACGTTTACTTCAAATTTTTGCACTTTGTAGTACACAGATTCGACCTTCCACAGTTTAAAATTTGAATTTGAATATGCATTAAATGAGTAGTCTATTTTAAAATGATGAATTGATTGATGATAACAAAGCACTATCATCTAATCAGATTTTTTCTCAAAAAACGGTTTCTTTCTCTCAATCTTCTTCCTGTCTCACCTCTGCTTTCTTTCTCTATACTTCATCTTCAAGAACCACTCATAATTGTTGCCTGCCTTGCCCACCGCCATGCTAGAAGGAGCGAGAAAAGGAACAACAGACATGAAAACTCCAATTGCGCCACCACTCCGCCGGACCAAGAAGGCAATACAATTCATTCCGGCATGGGATCGAGTCAGACTTAAAAAAATCCCGCTCAAGGTTTGAGATGTAATCTGATTTCAAAACTGTATATGTTCCAGAAATTGGGAATTCTTTTCAAATCCTCTCAAGGTTCTTCAAAATTTTTGGGTTTTCTTTTTTCACAAATTTATTGCTTTACCCTCTATTGATTATGGTTTCTCTCTTCTTATGAGGTTGGGTCTGCAATTTGGGTGTTCAAAAAAAATCAGATGGGTCGATTTTTCTGTTATGAGTTCTTCCATTTCCTATCAGATCTTGAGCTTTGATGATGTTCGCCTCGGCTTCTCTGACGAAAATCGGGCTGCTCTGTAATCTGGTCACGGCCGTGGGTCGAGCTAAGTGATTTCATTTGATTAAGAATAAGAGGAGTAATTCTAAGATCATTAGCTGTGAGGTTGCCACAGATGCTTTTTTCAAATCGGTGGCAAGAAAGTAGATTCTACTAATGCGACTTCAGGTTTAAATTCTAGTCTCGGCCTCAAAATAACTAAAAACATTTGCTGCTGATAGTATGAACTTTTTATTTTATGCAACCATTTTTTTTTTGATAAATCTGGAATAATTCATTTGCTCTTTGTGATTTGTGGTTGCACTTTCATTTTAAATTCGTTATTCATTCTCATATGAACTTCTGATTGCGTTGATGAATTAGAAAGATGTTTGGTCTAGTTATTCTAAAAAACGTAAAGTGTGACGAAGTGGCGAGGCCAAAAATCATGCTCAAGCGTCTAGGCACAAATAAATCCGACAATGCACATGCAAAGTGCGGTGAAGCTTAAACCGTGAAGGTCGAGAATCACGCCTAAGAGAATCGGGGCGTATACCTAAGCGCGATAATTATAACAGTGATAACATTATCAAGATTCGAAGTTAATTGGTTACAATTTATAATATTTAGGATTAATAAATTTTCATTCTTTAGCCTCTGTTTAATAATTTATTTATTTGTTTATGAACCCAAAAAAAAAATGATATTTGAAAAGATGTGTATGATTAAAAAGTGATTTATAAAAATGTGTTGTTTGTAAATTTGATATAAACATTTTACTGGGGGCTTAGTCAACCTGATCAAAATAATGCGCTTTGTGAGATGGTGCTAGATTGAAATAGGGAAAAATTAAGTTCAATTGGATAATGTACGTTTACTTAAATAATAATTTTAAATGTGTAGTAGATAAAAAGTAAAATTAAAATAAATAATTTTTTCTTCAAGAAGAAATAAAATTAAGTGAAATTTTTATTTTTGAAAAATAAATTTTTACATTCTAAAAAATTTTGGGTTCTTAATTTATCATTGTTTCCAAGAGATGTGTTAAACTAAATTTCTAAGGTTTATGAGGATGTAGATCATATTTGAATTTTAGTAAAGTTATTGACATGGATATGAGACAATCAGCTAAGTAAATTGCAAAGAAATTGTATGTGTAGATTTTGATGATAAAATAGAGCAATCATGAAATGAGTTTTTGATTTACTACCTTAATCTTTAATTATTAGGATGATTACGTGATGATAAATACTTGATTTTTGATATGTATGGAATAATGGAATTAATTTCAATTTCTCGCCATATAAGAGCATTACGGCCATGGGTATTAAGTGATCGTAGTTGTGTTATTGTAAATATGTCTAGGAAGTGCTATTTCTGTCTAAGTTCTATATTTTGAAGTTGATGTAACTTTTTAATATTTCTGGATTATAAGTTTTTAATTGTGGTTAATCTTCTTGATTTTAGTTTTAAGCATTGGATCATTTAATATATGTACATTGGGGTTAAATGAAAGGTTGAAATTAAAAAGTCAACGAATGAATTAATATGTTTTGCATAATGACAGATAGTTTGTTGATAAGTTTATGAAGGGAATATAAGTAGAATAATTAGAGAATTAGAACAAGTCTATAGTAAATGATTTGAGTTGAGTACTCTAATGAGCAGGATGAAAAGAAATCAAGTTATAGATAGTAATAACTGATTTTCAAGGGTTGATGATGAGAACCCGGGAGGGGGTCCTCGTCATAGCTCGCGGAATAACGCTTGGAAAGTTCCGAATTTAGGTTGGAACTGACGGTGACACAACAACCCGAGCCTCACGACGCAAGAACTAGGGGTATATTAAACCCGAGACCCGTTACGATGCGGAAACAAGAACCGTAATGGTTTGAACGCCACAAAAGATGCCCACGCCTTTGATAAGTTCGATTTGTTGAACGCCACAAGATTTGAATCACTATAAGTTCGTTGTTTAAATGGAAATCCTCACCTTTAGAGAGAGTAAAAACACTCAATAATTTTATTCATCAAAACTATTCTGTTTTTACATTTAATGAAAAAGCATATAAATAGGCAAAATAAACCCTAGTCGCTAACTGACTCTGAATAGAATTCTAATTAAGCTAAAATAGCTAAAATAACTAAAATAACCAAAATAACCAGAATAAACTAGAACTAAATAAAACCCTAACCAACTATTTAATTCAAAACTACGACGCCTAAGTTACGACCGTAACTTTTAAGTTTACGGCCGTAAGTGACTTACGATCTAAAATTCAAAACATATGTTACGGCCGTGACAAGTTCTTTTACGGCCGTAAATGACCTTCTGAACAAAAATAAAAGTTA
The DNA here is from genome assembly GCA_963555705.1 of Ligustrum vulgare. Classification (NCBI taxonomy): domain Eukaryota; kingdom Viridiplantae; phylum Streptophyta; class Magnoliopsida; order Lamiales; family Oleaceae; genus Ligustrum; species Ligustrum vulgare. Next base: position 35,109,302 of record OY743178.1, read on the forward strand.
TAAGACTTTGGTTACGGTTGTGAGAATTTTGATTACGGCCGTAAATAATTCCACTTCAGTTTATAAGATTTCCGGTAATAGATTTCAGTTTACCAGATTCCAGATAATGTAATCTAGTTTCAGTTTATTCAGTTTAAAGAATAAAGATTACAACTTACAATATGATGAAATCATAGTTTATTCTGATTTTTCATGATATCGTATATGGGTATGCTTTACATATGCTCATTTAGAATAAAGAATAAAGGATTTTACGATTCCAGCATGTTTCAGTCTTAAAAGCAATTATAAAAAAAAAGTGGAATTTCCAAAAGTTGAAATAGAATAAATAAGATTTATTGTAAATGTGCATTTATGAGAAAATTATACTTATTTTCGAATTATCCACTCACTGAGCTACAAGCTCATGTATTTTTTCCCCATACTTCTCATAGAATGCATGTAAATTTGAGTTAAGAAGAAATTGAGCAAGTTGATCTGCCAAGTCATGCCACAGACCTAGTGAGAGAGTATGACTTACGTGGTTAAGTTTTGTCTAAATATCTATGTGTATGGGTTCATATCATTTTCATAGATGTATTTTCATTTGGGTTATGTATATATGTAAAGGAGTAGATGTTTCTAGTTATCTTATTATATCAATTGCCATGTTTTGAAGATCTAGGATGTGTTATAAATATTTATGAGTGGTTGTTTGAGAATTTGTCGTTGTTTTACAGGCTGGTTATGTCAATATTATGGAGGAGACTTTGTCAAGATTTCTATAAATTAATACGGGATTATAATTATTTTTAAGAGTTATTTAGAAAGATAAGAAAAGTCAATGTTGCCTTGATGGTGGGTCCAACCTCTAACTAGCACTTGACATTGGCACACGTCACGTTTCAGATCTAGTAGGGTGATTTGGGACGGCTCGTGACAGCTACTTCCTAGTTTGTTGATCCTTTTATACATGTTTTGGTTGAAAAAAGTTTTATTTCACTTGATCACTCAGTTAGCTGATATTTGGGCTGAGGTGAGGGTGGAAGGTGTTGTTAATTTAATCAATTGATCTTATGTAATATCTTGAGTATATCTCTTATCTAACTCTTAAGGTTGGCTTCTTAACCTACCTCTCTCACTTTTGTTTTAGACTTTTAGGATGGAATTCGTTGAATAATACCTATATTTACTATACCAAAGTGCTTGTTTGTATGTCTGCTTTAGCCTAGTAGGCTCATGATATTTGTTCCCAAAAAGTCCCTCACCTTGTACCTAACTGGAGGCATCATATGCATCTTAGAAGAATTAAACTTCTTGTACACTTTTTGTCCCCATGTGAGTGGGTGTACATGTAACATGGTTCATCTTTGATACTCATTCCAATTTTGATTTAGGGGTATATCTTTTTATTTCTTTTCTTTAAGGAATTTAGTAATATGATTGTTACATGTTTGGTTTCTTTCCCTTCTAACCCCAGAGTAAAGGCTTAAGCCCATGATTCTCGTCTGAAAGAATCTAAGGCTGTGCTTGATAGCCTCGTTTTTCCAGGGAAGATGGAAAATTTGGAACCATTTTCCAGCTTTTGATATGTTTGACAGACCAAATTTTCTGGGCAAAATGTTTTCTTGTTTTCCCTCACGTGACTGGCTTTTCCTTATTCTGCTGGAAAATATTTTATGTTGGTTTAGTAGATAAAATATTTTCCAGTTAAAACATTTTCTCTCCAGCCCTTTCTGTGCGCTTAACCTTCTCAACCCGTCGACCAAAAATTCTTCCAACACAGCACTGCAAATTTTTACTCGATCTGGACGGTTATAGAACGCACTTGCTATTCCAAAGTAGAGAGCCACAAGGTTGAAGGGTGCAGTACGCGGTATAGATTCCAATCGATTCCTCATTTTTTCTTCTATTTTTGAATCGAAATCTTGAGCTTATTTTAGGTGATACGAACACCGTTATTCCTGCTTCAGTTTTCTTCCCAGAAAAACAAAGGAAATCCGAATATTGGGCACTACGAAGATGGTCTTCCCAGTTGAAATCCAACTGCAGTAAGGTAAATCAGTTGTTTAAACTCTTGCCCTCAACCGTTTTTGAGCGAAAATATTGTATTAGAAGCAGGTACTTCTCCTCTCTGGTTTTCTTCTAGTCTGTTTACGCTAATGGTACTTCTTCTGGGTTCTTCCAGTTAGTAAGCTTAGAGTGGATTTTGTGATTCTTATGTGTAATTAATTGATCTCACGGTTTGTAAAGTAGATTGCTTTTATTAATTGAAAGTAAGCTTTGATGAAATACACAGGTGCTTGCTAATTGTTCTGATTCATCTGGGTAGATTATAATCAAGCAAATAATGTTTAATACAAAGACAAAAATAAGTAAAAGATATATGTTTTTCTATAGCTCTCTGAATAAAGCTTTGATTATGACATTGTACTTGATTATAAATAGTTAGTTCTAGTTGCATTTGTGGAATTAGCAACTAATTGTATGGAATGGTGAAAAATGATTTATATAGTCAACCGTGGTATAATTAATATATATTAGCAACTCTGTTTGGAAGAATGTGTTGTATTAGTTCAAAATACATATTTTTTAACTTTGTCTTCTCCTTAAACCTCGTCAACCGTGGTATAATTAATATACATCAAACATCTTATTACTGTATTAATATGCAAATTAATACTTTGCTGAATCATGGTATGTATAATATAACCCTTTTAGAATGCACATTAATGTACATCATTACATAAAAAATCTATTGGTATGTATGCCATGTGAATTGAAATTTTTAATATTAACAACCTCAACTGTGTTTGACAAGAGAAAAAAAGGTAGAATTTTTCATTTGCTGGTGGGAAATATAGCTTAGCCTTTGTTTGGTAATTTCTTTCTTTTTATTTTTTTATAAACAAAGAATGTAAAATTTTAGAAGTTACATATTTAATTAAAATGTAATTTGGGGAAATGCACGTTTGTAATAATTTAGAGGTTAAATATTTATTTAAAATGTGATTTGGGAAAATGCACCTGGATAAAAGTGTGTGTTTATCTATGTATCATATATGTATATATATTGCATGAAAATATACAATAGAAAAAAGAAAATATGACTTGAATTATTTTCGTTTCACTTTCACGGCAAATTATAGAATTTGACTTTTAACTAGGGGTATTTGCAAGAATATTAGCAATTGAATGAGTCGTGACAAGGGGAAAAATGAAGATAAGGTTTTGTTTAAAATTTATAGTCCTCCTTGCATTTCACTAAAAATTTATGACTTCAGTAGAAGTGTAGTGTAGGTTACTTTGCTTCAATCTTTATTCTATCTTTGCATGTGCCAAGTGTTGAAGCTTCCATTTTTACCCATTATATAGTTGCAAAAATTAACAAGCCTGCTTCATTAAGCACAGTGATGCTTAGCTTTGATAATGTCTCCACCTTTATCCCATATGTAGTTTACATGGACCTAACCGCTGTTCTAATTGATTAGGTGAACAATAATAAGGTTAACTTGTAAAATATATAGAAAATACCAAATTAAATAGTAAAGTCCTTTATGATAAAGTAAGGGCATGGATTGAGTCTTTGTTTTATTATGTGGTAGTGATTAACATGGCTACAACAAGAAATGGAAGGCGAAGACAATGGCAACGTGTAGGTTACTTTTGGTATATGGTAATGCAAGCGATTATGGTATATTATAATAAGGTGCGTCTAACACGACGCCTCCCAGGGACTGTACATAGAAATTGGGATAATGAAAGAGATTTAACACTACGAAGAATGTTTGGTTTGAGTGATAGAATATGTCATGAGCAACTTAGAATGAAAATAGGCCCGTTTCAGAGATTATGTGCTCGATTAAGGACATATGGACTAGTTGACAGAAAATCTGTTAGCATGGAAGAACAATTGGCTATTTTCCTAAACATAGTCGGTTATGATCACCGTAATAGAGCTGCAAGCTTCACATTCTTCAGATCAGGACAAACAGTGTCTTATTGCTTTCATAGGTAACAAGCCTGTCTTGGACTCTACAGAGATGTTGTGACTAACGCCACAAATCAGAACTCGCCGTATGAGAAGGAGAATCTGAATCCGTGGTTCACATTTTTTGAGGTGAGGTTATAAAAGATTTTGTACTATTTGTTTTAGATGTTCAGTTATGACATATGTTTAGCAAGTTCATTTTTCTTTTTCTATTAGGATGCAGTAGGGGCAATAGATGGAACACATATTTCCGCACATGTCCCCGTAGATGAATAGGCTAGATATCGAAATAGAAAACAAGTGATTTCGCAAAACGTTCTAGTTGCTTGCACATTTGATATGAAATTTACATATGTGCTTTCCGGCTGGGAGGGATCTGCACACGATGGTTTCTTGTTATGTAGTGTGTAGCGCCCCGAGTTCCGTATACCCGATTCACTACGTCATTTTCTGTCTAAATTTTTTTCGAATAATATTTTTGCGGAAGAAATAATTGAAATTCATTTTTGGCAACATTAAATAAACTGTAATGGCCGATAAAATTGAAACATTTATGAAACCATTTGAAATAGTAAATCGAACCATTAATTTTGTAAAGAAATTGACAATGTCATAATTTCTCAAATAAATGAACTTCTCTAAATTATTCGATTGTTTGGAAAAATACGAAAATCATTAACGTCAAACTTTCACCCGTTTAACGATTATTGCCACCATCATTCATCGCTCGCCACCGTCTCCGAAATTTGCAAAACTGTTAAAAAGTAGGGTGAGTATTTCATGGGGGAAATACTCAGTAGACTCATCGCAAATTAATTTAATTTATAAGATGATTAAACACATAAATCCTGGCTCTTTATAAAACGGGCATTGATAGAGCTTCTTTATAAAACGGCTCTTGATAAAACTCATATTGTGCATTACAGCACGGGACATATTTTGCAAATCATAGGCTCTTTGAAATTAGCTCTTTGAAAACAGCTCTTTGAAAACCATATACTTATAAAACACATTTTAATTATGCCAAGCATAATTTTCTTTTGAAAGCATAACATAAGATATGATTGAAATCCTCATAAACATAGGGAGACACAAGAATTTTACCGAACTTAGGTGATAAGAATTCTTATGCAGTAAAATCACAGTAAGTTTTCATCATAACATAGGATAGGATTGAAATCCTCATAAACATAAGAATTTTACCGAACTTCGGTGGCAAGAATTCTCATGCAGTAAGTATACCAAGCATAATTTTTGAAATTCATAGGGATCAATTGCATCATAACATAAGATAGGATCGAAATCCTCATAAACATATGCGACAGGAATTTTACCGAACTTAGGTGGCAAATCCTCATAAACATATGGAAACATAGGAATTTTACCGAACTTCGTGGCAAATCCTCATAAACATAGGAGACACAAGAATGATACCGAACTTCGTGGCAAGAATTCTTATGTGTAGCGCTACTAAAACTCCGGTCCCCTTAACATATCATAACTTATCATATGGGACTCATAACAATCTTGGTAGATTGATTTCATAGCAATGATCCAAAAAAAACATTTTCGTGAAGCATAGAGTATACTTACTTTTCGTAAAAACATAAAGTATATTTTCTTTTCATAAAAACATACTTACTCTTCATAAGGTATATTTACCTTTCATAAAAACATACTTGCTTTTCTTAAAAATTGACTTTCACAAGTCACATGACATTCATATGAAATCATAATTTAAATCAATTAATAAGTGCGAGTCTACCTCAAATCCGACGAGTGCAAAGTTGAGCGGGAATGACTTTAGTTTCTTTAAATTCTCCGTACGCTTCGTTTTAGCCAATAAGTCACTTTAGTATATCGAATATATAGTTCAAAATGATAAATTATAATTTGAGGACTAAATTTGATGTTTTGAAAGTTGAGGGACTAAAATGAATACTTTTGAAAGTTGGGATTTAAAATCAAATAAAGTAAATCAGCAGGGACTGAATAATAGATTTTAAAAAATGAAGGACTGATTAAACTCATTTTAAAACTTGGGGGCTGATTTTGATAAGTTTAAAAGCTGAAAGGACTGAAATAAAACCTTTTTAAAACTTGGGGACTGATTTGAAAACCTTTGAAACTAAAAGGGACTGACTCGCAAATTTTGAAAGTTATTAAATAAATCAGATTTTTACCTTCTCTCTCTCACAATTCGTTCAACTCTCTCTCACTTCACTCTGTAACGAACGAAAAAGGCGACCGGCTGAAATTGATGTCCGGCAGGTGTTTCGTCGGTGAAACACCGGCAGCAAGGTGGCGGTGAGTGGCGACACAGATGGTGATTCAAAATTGGGATCTGGGCGTGAGTTTTAGGTGTAAAACCGTGTGAAACCGAAGCTAGGGTTCGCGGTTCTTCCGGCGAAGGGAACGGCGCTTGAGGTGAGGTAAGTGTTGGGTTTTGTTCATTCTTGGTTCTGGGTTTTGATCTTGGGTTGGGATTGGGTGCGATGATGCTGGGTGGAACGGTTGGTGCAAACGGGGTTTGCAGTGGATGTATTCCGGTGATGGATATAGAGTAGTGTTGGATGGTTGATGATGGGGATTGATTAACGGAGGTGGTGGCTGGTTGAGGTTATATTGATTTTTGATTTGTAATGTTCTATTGATGGCAGTGGACAGGGGGAATTGGAGATGGCAGCAAATTTGTGATTGAAACAGATTGTGAAACTTGTTGTTGAATTGGCCATGAGTTGGTTTTGGAGTTCAACAAGGGCAGGGTGATGGCTGGTGGTTGGACTGATGATGATGATCGATAATGGGTTGGTGGTGATGGAAGGCAGACGGTGGTGGTGCAAATGAGGACTGCAGTGGCAGTGTTTCAGGTGATGATGATGTTGCAGTGTAGATGGTGGCTGGTGATGTTGATTTTGCAGTGATGATCGATTGCAGTGGAGTTTAGATTGTTTGCAGGTTGGTCATGGTGATATAATGATAAAGAGAGAAGGCATCTTTCTTGCTGGAAAGAGGGATTGAAATTGAATTGATAATTGAAGGAAAGCTCCTCAAATTGTGGCTGCAAATGGTGAGTGTTGTGTGAATCATAATCATTATGTCTTTGAGACATAATGATGGTGAATGGGTGGATAAGAGGAGAATATCGTGTGGGAAATTTTTTTTCAGTTTAGTTAGATAGGATCAATTTGGATAATTAACTAAAAATTTGACTAACTTCGATCAAGAAACGTATTTAAAATAGATATATTTTTGACTGAAAATACATTTGAGAAGTGAGTAAATTTTGAGATAAAATTGGATTTCGTATTTGGACTTGAAATAATTTGATAAGGATCATTGGGATATTTTAATAAATTTGGAATTCAAAATGATTTTGAAAATAATACTTTGAATAAATAATTAAATAACATAATTTTAGAAATTTGGATTTTAATTTAAAATCGAACAAATTCGATATTTCTTGACTTGGCTAGACGAATCCGTCGCGGCGTTAACTTCAAAATAATAGGTGAAATAGTAGCGACACAATTTTCTAAATATTAAAATAATTATTAATTTCGTAAAAATTCTGAATCGCTACAATCTTACCTCCTTAAAATAATTTCGTCCTCGAAATTAAACTTACTTGATCTTTGATATCTGGATATTTAACCAGAACCTCTTCTTCTTCTTCTCTTATGTAGCATCATCGCTACCATATTTAACCCAACCATATTTAACCCACTGGACTTTGACTAAATGCATCAATTTGTTTTCCTTAAGATATGGACTTTTCTATCAATAATAGACATATGTCTACTCATAAATTCTTCTGAATCAAAATGAAAATTCCCATTCGTATGTGATATTTCATCATATCTTGTAGTATTCATGTAACTTGTCACTTATCATCGTATCACGTGACCTCAAATATTCGTATATATCTTCCAAATAACTAAGATTCTTTACTTAAATGTCATAACATTTCCTGAAAGTATTTCTTTCACTTGTATAAACGTATGAATTCTGATTCAATACAGTCCTTATTTCTATTTCACGTATTCCCATATTATTTCTATACCTTGATTATTATATCAAAAGTATCACTACCAAAATCCAAGAAAATATTTCATATCTCAAATCCCATCATCAAATCTCCCTTTATCGATAAAATAAACAGCGCATTACTTCTTGTCTCCTCTTTTCATTATTCTAATCCTGCGCTTTCTTGCTGGACACAACATCACGCGGATTCACTCAGATCCTTAATGCTTTTAAATAGTTCATACTGGGAAGAGGTTGAATCATCAAACAATGGATATCATCATTTCTAACATCCGCAAGTATTATTCCAATCTTCCTATGAATGATCTGAGAAAGATCTATAGAATAAGGCTCGAAAGATTGAGGTTGCTGATGGCTCATGATATCCCAGAAGATGTTCGCTGGTTGATAGAAGCAAAGGTTCGACTATCTGGTGAATTACCATCAACATTTCCTAAACACATGCCTGGTTTAGGCAAAAACACGTTTGCAAAGAAACGAAGAGCAAAAAGACTGGGTGGTTGCTACAAGTGTGCTCGTTGGAACTGTAATACTCGTTGCAAATCAGTAGGATATTCTTCTACTAATCGGGATGATAAAATCGAATTCATAAAGGGTGGACTGAGTAAAGAGTCTTTGGATGATATTCGACTGACTCTTGAGACGCACCCAAGTGGTTATGTACAACGTGAACTTCTCTCCTTATACGCTCAGTTTAACGAGGACAAAAATCGTTATAGTCTCCAAAATATAATAGCAAAAGATCCTGTTTGCCAGTCTGTTTTACAAAATGAGGCTTCTGGCAGTTCAGCAATAATATAAGGTAAATCTTTTGATACGCATTTAAAATATTTTGCTGCTTTCTTTCACGCGTTTTGGAAATAAAATATATTTTCCTTTCTCGAGCTTTGATAAAGCTGGAAATAAATATATTTTTCTTTTCTCGAGGTTTGATAAAGCTGGAAATAAATATATTTTTCTTTTCTCGAGGTTTGATAAAGCTGGAAATAAATCACCGAAAGGTGATATCTTTGGTAAAACAGTCAAAAGTTGGCCGATTTTGTCAAAAGTAAATCTTTACTTTTTCAGAATCAATCAAAAACAGTAAATTTTTCCGGCTTTAAATAGCCAAACATATTTCATAGTTCAGGCATCCCAAAATCACATCTTCTTCGTAAGTTTTCCCTTCTTTACTATCAAAGATGGAAGCACCAAAACTTCGACAGATCAAAACTATTTGTGTATTTTGTGGATCAAAAGTGGGGAAAGGCTTCGGTTATCTAGAAGCGGCTGTAGATCTTGGAAAGAAACTGGGGGAAAAAGGTATCACTCTTGTATATGGGGGTGGTAGCAGTGGTCTAATGGGTTGTGTTTCCCAATCTGCTCTTGCAGAGAAATCAAATGTAATCGGTGTCATACCTGTCCCTTTGGTAGATGTTGCAGGCAAAACACGAGGGCATGAAGTTCAAACATTATCCATCCATGAACGCATAACTTGTATGCTATATGGTTCTGATGCCTTTATAGCCCTGCCCGGAGGTTTTGGTACCTTAGAAGAAATCTTTAACATTACCTCGTGGGCTCAACTAGATCTCCATACTAAGCCTATGGTCGCAAGGAAGGGGAATCAAGCGAAAATGGAGTCCGGTTAATGTAAATTTAACTCTTTGAATCTTAGAATAGGTGGGGGTAGAGTACGGAGTATTCTCACTCTCGAGACACCCCTCCATTTACTAGGATTTCCTTAATGTTTAAATCTTGTGTGTACCTCAAAGGTTCCAGGTGGTAGATTACGGAGTATTCTTACTCTCGAAACACACCTCTTTGAAGGTTTCTTTATTTCCTCAAAAGATCAGAGGTGGTAGGATACGGCTACTCCGGAAACACATCTCTCATTCTGAGGATCTTTCCATGTTTTTCTCTTATACTTTCGTGTTTTTCATGTATTTCCTTTCCAGTGTGATTCTTGTGTGTTCTCCTTATGAGAAAATAATAAAATCTCTGCTATCAGCTACTAAATCTCGTTTGTGATGTAAATGAACTTGCATGTCTAAACTTAATTCCTTTAGTAGATGCTTATCATATTATGCTCTTAATTCCAAATGATAAAATTCTGGACAGAGTCTCCCTTGTAATTTGGACTTATCCCAAAACATAAGCATACTTCATAACTCACAATAACAAATAACTCCACATTTGATCACAACGATCTAAAATATTGAAAATGATTCCAACACTTCAATATCATCAAAAATATCTCATAATTCCATTCATAATTCCTCAACATAACAATTTCAAATCATATTTTTCAATATCACAATATCATTTCCTTCCATACCTTAATTGGCTCAAAAGATTACTCATACTTATAATTATATGCCATAAATCATATTCCCAAAATTTATTCACAAACCAAACTTCATAATAAATTTCTCTTCAAAATAGAGGAAATAATTCAGTTACTCAACATAATATCCATTACTTAATTCTCAATAACTAAGAATCAAATCCTTTCCGTTGACTTCTCATACTTAGTGCCATGTCTAAAATCAATTATGCAAAGTCCATCTAGGGTTCATCATTTCTAACTCGAGGACAAAAATTATTTAAAAATCATTCTTAAATCATATTATTCCCATTATGCTCAACACTCGTTTTCTTTCTTAAAAAAAAATTTCTCATAATCATACATTAAGGCATATAAGTTATGACAAAGCATAACAACATCATTATTTTCGAAGAAATACATTCTTATTTCTCATAAATCATAAGTATCCGAAATACTCTTCATTCTTTCTCATAAAATCAGTAAAATGAGTATTCGAAATACTGAAATAACTTTAAACATCATAAACTTCTTTACCTCGGAGTTGGTGGAACGAATGATGGCAATGGCAATCTTCATCAATAAAAATCTTAAAATGGAAAATATTTCTTGAAAATTCTTTTTGAAAATTTTTCTAGTCTACAGAAACGCAGACTAGCTCTGATACCAACTTGTAGCGCCCCGAGTTCCGTATACCCGATTCACTACGTCATTTTCTGTCTAAATTTTTTTCGAATAATATTTTTGCGGAAGAAATAATTGAAATTCATTTTTGGCAACATTAAATAAACTGTAATGGCCGATAAAATTGAAACATTTATGAAACCATTTGAAATAGTAAATCGAACCATTAATTTTGTAAAGAAATTGACAATGTCATAATTTCTCAAATAAATGAACTTCTCTAAATTATTCGATTGTTTGGAAAAATACGGAAATCATTAACGTCAAACTTTCACCCGTTTAACGATTATTGCCACCATCATTCATCGCTCGCCACCGTCTCCGAAATCTGCAAAACTGTTAAAAAGTAGGGTGAGTATTTCATGGGGGAAATACTCAGTAGACTCATCGCAAATTAATTTAATTTATAAGATGATTAAACACATAAATCCCGGCTCTTTATAAAACGGGCATTGATAGAGCTTCTTTATAAAACGGCTCTTGATAAAACTCATATTGTGCATTACAGCACGGGACATATTTTGCAAATCATAGGCTCTTTGAAATTAGCTCTTTGAAAACAACAGCTCTTTGAAAACCATATACTTATAAAACACATTTTAATTATGCCAATCATAATTTTCTTTTGAAAGCATAACATAAGATATGATTGAAATCCTCATAAACATAGGAAGACACAAGAATTTTACCGAACTTAGGTGATAAGAATTCTTATGCAGTAAAATCACAGTAAGTTTTCATCATAACATAGGATAGGATTGAAATCCTCATAAACATAAGAATTTTACCGAACTTCGGTGGCAAGAATTCTCATGCAGTAAGTATACCAAGCATAATTTTTGAAATTCATAGGGATCAATTGCATCATAACATAAGATAGGATCGAAATCCTCATAAACATATGCGACAGGAATTTTACCGAACTTAGGTGGCAAATCCTCATAAACATATGGAAACATAGGAATTTTACCGAACTTCGTGGCAAATCCTCATAAACATAGGAGACACAAGAATGTTACCGAACTTCGGGGCAAGAATTCTTATGTGTAGCGCTACTAAAACTCCGGTCCCCTTAACATATCATAACTTATCATATGGGACTCATAACAATCTTGGTAGATTGATTTCATAGCAATGATCCAAAAAAAACATTTTCGTGAAGCATAGAGTATACTTACTTTTCGTAAAAACATAAAGTATATTTTCTTTTCATAAAAACATACTTACTCTTCATAAGGTATACCTTTCATAAAAACATATTTGCTTTTCTTAAAAATTGACTTTCACAAGTCACATGACATTCATATGAAATCATAATTTAAATCAATTAATAAGTGCGAGTCTACCTCAAATCCGACGAGTGCAAAGTTGAGCGGGAATGACTTCAGTTTCTTTAAATTCTCCGTACGCTTCGTTTTAGCCAATAAGTCACTTTAGTATATCGAATATATAGTTCAAAATGATAAATTATAATTTGAGGACTAAATTTGATGTTTTGAAAGTTGAGGGACTAAAATGAATACTTTTGAAAGTTGGGATTTAAAATCAAATAAAGTAAATCAGCAGGGACTGAATAATAGATTTTAAAAAATGAAGGACTGATTAAACTCATTTTAAAACTTGGGGGCTGATTTTGATAAGTTTAAAAGCTGAAAGGACTGAAATAAAACATTTTTAAAACTTGGGGACTGATTTGAAAACCTTTGAAACTAAAAGGGACTGACTCGCAAATTTTGAAAGTTATTAAATAAATCAGATTTTTACCTTCTCTCTCTCACAATTCGTTCAACTCTCTCTCACTTCACTCTGTAACGAACGAAAAAGGCGACCGGCTGAAATTGATGTCCGGCAGGTGTTTCGTCGGTGAAACACCGGCAGCAAGGTGGCGGTGAGTGGCGACACAGATGGTGATTCAAAATTGGGATCTGGGCGTGAGTTTTAGGTGTAAAACCGTGTGAAACCGAAGCTAGGGTTCGCGGTTCTTCCGGCGAAGGGAACGGCGCTTGAGGTGAGGTAAGTGTTGGGTTTTGTTCATTCTTGGTTCTGGGTTTTGATCTTGGGTTGGGATTGGGTGCGATGATGCTGGGTGGAACGGTTGGTGCAAACGGGGTTTGCAGTGGATGTATTCCGGTGATGGATATAGAGTAGTGTTGGATGGTTGATGATGGGGATTGATTAACGGAGGTGGTGGCTGGTTGAGGTTATATTGATTTTTGATTTGTAATGTTCTATTGATGGCAGTGGACAGGGGGAATTGGAGATGGCAGCAAATTTGTGATTGAAACAGATTGTGAAACTTGTTGTTGAATTGGCCATGAGTTGGTTTTGGAGTTCAACAAGGGCATGGTGATGGCTGGTGGTTGGACTGATGATGATGATCGATAATGGGTTGGTGGTGATGGAAGGCAGACGGTGGTGGTGCAAATGAGGACTGCAGTGGCAGTGTTTCAGGTGATGATGATGTTGCAGTGTAGATGGTGGCTGGTGATGTTGATTTTGCAGTGATGATCGATTGCAGTGGAGTTTAGATTGTTTGCAGGTTGGTCATGGTGATATAATGATAAAGAGAGAAGGCATCTTTCTTGCTGGAAAGAGGGATTGAAATTGAATTGATAATTGAAGGAAAGCTCCTCAAATTGTGGCTGCAAATGGTGAGTGTTGTGTGAATCATAATCATTATGTCTTTGAGACATAATGATGGTGAATGGGTGGATAAGAGGAGAATATCGTGTGGGAAGTTTTTTTTCAGTTTAGTTAGATAGGATCAATTTGGATAATTAACTAAAAATTTGACTAACTTCGATCAAGAAACGTATTTAAAACAGATATATTTTTGACTGAAAATACATTTGAGAAGTGAGTAAATTTTGAGATAAAATTGGATTTCGTATTTGGACTTGAAATAATTTGATAAGGATCATTGGGATATTTTAATAAATTTGGAATTCAAAATGATTTTGAAAATAATACTTTGAATAAATAATTAAATAACATAATTTTAGAAATTTGGATTTTAATTTAAAATCGAACAAATTCGATATTTCTTGACTTGGCTAGACGAATCCGTCGCGGCGTTAACTTCAAAATAATAGGTGAAATAGTAGCGACACAATTTTCTAAATATTAAAATAATTATTAATTTCGTAAAAATTCTGAGTCGCTACATAGTGCGATTCTACGTCAAGGACACAAGCTAACAATTCCTTGTGGTACGTAAAATGCAATGTATTATTTATACTAATTACGGTAATGTAACCAAATTAACGAACTATTCTTTTCCAGGTAAATATTATCTCGCCGACGCTGGATTCCCATTGGTTCCAGGGTTTCTAGCCCAATACCGCAAGACTCGTTATCATCGTAGAGATATAGAGGGTCAACGTCCTCAAAGTAGGAAGGAGTTGTTCAATTTTCGGCATTCATCTCTATGTAATGTAGTTGAGAGGACAATTGGGTTGCTGAAGAAGAGATTTGCATATTTAAAGCATCAACCTTACCAAGATATTGAAACACAAGCTATGATAGTGCTTGCTTGTTGTGCTATTCACAACTTCTTAAGGGATGATGATGTCGATGATGTACTTGATGACGATATAGATGGTAGCGACGATGATGCTTACCCCGGAGATGAAGCATGCGATGAAGAGGAAAATGAAGATGATTCTCCTAATGCGCACATATCATTCACTGCTGACGATTCCTGGTCCAATAATAGGGATACAATTGCAAACTTAATGTGGGATGATTACCATCCAACTCATGATGTAGGAATTGATTTTGAGTGAATGTTTATTTTTCAAATTGTAATCCTTTCTCTTAACGGTACTTGTAATATTCATTGTTCCTTTAGATGTAAGGATGTTTATCATTTGTGACTTAATTAAATGTTTGTGATGTAAGACAAGAATATTTGGTTTATCAACATGTGCAATAGATCTTTGAAGATTTGCATTCTCATTTAAGAGACAATACTATTAATTACGTATCAGTGCAATTATATTTCTCATGTTCAAATGCTCGACTTTTCAGGACTACAGATCTAATGGCACAAAATCGACAAAGTGCTGCACCTAATTTTCGCATCCCTAGGCCAAACAACCCCATGACCATAGAGGATATGGACTTCAACATAACATTCGGGAATCCGACTTTGAAGAATAAGCAAGTACGTTGGACTAATGCAATGGATGGTTTCATGATAAGCGCACTTATTCTGCAAGTCCAATCTAGTCACAAAAGAAGCGATAATGGGTTTACCACATTCCAAGTGTCCAAAGCAATTTAAAGTGTCTATAATAGGTGTCAAGTTGTGGTGTCTGAGAAAAATGTAAGAGCAAGATTAAAGACTTTTAAAAGAGAATATGTTGAGGTTCGGAAATTATTAAGTATGAGTGGGTTTGGTTTGGATCCTGAGAGTGGACGTATCGTAGTAGATCCACTTGCATGGAAGGAGTTTATTACGGTATACCCTTGACAAATTTTGTTTTCTTTTTTTCTAATAAATTTTTTTTGGTTGAAGAAAAGTATGTTCGTTAACTTAATATTGATATTGGGCATGAAATGTTCGTATTGTTTGTAGGGAAAACCAAAATTTGCAAAATGGAAAACCAAACTATGTTCACGATATGAGGAGATGGAGGCTATGTTTGGGAATGATACTGCTACAGGAGAACGTGCTGTGACCAGATTTGACACTTTCTCCCCGATGCAAGGTATACATGTTATCTTCCGGTATGCATAAATAATTCATATTTTATTTGCTCATTCTATTTGTTTTTAAATTTAATTTTTTTTATGTTATTTGATATTAGGAACTGAAGAAAGTGTGAACGATATTGAGGAGCTAAATGATGACATGGATCCAAGTCCTACTTGCTCACGTAAGCGTAAATCAGAAGACGGGATAAGCAAAACAAAGATTAGATGTACAAAACCCATCGATGACTCTGTAATTGCTCTTTCCACCCTTGCTGAGTCATCCAAGAAAATTGCTACAGCTATGGAGATGTAAGCAACATTGGACACGCTCAATCACGTCAATTGGCAGTTGATTCTGGATAAGCTACGAGATATGAACCTAGAAAAGCGTGACATAATGAAAGTAATTAAAGCTTTTGAATCAGAAGAAACTATCGCGAAAATGTTTATGAACTTAACTAATGGGGTGTTCATGCGTGATTTGGTTTTCGAGAATCTTGGCCGTGATCCACCTCTGCAGGCACCATAAATTTGGTTGCGTCCTCGTGTACTTCATGTAATCTGTTTTTGTTTTTGATATGTACGTGTGTAGGTGATTTTGGTCATCAAACTGAAACACTTTTCGTACATTAGTGTTAGGGAATGAATGTATGAAGCCCACCCTTTTGTATGTATTATATTATTTGGTGGTATGTCGGACAATTCCATCTTTTGGCATGTAAATTACCCTTGCTCTCGGGATTTGATGCAAAACAATTTCAAGTGTTGACATAGTTAAATCATATATGTTGTTAAAAACATTTGTACTTGACACATTTTGGTACAGTTAACTTGTCTAAATTTGCACAATTTTTGGAAATATATTTTGACAATTTCGATTACGCTAGATTTCAATGTCATATCGATCAATTTCAATAGGTCTACTACCATCAAACAATTTGCCTTGATTTGATATTGTTTGAAAATAGTTTATTTTAAATGAATTGTAATTTTTTATAAAATGTGTTGTTAAAAAATAGGAAAGTTTTTGAGTATATGTTTAATATTTTATTTTATATTAATAAATTGTGGTTGAAAATGAGAAGGAGAAAAATGTGTTCAAGGGAGCCAAACAGGGATAAAGCTACAAAGTTTTCATACAAAAAAGGGCAACAATTTCCATGGAGAATCATGCCATCAAACACCAAAACGCTTGAAAATGAAATTATTTTCCTTGCACAAAATGTCAATCAAACAGCAAAAGATGAAAAATTTCCACATTTTCTATCTTCAAATTTAAATCAATCAAACACAATCAAATGCATTTTCCCAGGAAAATAATTTCTAGTCATTTCAATTTCCAGGAAAATATTTTCTTTCCACCAATTTTTCATCGTTTCAATCAAACACACCCTAAGTACTCCTAAAATTAGTTTGATCGAATATTTTATGTTAGCCTGTAGAGAGGTGTAAGAATTTCGATTTCAAGCGATAGAGGTAAGGCATATGTTAAAAATTAGTTTGTAAATGAAGTCTGAATATTCTATATGATACCTACTTGTATTTCACTCGTTACAAAAAAACATAACTTGCAATCTTATATATATATTAAGTTGTATTACGTAAATGCTGCTATTCCTATTTTCATCCCATCCACCAATTGAGTCACACGGGTATTTTAACATATTGGTCGTTTTCCGCAAAGTGGTGACAAATTTCCTTGCTTCTGGCTCTATGAATTTATGTTCCTAATGCAAGAAATGGTTGGACAATAGGAAGGTTTAAATGGGAAAATTATGGTAAGATTTAAATTTTATAAAATAACGGGTTGTCTTATCTTACTTAATATTAAAGGAGGAGAATTTCTCGCCAATTTGACATAATTTTTTGTGATTTTTTTTTAATAAAATATTATATATTATATATTTCATTTATTTTCACACTCAACTTTTATTGCTTTCACACTTCAAAGACCAAAACTCAACTTTTATTGTGTTCACACTGCTACTTCCACTTAAATAGTTTTATGGAGATTTTTTTTTACTTATTTATATTTGATTATTTGTTTTTAAACCTCTCTTTTCATAATTTTTTTTTATCTTTTAATGTTTTGAATTTTGCAAATAAGTATTTGTTTTCGAATATTTAATCAATTTGTATTAAGTTTTGTTTTAAATAATCATACTTTTAATTCAATATTTATGATTCTTAAATTTTTACAACAATAAGTAAATTGTCTCCCAATCTCCATAAAAATATTTAAGTGGAAGTAGCAGTGTGAACACAACAAAAGTTGATTTTTGGTCTTTGGAGTGTGAAAGCAATAAAAGTTGAGTGTGAAAATAAATGAAATATATAATATATAATATTGTAAAAAAAAATCACAAAAAGTTGTGTCAAATTGGCGGAAGGAGTCGATATTAGATTTGTATGACAGAACGAAATTAATCATCCATAAGATTGATACCAATAAAATATCACAATTATTGAAAAAAATTATTTACGTATTAAATGTAATTTTCTATAAAAATACTAATTAAGTTAATAGAACTCAATACAAAGGAGCTCAAATTTTTAGATGTACTAAATAACTAAAAAAATAAGATTATTTATAAAAAGTTTTATACAATAAGATTTATTTAATATTAGATGTCTGATACAACTTCGATATAATTTTGAACTGAAAATTTTGCATTGAATTTGTATGACTGCACACAAATACTTATTTGCAAAATTCAAAATATTAAAAGATAAAAAAAAAAATTATGAAAAGAGAGGTTTAAACACAAATAATCAAATATAAATAAGTTAAAAAAAATCTCCATAAAAATATTTAAGTGGAAGTAGCAGTGTGACACAATAAAAGTTGAGTTTTGGTCTTTGAAGTGTGAAAGCAATAAAAGTTGAGTGTGAAAATAAATGAAATATATAATATATAATATTGTATTAAAAAAAATCACAAAAGGTTGTGTCAAATGGCGGGAAATTCTCCTCCTTTAATATTAAGTAAGATAAGTAAATTGTCTCCCAATTTACTTAACTGATAATTGAGATGATCAATATTATACTATAATTTTCATCAAAAAACAATTATGTTGTATAAAAATTGCAAAAACTTATAATACCATGAATTTGATGCATCTTTGTCAATCACAATTATAGTTTTTTTCTTTTTTTTATAATTATCGAATTCGTTTCTTATACGTGTTGTTTTTCATTGTCAATGATCAAAACAATAAATCTTATCTTTTATAGCATGATCTATATTATTAAATTTTACATCTGTTTTTTGATTGTTCAGGGTACATGGACATTGGAGATCGTACATTTAAATATTTATTTTTCAAAGGAAATTTTTGGTGCGAGGAGAAATTCGAAATTCTCATTTTGTTGTGGGGTGAACACGATTTTTAATAATATTTTAAATCAAACCATTTAAAACGGTTTGAAATTTTTCCAAGCCAAACTAAACCATTTCATTTTTTAAACAAAATAAAATCAAACTATTTTTTGCGATTTGGTACGGTTTGAAACCACGGATTGCCGATGAATAAATTAGTATATTTCAAAGCGAGCTCAAAGACACATTCATCTAAAATTTCGAGTTGAAACTAGCTCAAAAATAGTATTAAATTTCTAATTGAGTGCTTTGTTGTGAATCAATCTATGTTGACAAACAAACTAATTATATAGAAGTAAACTATCATTAGCTCTTATATTAAAAATTTTATTTTAAGAAAATATCTTGGATGATGATAATGAATTGTAGGAGGAAAAATTATTTCCAAATGATTGTGGATTTAAACAAATTAATCTTTGTCTCCTCAATTTTGATTTGACAATAAAAATTATATTGCTTTTTTTTAAAAAAAAAAAATTGAATATTTGTCTTTATTTTTGTTTTTTAAAATTTGGCGGGTTGGCTGTTTGAAATCGCGATTTTGACAATTGAAACCTAAACCAAATTTTTTAAGGTGATTTGGAATTTTTACAAACCAAACCATTTGTTGCAGTTTAATTCGATTTTGCGGTTTATTTATTCACCCCTACTTTGTTGTTGTATAAAGAGAAAATGAATATTTCTCTTATGGAAGATCATCCTCTAATTTTGAAAGATTTGTTATATGATAGGGAGACAGGATTAAAAATTCCATTGAGAACATTCGGACATATAATATGATGTTTTCATTCACTTCTATGAGAGAATAGATAATGAGCTAAATAATGGTAGAGGGCCTCCCCTCTTCAATTACACGATCAAAATTGCCATAAGATTGAGAGTCTATTGCCTGGTGACGGTTCAGCTTTGCAATTTGCTCGCTTTACATTGTTGACAATGTGAATGATGTTGAAAGCAGAAAAAGGGTCGTGAGGTACGTATTATGTATTTATTGCTTTTATAGTTATATTAATTATGGATAATTTTGTTGTGATATTCTAAAATTTAATTTATGTCTTTTAATGTCTCCGGGTAGGAGTGAATCATGCGATTCTATGTTGCATGATTTAATAGTTTCTAATTCGAAGGATATGCTAGACAAATACAACAAATTGTTAAGGCAATTTAGGTCGGTTTGAGAAAACATGATTGAGGAAACACTTCAAATTTAAGACTTATACTTATTGATTGGTGGGTGACCAATGATGGCCAATATGATTTTTTTATTTTCGATGAAATTGTCGAATTGATTGTCGGTGGATTTTGACACACTACCTGGACACATGGATATCACTATTGCGCCACGTGGTGGACCTTTGCAATAGATAAGTGAGAACACAAGTTCTTTCTAAGAAATATTGATCATACACAGGAATTGAGTAATGGAACAAGGTTGATAGTTACAAAATTTGGCGACCATGTTCTAGAAGGTCAGATTTTTTCTGGCATCAATGCAAGACACAAGTTCTTTATTCCAATGTTATCGTTGAACCCTTCTGATTCTAGGATACTTATTAGATTTGAAAGAAGATAATTTCTATTAATGGTGTCATATGACATGACTATCAATAAGAGTCAGGGACAATCATTCTTGCATGTGGAACTTTTTCTTAAACGGCTGGTGCTTACACATGGATAACTTTATGTTGCGATTTCTAGGGTGACAAATCGTTCCAGATTAAAGATATTGATTTTTGATAAGAAAGGAAGAATAACAAAATCAACAAACAACGTTGTGTACAAAGAAGTATTCTAGAATTTGTAGTCATATGAAATCAATAAATGATGATATTATCTCTTATTTGCGAAATTTATTTATTTTATGAAAATGATTTATCTAATTTCATATTGAATTATCTTTATCAAAACGTTTCTTCCCGTGCATCGCACGGGTGATTATCTAGTGTATTATAAGACATTTGATCTAATACTATTTTTACATAGTTTCTTTTGAGTCCATTTGATATAATTTTTCAAGAAAATGAAAAGACATGGCCACACGCCCAAAGGCTAATATTCATTTCATGAGATTTTCCTCTTAAAATTCTCCAGTTACTACGTTACGTTCGAAGTTTGGTTTGTAAATTGGAAGTTTTGCTCGCTGATTCTTTGTGTTTAGAACTAAGTTCATTCCATCTTCGGAGGTTTTTTGCTCCAAGACCCCGGAAATTTGGAGGAGAAAACAATATCCAGGCTCAGATTTAAAACACCTCGCTATAAATTAAATCTTATTTTCATTGGTCAAGTATTATTCATGCTTTTGTATATTATTTAATTTTGCAGTATATTTTTGTTCTAAATATGAACTACAATCGAATTCTCGATATTTAAATACAGAGATTAGAAATTTGACGTCTTCGTTGGCTTAGATTTCATTCACTTCAATTTAGATGACACGAAATGCATGTTTGGTTCAACTTAAAAGCAGCTAGTTATCTGCTTCTTTAATTTTGACAGCATTGAAATACGCTGCTTTAAGCTTCGCCAAGCATGTTATGGGATCTGTTGTTTGGTACTTTAAATTTTACGACGGGTTTAAGTTTGATCTTAAAAGTATACTTACAATTAAACAAGTAAAATTTAAAATAAATATTTTATTTATTGATTAAAGTTTAAGAATAAGTAAACTGGTGCTTTTAACAAAAATATTAAGATAATTTCAAAATAAGTAAATTAAATAGTTAAAAGCATCCGCATTGGATGTGTTAATAGTTATATAAGCAAAAAACTAGATGTTAAATGACAAGTATATACATATTAAAGTTAAATATTTATTATTGTCATAATGGATGTTTTAATTTTAGTTAAGCACAAGAACTTATATTTAAAATAGCAAAATTTATATATTAATGTCTTACTCATTTTGAATATCTCATTAACTCATATAATATTAAATCAACAAAATATTTATTTATTTTTATCTATATCCAAAAAAAAAAAAATTAAGGAAGAAGAAGAAGAAAATGAATAATTAGGGAATTGAGTGGGTGGGGGTTAGGGGTGGAGGTGAGATGTAATTATGTTGAAAAATTTTAAGACAAAAGTTGATGAGAATTATGGCGGGCTTGAAAGAAAGTTAAATATTCAAGCCAAAAAAGAGTGCAATCTAGTCAACCATGTCGGAATTAGATGCATAATATATATTTTTCTAATAGAAACAGGTCACTGAACAAGATTCATGGTCGCCAATTGATTTTAGGGCCAATTTCCATCGTTTAGGGCTTCAAATCGACAAATCAATGATGCAGATGGAAATTTACAATATTTTCATAATTTTACGATTATATTTACCTTGTCTTTATTATTTTTTCCAATTAAATTAGGACTATATTCTTAGAGATCTTATGTATTCCCTAATTAGATAAGATTTTATTTAGTTTCCTAAGTAAACTAGGATTTTTAATCCGGTAGCCTATATAAAGGCATCTTCATTGTAATATTAAAACAGACTTTGATCAATAAAAATTGTGTTGAGTGGTTTTCTCTCAAATATTGTGAGATATTTGTGGCGTTCACCAAATCGAACTTATCAAGGATCTGGACATTCCTTGTGGCGTTCACCTCATTATGGTTTTTTTTCGCATCGTAACGAGTCTCGGGTTTAATATACTCATGGTTCTTGCGTCGTGAGGCTTGGGTCGTAGTGTTATCGTCCGTTGCAACCTGAATTCGAAACTTTCCCAGCGTTCTTCATATAATTCCGCGAGTTTGACATGATTCCCCTCCCGAGATCACAAAAGTTGGTATCAGAGTTGGACTCTGGATTCAGGTTTTGTTTTTTATTCTATCCTAGTTTGATTTTGTGTTTTTACCATAGAGTTTACATAAAATCATCCATGTCTTGTTGTTGAGTCTTGTTTTCAAGTTTTTATTGTTCTTCGTGTCAGACATAATTTTTTCAGTTTGATCCATATAAAAATCCAACAAAAAATTCAAATTTGTTTATTTTATTTGTGGCGTTCACCAAGAATTTATAAAAAAAAATAATATTTAATTTCGAAAATTCATTATTAAAAAAAAAAGTCGTTCCAAAATTCAAGAATCACTTTCTTAAATTTCCTCAAATTCTTGATATTCGTTTCCTTTTCGAGTCAAAATTAATTCCTTCTTGCTATTACCAATATCTGGACCCTCTTATTTTGAGTTTCTTGAATTCTTGAAATCCTTATAAAGGGATGAATTATGAATTCGATCCTACCTTCAAGACTAGATGTCATGTGAGTAGTAAAGTATGCAATGTTACTATCGATAGAGAGTATTTCACTAATTTGGTTAGTACCACCCTGGTTGATGAGTTGGGTTTACCTCTACACATTCCAATCCTTATAGGATGTCGTGGTTAAAGGAGTGTGGGAAGGTAAATGTAACCTATGGGGTTAGGGTGAAATTCACATTTGGAGATATAGCGATGAACTATGGTGTGATGTGGTACCTATAGAGTCTTGTCACATTTTGTTGGATAGACCATGAAAGTCCGAGAGGAAAGCATTCTATGATAATGGTAGAAATATGTACAAATTTTTTAAAGATGGGAAAGCTATTAAGCTTATGCCGTTAATCCCGGAGCAAATATTTGAAGAGAAAATATCGCGACAAAAGAGGGAAGAGGAAAAATTTTTGAGAGATAGTGGTTCGGGATTAAAGGAGGAATTCATGAATATGGCAAAGATATTAATACAGTTAGATAAAGAAATGAATGCAGAAAGGGCAAGGAAAAAATTAGCTAAGTTACAAGAGGAGAGTGAAAGGGATGCTGAAGCTAAATTACAACAGGGTGAAAGTGAGATCGTAGGGGATTTAAAATTGGAGTCTCGCGATATGATTGTTGGGAAGAAGGAGGGAAAATTGAAGCAAGAGTTAAAAGATAAAAATCTGAATCATGAAGATGAGGTGCATGAATTGAGGGTTAAAGAGGTTGAGAATGAAACGTGAAAGATTTGGTTGAGGCCAGAAATATAGAAGTGGTGGTTAAACAAGAAATTGAGGAATTGAAGGGGGTGGTTGAGTGTGAGAAGAAAGAAAAAGAGGGGAATGAGCAAGAAAGTAAGATGAATGTTGGAGGCGAAGAGAAGAGCCTCGTGGTACGAAAAGAAGATGTGGAAGTGTTGTATATCAAGTACAAGGATCCATACCTTGTACATGGCGAAACTAACATTCCCCACCCCATTATATTTCAATCTTTCTTGCAGGTTTCTTACACTTGGGATCTTGAGTCACACCAATCATGGAAATTCAAGCTCGTGCTTCAATACCTTCATATTTACCCATTGAAGGAGTACTATTAGTTGATTATAAGGCATGGAGACAAATTATTCCCATTTGACCCAGAAGGGGCAGTTGCACAACAGGAACAAAGCTATTATTCGGGACGAATCATCCTTAAGAAAGAGGAATGATGAGAATCATGACAGGCTTGACAGAATGTTAAATATTCAAGTCATATAAGAGTGCAATCCAGTCAACCATGCCGGAATTAGATGCATAATATATATTTTTCGAGTAGAAACAGGTCACTGAGCAACTCATGAGTTAAAGCTCTTGAGCCCATTGATTTTATGGCCAAATTCCATCGTTTGGAGCTTCAAATCGGCAAATCAATGATGCAGATGGAAATTTACAATATTTCCATAATTTTATGATTATATTTACTTTGTCTTTATTATTTTTTCCAATTAAATTATGACTCTATTCTTAGAAATTTTATGTATTCTCTAATTAGATAAGATTTTATTTAGTTTCCTAAGTAGACTAGGACTTTTATTCCGGTAGCTATATAAAAGCATCTTCATTGTAATATTAAAACAGACTTGATCAATAAAAATTGTGTTGAGTGGTTTTTCCTCAAATATTGTTTTGGATTGAACACTTTCGAACTTATAAAATATTGTGAGATATTTGTGGCGTTCACCAAATCGAACTTATCAATGATCTGGACATTCCTTGTGACATTCACCCCATTTTGGTTCTTGTTTCCCATCGTAACGGGTCTCGGGTTTAATATACCCCTGATTCTTGCATTGTAAGGCTCGGGTCGTAGTGTTATCGTCCATTCCAACCTGAATTCGGAACGTTCCCGGCGTTCTTCATATAATTCTGCGAGTTCGACGTGATTCCCCTCCCAGGATTGCATCAAAAGTGCAACATCAGATGTTAAAAGTTAAATTTAATAGCAAAGTTAACATGTTAAAAATATTGCTTTAGCAAATAAGTTAACATATCCAATGTAGACATAAAATTAACTATTAGCTTATATCTCCTACTGACAAACACTTATTTGCTATTGCTTTGGCAAATAAGTTAAATTTTATGGATGCTCAAGGATTAGAAAAAGTGTTACTTCCCATTAAACTCCTGATTTATAGTCCAAAGCTAGATTTTGGTATAAATGCTTCGCGAGACTTTGAATATGGCTTTGGAGATCCTCATTAGCGTGCTTAAGTTAATTTTGCAAAATATTGCAGTTGTCTCCTAAATTTCACAATTGCCCTTCTCCATATAGTATGACCCGCTTTCATTCTTTGATTCAAAACGCCTCACTTTCCTCATATGGTTTAATCACAAACTCAAATTTTTGAGCAAACAATGAAGTTACACGACTGCATCCCAATTTCACCGTCTTTCAATGCTACTAATTCTTTTAGCCCGACATGATTAATTCCTTAATCACTTCATGCTCTTCATTTGTTGTTGGATCATCGGGTTGAACGATTGATCTACTATCCAACATTTCGGGAAGTTGCAAAAAGAAATTTTAATGTGTAGCCCTTTTTCGTTGATGAAATTTTTAACATTTTGACCTTCTAGCCAATAGAGATTTGAACGTTGCTCTCACTTTGGTTTGTATGTTTGCTCATATATACTGTGTTGTATTCAGTAATACAATAATGTCATTAGAGATGTTTTGTAGCCTAGAAGCTTCCAATGGCAATGTATTTGGATGAACATGACCCTAATTTTGCCTTGCCAAACTTTGTTTGAAGTGTTTTAATTGGTGTGTTCCTTGCAAACAAAAAATAAATGACTTTAGAGGACATGAACACCAATAAGAAATTATCCAATTCTAATCGTGTGTGCGTGTGTGTTTGGGATTACGATGAATACTTAAACTACTAAAATTGCTTAAAAATCAAAACACCCCTAAACATGCAAAATAATGTAACAAGCAAAATTGTCTTAACATGCAAACATGCGAAACACTTAAAACATGTTACCTATCATGCATGTATTTAAAAACAAGTAAATAAAATTAAAATAAATACTTAAAGCATAATAAATAAAAGGGAATAAAAATTGGGTTGCCTCCCAATAAGCGCTTTGTTTATAATCTAAAGCCCGACTTTTCACCTAACTATTCAAGGAACTTTAAATAGAGCTTTTGATGACCTTATTTGTTTGTGAATGTCATATTTGTTCCAAAGTGTATTTATGTACCAAAATTGTACCTTGCCCACGTCGTATATGTGGACTTCTGCAGTCGATTCAAACTTCAATATGTAGATTTCAATCATGGTCTCATTACCAATGATGAAATCAATTGTTCCCCAAGTATTGAGGTTAGAGGGTTACAATGTGGAGACGACACTCTTAAGTGTCTGCTTTTCTGTGCTTAACTCCTCTTTCCCAAATTGATCTTCCTCTTTAACTGAAGTCTCCTCGAGCTTGATATCCAGATTTTGGACAATCAACAATAGGATTATGGTCTCTTCTTGGTAACTACTTTCTTTTGGTTGATCCACTTTTTTAAGTTCTTCTTTTTCTTTAGATGTTTCAGCCAATTTTTATGACTCCTCTGATCTTTGCACTTGGATTTCTGGAAACTCCTCTGGTGGTCTATCTGTTCTGCTAACTGCCAATTGCTCCATCTGATCTCTCATTTCATTCAATTCAGCCCGTTGATCTTGGAGTAGCTGTTGTAGCAAATCTTCATTGGATATAAATTCTTTGACCAACATTTCCCAACTTGCTGATAGTGAAAATCTGTCTGTAGTTCTTGCAACTTTTCTTGTTGACCTTCTATCAACTGTAATAATAAATCTTTGTTACAATCACTTTGCTGCTGTTGTTGCTGTTGGAGAAATTGCAGGCTTTGGATACTCTGATATTTGACCCCGAGAAATTTGGCTACTCGTTCCAGTAATGATTATAAGCTTGAAAATATGAACTCCTCTGTTGCATGTAATGATGTGATTCTTGTTTGGGAATCACGGGATCTCGCGGAAATTGAATTAAACACTTGGAAAGTTCCAAATCCATATTAATTGACGATAACAATATGACCCGACACTCACGACTCAAGAACCAAGGATGTATCAAATCCAAGACCCGTTAAGATGCGGAATGAAGAACCATAAAGGGGTGATGTAGCGCCCCGAGTTCCGTATACCCGATTCACTACGTCATTTTCTGTCTAAATTTTTTCGAATAATATTTTTTTTGCGGAAGAAATAATTGAAATTCATTTTTGGCAACATTAAATAAACTGTAATGGCCGATAAAATTGAAAACATTTATGAAACCATTTGAAATAGTAAATCGAACCATTAATATTGTAAAAAAATTGCCAATGTCATAATTTCTCAAATAAATGAACTTCTCTAAATTATTCGATTGTTTGGAAAATACGGAAACCATTAACGTCAAACTTTCAACTGTTTAACGATTATTGCCACCATCATTCATCGCTCGCCACCGTCTCCGAAATCTGCAAAACTGTTAAAAAGTAGGGTGAGTATTTCATGGGGGAAATACTCAGTAGACTCATCGCAAATTAATTTAATTTATAAGATGATTAAACACATAAATCTCGGCTCTTTATAAAACGGGCATTGATAGAGCTTCTTTATAAAACGGCTCTTGATAAAACTCATATTGTGCATTACAGCACGGGACATATTTTGCAAATCATAGGCTCTTTGAAAACCATATACTCATAAAACATTTTAATTATGCCAAGCATAATTTCTTTTGAAAGCATAACATAAGATAGGATTGAAATCCTCATAAACATAGAGAGACACAAGAACTTTACCGAACTTAGGTGGCAAGAATTCTTATGCAGTAAAATCATAATAACAGTAAGATCATAATAACAGTAAGTATACCAAAACATAATTCATGAAATTCATAGGGATCATTTCCATCATAACATAAGATAGGATCGAAATCCTCATAAACATATGCGACAGGAATTTTACCGAACTTAGGTGGTAAATCCTCATAAACATATAGAAAGACAGGAATTTTACCGAACTTAGGTGGTAAATCCTCATAAACTTATGGAGACACAAGAATTTTACCGAACTTGGGTGGTAAGAATTCTTATGTGCATAGCAATGATCCAAAACATATAAAACATTATCGTAAAAACATAGGGTATACTTACTTTTCATAAAAACATAAGGTATATTTACCTTTCATAAAACATACTTAATTTTCTTGAAAATTGACTTTCACAAGTCACATGACATTTATATGAAATCATAATTTAAATCAATTAATAAGTGCGAGTCTACCTCAAATCCGACGAGTGCAAAGTTGAGCGGGAATGACTTCAATTTCTTTAAATTCTCCGTACGCTTCGTCTTAGCCAATAAGTCACTTTAGTATATCGAATATATAGTTCAAAATGATAAATTATAATTTGAGGACTAAAATTGATGTTTTGAAAGTTGATGGACTAAAATGAATACTTTTGAAAGTTCAGGGACTAAAATAGATATTTTGAAATTTGAGGGATTAAAATGAATACTTTGAAAGTTGAGCTTAAAATCAAATAAAGTAAATCAGCAGGGACTGAATTGATCAGATTTTTAAAATGAAAAGGGCTGATTACAATCATTTAAAACTTTGGGACTGAAATGGATAACTTTAAAAGTTGGGGACTGATTTGAAAACTTTTAAAGCTTCAGGGACCAAAGTGCAAATTCTCGAAATCAAAATATAAATATTAAAATATCATTTCTCTTCCTTCTATTTCGGATCAGAGATTTAAACAGAGAGAGAGACAGGCGAAAGAGGCGAGAGACGGAGTTGCGACAGAGAGAGGGAAATCCGGTTTCTAACCGGCGATTCGCCGGTGCTACGTGAGGCGAAGGACGGGCAAAGTGTGGGAGTTCTGATTTGGGGTTCATATGCGAGGTTGGGTGCAAAACCGTGGTCAAAAACGAAACTGGGTTCGCGATGATACTCCGGTGACAAATCCGGTTATTGGCGGCGGTCGAAGGTAAGTATTTGGGCTATTTGATTTGGATGATTGTGGGTTGATTTGTTTCAAAACCGAAGTCTGGGATTGGATTGAGAAATTGCAATTTAAATGTTGAACTGAAAACTTTGTTTTGGTGGCTTGACAATGGTGGACTTGATGATGGAGAGGGTCATGGTTGCTGTTTGATTCGGTGATGATGGTGCAGATTGGTGTTGGTTCGTGGGTTGATGCAGTTGCAGTGAAAGTTGGTTTCTGATTTAGGTGATGGTGATAGAGCTCGTTTGTGTTTGATTCTGATTATGATGCTGCTGATTGTCTGATTTGGAGATCAAAACAGGGAGAAACGAAATGGTTGGTGGTGATGATAATGATCAGAATGTGATGCTGGTGGAGTTTGTAGTTTATGATTTAAATTGGTTCATGATTGAGTCAGCTGGCAGTGATGGAACATTGTTGGTTATGGGAGGGAAGATGGAGCTGTAAAGGTCACAGGCTGGAAATGGAATTGGAAATGTGATTGCAGGATATCAAAATTAATGCTAATGGCTGAGATGGTTGGTTTGTGGTTGCTGCTGGATGTGTGTTGGAATTATTGGTTGCAGGCTATCATTTAAGTTGTGTGATGAAGTTTCTGCAGGTGATGATATAGTGATGGATTTCGCAGGTGGTGATGGAGAAGGTAGCAGTGCTGGGTTTGGTTTTGCTGTGGTAATGATGATTGATTACAGATTGATGTATATGATGAAGGTTGCGGCTGTGGGTTGTCTTGCAGAGAAAGGTGATGAAAATGATGAAGGAGGTGGTAGAGGTTTGATTGGTGATTTGCGATTGTGGGATGATGATGATGATTCCAATTTATATAGAGGGAATTGTGGGCGAAAAAGCAAATAGATTAGTGGAAGCACAATTGAGTGGAGAGGATTAAGTGGAAATCATGATTGTTTGTTATGGAAATAATGATGGAATAAAAATCATAGAAAATGATCAATTGGGAGACATAATAATTTGGGGAGGGGAATCATTGGTTTTAATGGAAATCATGAAGTGGTGGGTTTGGTGTAAAGAAAAGAAAAAGGATGAATAAAACGTGGGGGTGTTGAAATGAGGTGGAAAGAAGAAAACATGTGGGAGAAATTTATGTAGATAAATTTTGATAAATTTTGGACTAATTTTGATTAAGAATTGTATTAAAACAAATATATTTTGGACTGAAAATAATTTGAGAATAAATAAATTTTGAGATAAAATTGAATTACGTATTTGGACTTGAAATAATTTGAATAAGGAAAATTGAGATATTTTAATAAATTTTGGAATTCAAAATGATTTTGAAAATAATACTTTGAATAAATAATTAAAATAACATAATTTTAGAAATTCGGATTTTAATTTAAAATCGAACAAATTCGATATTTCTTGACTTGGCTAGACGAATCCGTCGCGGCGTTAATTTCAAAACAATGAGTGAAATAGTAGCGACACAATTTTCCAAATATTAAAATAATTATTAATTGCGTAAAATCTTGGTCGCTACAATCTTACCTCCTTAAAATAATTTCGTCCTCGAAATTAAACTTACTTGATCTTATGATTTTTTGAATACTTAATCAGAATCTCTTCTTCTTTCTCTTATGTAGCATCATCGCTACCATATTTAACCCAACCATATTTAACCCACTGGACTTTGACTAAATGCATCAATTTATTTTCTCAAGAACATGGACTTTTCTATAGACATATGTGTCTACTCAAAAATTCTTCTGAATCGTAAGTGACTGAAAGTTCACTATTCTTTGAATTCCATTTTTATGAACCCAAAACAACATAACTTATTCATAGATGATCAACTTATTTCATAATCTCAATACATCATCACCTTCAATTATTATCATCATATCATTCCTTACAATTTTCTATTGTACCTTTATATTCATCTAACCTTACGTTCATCATCATTATCTCACATAATCCCAAACAACATCATGTCTCTTTACTAATTTCTGTAATTCCATAAAAAAAAAATCTCTTCAAGTTTCCATAAATCTATACTGATATATCAAACCATAATAATTTATCATCTCTAAACTTCTTATCATCGAATATTCCAAAAAAAAATAATCAAAGAATTACCTGAATATTCTCTTTACGTATTATACCCAAACATATCAACATAATATCATCAACTTATCTTTCCAATATTTGTAACCCAAAATTCAGTAAACAAATATCTTCCAAATAACTAAGATTCTTTACTTAAATGTCACCACATTTCCTGCAAAGTATTTCTTTCACTTATACATACTTATGAATTCTGATTCAATACGGTCCTTATTTCTCTTTCACGTATTCCCGTATCATCTCACTATACCTTGATTATTATACCAAAATATCAGTACCAAAATCCAATAAAATATTACATATCTCCAATCTTATCATCAAATTTTCTTTTGTCGAGAAAAATGACAGCGCATTAACTCTTGTTCCCACTTTTCATTTTTTTCTATTCCATACTTTAAATCATACATCAAGTACTCAGTATCAAATACTCATTCTAGCTGAGAGTTAAGATACTAACTTAAAACAGCATCACAAGGATCAGATATGTTATTCTCAAACTTTAAGAAACTTCACTAATTTCCCAAATCTGAAATTCAAAATTAAAATTTTCTATTCTCCCAAACTTCAATTCATATCACATTTTATGAACAATACTCTGATTAATCTTATCACCATTAAATAAGACTTCTGTAAATCATATAGGGTTCCTCATCAAATTTGCTTAACCCAAAGATACAATCCCATAATTTAAAATCACACAACTGATCATCTCAGATTTTCCATTATTGTAGAAAAAATATTTACTCACTTCAAAAGTACAACCAATAATAATTAATCGAAAATGCATCACTAAATCTTTAAATAAACCCATATATTATGACTAAAAGTGAAAATTCTCAATCGTAGATAATATTTCACCATAATGTAATAAACCATCAAAATAAGATCATCGAACTCAATATTCACACGATTCTTCCCTGGATAACCATAACATCCCTTAACCGTCTAGTCGTCATATCTATCACGTACCTTATACGTCAATCTGATCACTAATATAATATATCAATTTCTTAGACAAAAAAAAAAAAAATCTTGGATTCTACCATGGTCCCTCTTCTGAACACCATTCCAAAATAAGTCATCACTGTAAAATCTTATTCCTATTTTCCTCAAAATTCATATCCTTATAATACTCTCCAATACAAGTGATCATTCCTTACAAGTGATAAATCCATTCCCAAGAATAATTAAGATTCTTCCCAAATGCCATTATACATGTCTTCACTCGTCTTTCAAAATATAACTTATCATTTACTCAATCTTGCTTATGAACTTGCAATTCTAAACTCAATTCTCTTAGTGATTGCATACCATACTATGCTCTTAATTCCAAATGATAAAATTCTGGACAGAGTCTCCCTTATAATTTGGACTTATCCCAAACCATAAGTATACTTCATAACTAACAATAACATATAACTCCACATTTAATCACAACGATCTAAAAATATTGAAAACGATTCCAACACTTCAATATCATCAAAAATATCCCATAATTCAATTCATAATTCCTCAACATAACAATTTCAAATCATATTTTTCAATATCACAATATCATTTCCTTCCATACCTTAATTGGCTCAAAAGATTACTCATACTTATAATTATATGCCATAAATCATATTCCCAAAATTTATTCACAAGGCCAAACTTCATAATAAATTTCTCTTCAAAATAGAGGAAATAATTCACTTACTCAACATAATATCCATTACTTAATTCTCAATAACTAAGAATCAAATCTTTAAATCTTTAACTTCATAATGCTTCTCATAAAAGTCTCAATAAAATCATATCACTTACAATCTTAACATCTTATCACAACTTCATAACTGGCTTGCTATTTCTCGTTTAATCTAAACGATAGATAATCTGAACATATAATCAAATCCTTTCCGTTGACTTCTCATACTTAGTGCCATGTCTAAAATCAATTATGCAAAGTCCATCTAGGGTTCATCATTTCTAACTCGAGGACAAAAATTATTTAAAAATCATTCTTAAATCATATTATTCCCATTATGCTCAACACTCGTTTTCTTTCTTAAAAAATTTCTCATAATCATACATTAAAGCATATAAGTTATGACAAAGCATAACAACATCATTATTTTCGAAGAAATACATTCTTATTTCTCATAAATCATAAGTATCCGAAATACTCTTCATTCTTTCTCATAAATCAGTAAAATGAGTATTCGAAATACTGAAATAACTTTAAACATCATAAACTTCTTTACCTCGGAGTTGGTGGAACGAATGATGGCAGTGGCAATCTTCATCAATAATATTTTATAATGGAAAATATTTCTTGAAAATTCTTTTTTGAAAATTTTTTCAGTCTACAGAAACGCAGACTAGCTCTGATACCAACTTGTAGCGCCCCGAGTTCCGTATACCCGATTCACTACGTCATTTTCTGTCTAAATTTTTTCGAATAATATTTTTTTTGCGGAAGAAATAATTGAAATTCATTTTTGGCAACATTAAATAAACTGTAATGGCCGATAAAATTGAAAACATTTATGAAACCATTTGAAATAGTAAATCGAACCATTAATATTGTAAAGAAATTGCCAATGTCATAATTTCTCAAATAAATGAACTTCTCTAAATTATTCGATTGTTTGGAAAATACGGAAACCATTAACGTCAAACTTTCAACTGTTTAACGATTATTGCCACCATCATTCATCGCTCGCCACCGTCTCCGAAATCTGCAAAACTGTTAAAAAGTAGGGTGAGTATTTC
Source organism: Ligustrum vulgare (assembly GCA_963555705.1). NCBI lineage: Eukaryota > Viridiplantae > Streptophyta > Magnoliopsida > Lamiales > Oleaceae > Ligustrum > Ligustrum vulgare. Next base: position 35,143,497 of record OY743178.1, read on the forward strand.
ATGGGGGAAATACTCAGTAGACTCATCGCAAATTAATTTAATTTATAAGATGATTAAACACATAAATCCCGGCTCTTTATAAAACGGGCATTGATAGAGCTTCTTTATAAAACGACTCTTGATAAAACTCATATTGTGCATTACAGCACGGGACATATTTTGCAAATCATAGGCTCTTTGAAAATAACTCTTTGAAAACAGCTCTTTGAAAACCATATACTCATAAAACATTTTAATTATGCCAAGCATAATTTCTTTTGAAAGCATAACATAAGATAGGATTGAAATCCTCATAAACATAGAGAGACACAAGAACTTTACCGAACTTAGGTGGCAAGAATTCTTATGCAGTAAAATCATAATAACAGTAAGATCATAATAACAGTAAGATCATAATAACAGTAAGTATACCAAAACATAATTCATGAAATTCATAGGGATCATTTCCATCATAACATAAGATAGGATCGAAATCCTCATAAACATATGCGACAGGAATTTTACCGAACTTAGGTGGTAAATCCTCATAAACATATGGAAAGACAGGAATTTTAACGAACTTAGGTGGTAAATCCTCATAAACTTATTGTAGCGACCAAAATTTTTATGAAATAAATAATTATTTTAATATTTAGAAAATTGTATCGCTACTATTTCACCCATTATTTTGAAGTTAACGCCGCGACGTGTTCGTCTAGCCAAGTCAAGAAATATCGAATTTGTTCGATTTTAAATTAAAATCCGAATTTCTAAAATTATGTTATTTTAATTATTTATTCAAAGTATTATTTTCAAAATCATTTTGAATTCCAAATTTATTAAAATATCTCAATTTTCCTCATTCAAATTATTTCAAGTCCAAATACGTAATTCGATTTTATCTCAAAATTTATTTATTCTCAAATGTATTTTCAGTCCAAAAACATATCTGTTTCAAATACGCTTCTTGATCAAAGTTAGTCCAATATTCATAATCAAAATTTATATTACATAAATTTCCCTACACATGTTGATTTTCTTTTTTTTCCATCTAAATGCACCCCACATGTTTTCTTCTTTATCACCAAAGCATCCCCATCATATCTTTACACTAATTTTATCAAAGAATTCCCACCACCACCACCCGTATGCATCACATTTTCAACCAAATCAACCATCATTATGTTTCAAGAACATAATGATGATGTATCCATGTTCTATTTTTTTTATCACACCAAATTCTCCACTTCAAATCCTCTGCCTAATGCCAATTATAAATTTCCTCCTCGATCAGAAACCATCAGCAGCCACCATTTACCACACGCAGATCAACCTACAGCAAGCCATAACTGTTTCATCACTGCAACCACTGATCTACCAACCAAACCACCACCCTCTGCAACTCACAGCCGAATCCACTACCAATACTGCCATCCACAACCACTAGTTAACCAATTCATCAATCCGGCCAGTTTCCTCCATTCAACTACATCCAATTCAATTTCCATTTTCAGAATTCCCATTTGCAAGATCAACAATCTCAGCCATTATCATCAATTCTGATATCCTGCAACCACCATCACCGCAATCACCATCTTCATCATCACTGCAGCAAATTTCCACCACCGGTATCATCATCAGCATCACCACTGACCCAAGAACCAAACTTTGATTCCCAATTTGCAGCCAATTCACTACCCAGATCAAAATCTGCAACACCACTGCCAACCGACACTATCATCACCATACTCAAACACCAAATTGAATCAGCGTTCATCATCATCAATCAAAATTGAGCACCACCACCGCACTCAGCCGAACCACAGTCTCAATACCACCTGCAAACCACCAACAGTCAAATCCGCCAACGACTGCTCCTCACAAATCAAAACCCAGTAATAGATGAACCAATTTCTTACCTCAATCGCCGCTCCCTTCACCGGAAATCAGGCTCCTAAATCACAAACTCCGATTTCGATTTCAAGTTTTGAATTGGTCTCAGTTTTCCACAATAAATCATCCAAATACCTTCCTCCAGCCACCACCCCACTACTACCTGACCGCCGCCGTTCGACCGCGGTATTTAACCGGCAAATCGCCGGCGGTATCTTCATCACCGCTGCGTATGAGTGTAGAGAGAGAGAGAGCTTGGATCGAGAGAGAGAGAGATGGTAGAGAGAGAAGTGAAAGAATCTGATTATAATGTTTCAACTTTTAGAAATTTTAGCTTGGTCCCTACAGTTTTAAAGTTATTTCAAATCAGTCCCCAACTTTTTAAGTTATCCATTTCAGCCCCAAAGTTTTAAATGAGTTTTAATCAGCCCTTTCATTTTCAAAATCTATTATTTCAGTCACTGTTGATTTACTTTTAAGCCCAAGTTTTAAAAGTATTCATTTTAGTCCCTCAACTTTCAAAATATCTATTTTAGTCCCCGAACTTTCAAAAGTATTCATTTTAGTCCATCAACTTTCAAAGCATCAATTTTAGTCCTCAAATTATAATTTATCATTTTGAACTATATATTCGATAGACTAAAGTGACTTATTGGCTAAGACGAAGCGTACGGAGAATTTAAAGAAATTGAAGTCATTCCCGCTCAACTTTGCACTCGTCAGATTTGAGGTAGACTCGCACTTATTAATTGATTTAAATTATGATTTCATATAAATGTCACGTGACTTGTGAAAGTCAATTTTCAAGAAAATTAAGTATGTTTTATGAAAGGTAAATATACCTTATGTTTTTATGAAAAGTAAGTATACCCTATGTTTTTACGATAATGTTTTATATGTTTTGGATCATTGCTATGCACATAAGAATTCTTGCCACGAAGTTCGGTAACATTCTTGTGTCTCCTATGTTTATGAGGATTTGCCACGAAGTTCGGTAAAATTCCTGTGTTTCCATATGTTTATGAGGATTTACCACCTAAGTTCGGTAAAATTCCTGTCGCATATGTTTATGAGGATTTCGATCCTATCTTATGTTATGATGCAATTGATCCCTATGAATTTCAAAAATTATGCTTGGTATACTTACTGTGATTATACTTACTGTGATTTTACTGTTATTATGATCTTACTGTTATTATGATCTTACTGTTATTATGATTTTACTGCATAAGAATTCTTGCCACCTAAGTTCGGTAAAGTTCTTGTGTCTCCTTATGTTTATGAGGATTTCAATCATATCTTATGTTATGCTTTCAAAAGAAATTATGCTTGGCATAATTAAAATGTTTTTATAAGTATATGGTTTTCAAAGAGCTGTTTTCAAAGAGCTATTTTCAAAGAGCCTATGATTTGCAAAATATGTCCCGTGCTGTAATGCACAATATGAGTTTTATCAAGAGCTGTTTTATAAAGAAGCTCTATCAATGCCCGTTTTATAAAGAGCCGGGATTTATGTGTTTAATCATCTTATAAATTAAATTAATTTGAGATGAGTCTACTGAGTATTTCCCCCATGAAATACTCACCCTACTTTTTAACAGTTTTGCAGATTTCGGAGACGGTGGCGAGCGATGAATGATGGTGGCAATAATCGTTAAACGGTTGAAAGTTTGACGTTAATGATTTCCGTATTTTTCCAAACATTCGAATAATTTAGAGAAGTTCATTTATTTGAGAAATTATGACATTGTCAATTTCTTTACAAAATTAATGGTTCGATTTACTATTTCAAATGGTTTTATAAATGTTTCAATTTTATCGGCCATTACAGTTTATTTAATGTTGCCAAAAATGAATTTTAATTATTTCTTCCGCAAAAATATTATTCGAAAAATTTAGACAGAAAATGACGTAGTGAATCGGGTATACGGAACTCGGGGCGCTACAAGTTGGTATCAGAGCTAGTCTGCGTTTCTGTAGACTGGTAAAATTTTCAAAAAGAATTTTCAAGAAATATTTTTCATTATAAGATTTTTATTGATGAAGATTGCCACTGCCATCATTTCGTTCCACCAACTCCGAGGTAAAGAAGTTTATAATGTTTAAAGTTATTTCAGTATTTCGAATACTCATTTTATTGATTTATGAGAAAGAATGAAGAGTATTTCGGATACTTATGATTTATGAGAAATAAGAATGTATTTCTTCGAAAATAATGATGTTGGCTTTGTCATAACTTATATGCTTTAATGTATGATTATGAGAAATTTTTTTAAGAAAGAAAACGAGTGTTGAGCATAATGGGAATAATATGATTTAAGAATGATTTTTAAATAATTTTTGTCCTCGAGTTAGAACCCTAGATGGACTTTGCATAATTGATTTTAGACATGACACTAAGTATGAGAAGTCAACAGAAAGGATTTGATTATATTTTCAGATTATTTATCGTTTAGATTTAAACGAGAAATAGCAAGCCAGTTATGAAGTTGTGATAAGATGTTAAGATTATAAGTGATATGATTTTTTTGAGATTTTTATGAGAAGAATTGTGAAGTTAGAGATTTAAAGATTTGATTCTTAATTATTGAGAATTAAGGACTTGATATTGTGATATTAGAAGTTATGATTTGAAATTTCTATGTTGAGGAATTATGAATTGCTTTTCTGGAATATTTTGATGATATTGAAGTTTGTTGAAATTGTGGTCAATTTTTAGATCGTTGTGATCAAATGTGGAGTTATTTATTATTGTGAGTTATGAAGTATGCTTATGGTTTGGATAAGTCCAAATTACAAGGGAAACTCTGCCTAGAATTTTATCGTTTGGAATTAAGAGCATGATATGATAAGCATCCACTAAAGGAATTAAGATTAGACATGCAAGTTCATTTACATCACAAACGAGATTTAGTAGATGATAGCAGAGATTTTATTATTTTCTCATAAGGAGAACACACAAGAGTCACACTGGAAAGGAAATACATGAAACACATGAAAGCATAAGAGAAAAACATGGGATAATCCTCAAAATGAGAGATGTGTTTCCGGAGTAGCCGTATCCTACCACCTCTGATCTTTTGAGGAAATAAAGAAACCTTCAAAGAGGTGTGTTTCGAGAGTAAGAATACTCCGTAATTTACCACCTGGAACCTTTGAGGTACACACAAGATTTAAACATTAAGGAAATCCTAGTAAATGGAGGGGTGTCTCGAGAGTAAGAATACTCCGTACTCTACCCCCACCTATTCTAAGATTCACAGAGTTAAGTTTACATTAACCGGACTCCATTTTCGCTTGATTCCCCTTCCTTGCGACCAATCTATCTTAACTCCTGCTGGATCTTGTATTGAGATATATGACTGCAGCTTATCCAGTAGTTCATCAATAGTAGGAGCAGAAATAAGAAGCCTTCTGGAAAATGGAGAGATGAATCCCTGTTCCACAGCATAATCAAGAAAGGTTAACAAACCATCAAAGAAATTGTTAACATTCAGAAGCCCAATAGGCTTAGTATGGAGATCTAGTTGAGCCCACGAGGTAATGTTAAAGATTTCTTCTAAGGTACCAAAACCTCCGGGCAGGGCTATAAAGGCATCAGAACCATATAGCATACAAGTTATGCGTTCATGGATGGATAAGGTTTGAACTTCATGCCCTCGTGTTTTGCCTGCAACATCTACCAAAGGGACAGGTATGACACCGATTACTTTTGATTTCTCTGCAAGAGCAGATTGGGAAACACAACCCATTAGACCACTGCTACCACCCCCATATACAAGAGTGATACCTTTTTCCCCCAGTTTCTTTCCAAGATCTACGGCCGCTTCTAGATAACCGAAGCCTTTCCCCACTTTTGATCCACAAAATACACAAATAGTTTTGATCTGTCGAAGTTTTGGTGCTTCCATCTTTGATAGTAAAGAAAGGAAAACTTACGAAGAAGAGGTGATTTTGGGATGCCTGAACTATGAAATATGTTTGGCTATTTAAAGCCGGGAAAAATTTACTGTTTTTGATTGATTCTGAAAAAGTAAAGATTTACTTTTGACAAAATCAGCCCACTTTTGAATATTTTTATCGTATCGAGGCTGTCACCTTTCGGTGATTTAATATTTTATTTCCAGCTTTATCAAACCTCGAGAAAGGAAAATATATTTTATTTCCAAAACGCGTGAAAGAAAGCAGCAAAATATTTTAAATGCTTATCAAAAGATTTACCTTATATCATTGCTGAACTGCTAGAAGCCTCATTTTGTAAAACAGACTGGCAAACAGGATCTTTTGCTATTATATTTTGGAGACTATAACGATTTTTGTCCTCGTTAAACTGAGCGTATAAGGAGAGAAGTTCACGTTGCACATAACCACTTGGGTGCGTCTCAAGAGTCAGTCGAATATCATCCAAAGACTCCTTACTCAGCCCACCCTTTATGAATTCGATTTTATCATCTCGATTAGTAGAAGAATATCCTACTGATTTGCAACGAGTATTACAGTTCCAACGAGCACATTTGTAGCAACCACCCAGTCTTTTTGCTCTTCGTTTCTTTGCAAACGTGCTTTTGCCTAAACCAGGCATATGTTTTGGAAAGGTCATAGGTAATTCACCAGATAGTCGAACCTTTGCTTCTATCAACCAGCGAACATCTTCTGGAATATCACGAGCCATTAGCAACCTCAATCTTTCGAGCCTTATTCTATAGATCTTTCTCAGATCATTCATAGGAAGATTGGAATAATACTTGCGAATGTTAGAAAGGATGATATCCATTGTTTGATGATTCAACCTCTTCCCAGCATGAACTATTTAAAAGTGTAAAGGATCTGAGTGAATCCGCGTGATGTTGTGTCCAGCAAGAAAGCGCAGGATTATTTTAATGAAAAGAGGAGACAGAGTTTATGCGCCGTTTACTTTATTGATAAAGGAAGATTTGATGATAAGATTTGAGATATGAAATATTTTTCTTGGATTTTGGGTACTGATATTTTGATATAATAATCAAGGTATAGAAATAATACGGGAATACGTGAAAGAGAAATAAGGACCGTATTGAATCAGAATTCATACGTATATACAAGTGAAAGAAATACTTTGCAGGATATGTGATGATAATTAAGTAAAGAATCTTAGTTTGGGAGATATTTGTTTAATGAATTTTTGGGTTACAAATATTGGAATGATAAGTTGATGATATTATGTTGATATGTTATTGGGTATATTAAGTAGAGAGAATATTCAGGTAATTCTTTGATTATTTTGGAAATATTCGATCATAAGAAGAAAGGAAAAATTTTTATGATATGATATATCAGTAAAGATTTGTTGAAATTTTAGAGATATATACGAATATTTGAGGTCACATGATACGATGATAAGTGACAAGTTACATGAATACTACAAGATATGATGAAATATCACATACGATTGGGAAAATTTCATTTTGATTCAGAAGAATTTATGAGTAGACACATATGTCTATTATTGATAAGAAAGACCATGTCTTAAGAAAACAAAGTGATGCATTTAGTCAAAGTCCAGTGGGTAAAAAAAAAAAAATGGTTGGGTTAAATATGGTAGCGATGATGCTACATAAGAGAAAGAAGAAGAGATTCTGATTAAGTATTCAGAATTCATAAGATCAAGTAAGTTTAATTTCGAGGACGAAATTATTTTAAGGGGGTAAGATTGTAGCGACCAAAATTTTTATGAAATAAATAATTATTTTAATATTTAGAAAATTGTATCGCTACTATTTCACCCATTATTTTGAAGTTAACGCCGCGACGTGTTCGTCTAGCCAAGTCAAGAAATATCGAATTTGTTCGATTTTAAATTAAAATCCGAATTTCTAAAATTATGTTATTTTAATTATTTATTCAAAGTATTATTTTCAAAATCATTTTGAATTCCAAATTTATTAAAATATCTCAATTTTCCTCATTCAAATTATTTCAAGTCCAAATACGTAATTCGATTTTATCTCAAAATTTATTTATTCTCAAATGTATTTTCAGTCCAAAAACATATCTGTTTCAAATACGCTTCTTGATCAAAGTTAGTCCAATATTCATAATCAAAATTTATATTACATATATTTCCCTACACATGTTGATTTTCTTTTTTTTCCATCTAATTGCACCCCACATGTTTTCTTCTTTATCACCAAAGCATCCCCATCATATCTTTACACTAATTTTATCAAAGAATTCCCACCACCACCACCCGTATGCATCACATTTTCAACCAAATCAACCATCATTATGTTTCAAGAACATAATGATGATGTATCCATGTTCTATTTTTTTTATCACACCAAATTCTCCACTTCAAATCCTCTGCCTAATGCCAATTATAAATTTCCTCCTCGATCAGAAACCATCAGCAGCCACCATTTACCACACACAGATCAACCTACAGCAAGCCATAACTGTTTCATCACTGCAACCACTGATCTACCAACCAAACCACCACCCTCTGCAACTCACAGCCGAATCCACTACCAATACTGCCATCCACAACCACTAGTTAACCAATTCATCAATCCGGCCAGTTTCCTCCATTCAACTACATCCAATTCAATTTCCATTTTCAGAATTCCCATTTGCAAGATCAACAATCTCAGCCATTATCATCAATTCTGATATCCTGCAACCACCATCACCGCAATCACCACCTTCATCATCACTGCAGCAAATTTCCACCACCGGTATCATCATCAGCATCACCACTGACCCAAGAACTAAACTTTGATTCCCAATTTGCAGCCAATTCACTACCCAGATCAAAATCTGCAACACCACTGCCAACCGACACTATCATCACCATACTCAAACACCAAATTGAATCAGCGTTCATCATCATCAATCAAAATTGAGCACCACCACCGCACTCAGCCGAACCACAGTCTCAATACCACCTGCAAACCACCAACAGTCAAATCCGCCAACGACTGCTCCTCACAAATCAAAACCCAGTAATAGATGAACCAATTTCTTACCTCAATCGCCGCTCCCTTCACCGGAAATCAGGCTCCTAAATCACAAACTCCGATTTCGATTTCAAGTTTTGAATTGGTCTCAGTTTTCCACAATAAATCATCCAAATACCTTCCTCCAGCCACCACCCCACTACTACCTGACCGCCGCCGTTCGACCGCGGTATTTAACCGGCAAATCGCCGGCGGTATCTTCATCACCGCTGCGTATGAGTGTAGAGAGAGAGAGAGCTTGGATCGAGAGAGAGAGAGATGGTAGAGAGAGAAGTGAAAGAATCTGATTATAATGTTTCAACTTTTAGAAATTTTAGCTTGGTCCCTACAGTTTTAAAGTTATTTCAAATCAGTCCCCAACTTTTTAAGTTATCCATTTCAGCCCCAAAGTTTTAAATGAGTTTTAATCAGCCCTTTCATTTTCAAAATCTATTATTTCAGTCACTGTTGATTTACTTTTAAGCCCAAGTTTTAAAAGTATTCATTTTAGTCCCTCAACTTTCAAAATATCTATTTTAGTCCCCGAACTTTCAAAAGTATTCATTTTAGTCCATCAACTTTCAAAGCATCAATTTTAGTCCTCAAATTATAATTTATCATTTTGAACTATATATTCGATAGACTAAAGTGACTTATTGGCTAAGACGAAGCGTACGGAGAATTTAAAGAAATTGAAGTCATTCCCGCTCAACTTTGCACTCGTCAGATTTGAGGTAGACTCGCACTTATTAATTGATTTAAATTATGATTTCATATAAATGTCACGTGACTTGTGAAAGTCAATTTTCAAGAAAATTAAGTATGTTTTATGAAAGGTAAATATACCTTATGTTTTTATGAAAAGTAAGTATACCCTATGTTTTTACGATAATGTTTTATATGTTTTGGATCATTGCTATGCACATAAGAATTCTTGCCACGAAGTTCGGTAACATTCTTGTGTCTCCTATGTTTATGAGGATTTGCCACGAAGTTCGGTAAAATTCCTGTGTTTCCATATGTTTATGAGGATTTACCACCTAAGTTCGGTAAAATTCCTGTCGCATATGTTTATGAGGATTTCGATCCTATCTTATGTTATGATGCAATTGATCCCTATGAATTTCAAAAATTATGCTTGGTATACTTACTGTGATTTTACTGTTATTATGATCTTACTGTTATTATGATCTTACTGTTATTATGATCTTACTGTTATTATGATTTTACTGCATAAGAATTCTTGCCACCTAAGTTCGGTAAAGTTCTTGTGTCTCCTTATGTTTATGAGGATTTCAATCATATCTTATGTTATGCTTTCAAAAGAAATTATGCTTGACATAATTAAAATGTTTTTATAAGTATATGGTTTTCAAAGAGCTGTTTTCAAAGAGCTATTTTCAAAGAGCCTATGATTTGCAAAATATGTCCCGTGCTGTAATGCACAATATGAGTTTTATCAAGAGCTGTTTTATAAAGAAGCTCTATCAATGCCCGTTTTATAAAGAGCCGAGATTTATGTGTTTAATCATCTTATAAATTAAATTAATTTGCGATGAGTCTACTGAGTATTTCCCCCATGAAATACTCACCCTACTTTTTAACAGTTTTGCAGATTTCGGAGACGGTGGCGAGCGATGAATGATGGTGGCAATAATCGTTAAACGGTTGAAAGTTTGACGTTAATGATTTCCGTATTTTTCCAAACATTCGAATAATTTAGAGAAGTTCATTTATTTGAGAAATTATGACATTGTCAATTTCTTTACAAAATTAATGGTTCGATTTACTATTTCAAATGGTTTCATAAATGTTTCAATTTTATCGGCCATTACAGTTTATTTAATGTTGCCAAAAATGAATTTTAATTATTTCTTCCGCAAAAATATTATTCGAAAAATTTAGACAGAAAATGACGTAGTGAATCGGGTATACGGAACTCGGGGCGCTACACTTATGGAGACACAAGAATTTTACCGAACTTAGGTGGTAAGAATTCTTATGTGCATAGCAATGATCCAAAACATATAAAACATTATCGTAAAAACATAGGGTATACTTACTTTTCATAAAAACATAAGGTATATTTACCTTTCATAAAACATACTTAATTTTCTTGAAAATTGACTTTCACAAGTCACATGACATTTATATGAAATCATAATTTAAATCAATTAATAAGTGCGAGTCTACCTCAAATCCGACGAGTGCAAAGTTGAGCGGGAATGACTTCAATTTCTTTAAATTCTCCGTACGCTTCGTCTTAGCCAATAAGTCACTTTAGTATATCGAATATATAGTTCAAAATGATAAATTATAATTTGAGGACTAAAATTGATGTTTTGAAAGTTGATGGACTAAAATGAATACTTTTGAAAGTTCAGGGACTAAAATAGATATTTTGAAATTTGAGGGATTAAAATGAATACTTTGAAAGTTGAGCTTAAAATCAAATAAAGTAAATCAGCAGGGACTGAATTGATCAGATTTTTAAAATGAAAAGGGCTGATTACAATCATTTAAAACTTTGGGACTGAAATGGATAACTTTAAAAGTTGGGGACTGATTTGAAAACTTTTAAAGCTTCAGGGACCAAAGTGCAAATTCTCGAAATCAAAATATAAATATTAAAATATCATTTCTCTTCCTTCTATTTCGGATCAGAGATTTAAACAGAGAGAGAGACAGGCGAAAGAGGCGAGAGACGGAGTTGCGACAGAGAGAGGGAAATCCGGTTTCTAACCGGCGATTCGCCGGTGCTACGTGAGGCGAAGGACGGGCAAAGTGTGGGAGTTCTGATTTGGGGTTCATATGCGAGGTTGGGTGCAAAACCGTGGTCAAAAACGAAACTGGGTTCGCGATGATACTCCGGTGACAAATCCGGTTATTGGCGGCGGTCGAAGGTAAGTATTTGGGCTATTTGATTTGGATGATTGTGGGTTGATTTGTTTCAAAACCGAAGTCTGGGATTGGATTGAGAAATTGCAATTTAAATGTTGAACTGAAAACTTTGTTTTGGTGGCTTGACAATGGTGGACTTGATGATGGAGAGGGTCATGGTTGCTGTTTGATTCGGTGATGATGGTGCAGATTGGTGTTGGTTCGTGGGTTGATGCAGTTGTAGTGAAAGTTGGTTTCTGATTTAGGTGATGGTGATAGAGCTCGTTTGTGTTTGATTCTGATTATGATGCTGCTGATTGTCTGATTTGGAGATCAAAACAGGGAGAAACGAAATGGTTGGTGGTGATGATAATGATCAGAATGTGATGCTGGTGGAGTTTGTAGTTTATGATTTAAATTGGTTCATGATTGAGTCAGCTGGCAGTGATGGAACATTGTTGGTTATGGGAGGGAAGATGGAGCTGTAAAGGTCACAGGCTGGAAATGGAATTGGAAATGTGATTGCAGGATATCAAAATTAATGCTAATGGCTGAGATGGTTGGTTTGTGGTTGCTGCTGGATGTGTGTTGGAATTATTGGTTGCAGGCTATCATTCAAGTTGTGTGATGAAGTTTCTGCAGGTGATGATATAGTGATGGATTTCGCAGGTGGTGATGGAGAAGGTGGCAGTGCTGGGTTTGGTTTTGCTGTGGTAATGATGATTGATTACAGATTGATGTATATGATGAAGGTTGCGGCTGTGGGTTGTCTTGCAGAGAAAGGTGATGAAAATGATGAAGGAGGTGGTAGAGGTTTGATTGGTGATTTGCGATTGTGGGATGATGATGATGATTCCAATTTATATAGAGGGAATTGTGGGGGAAAAAGCAAATAGATTAGTGGAAGCACAATTGAGTGGAGAGGATTAAGTGGAAATCATGATTGTTTGTTATGGAAATAATGATGGAATAAAAATCATAGAAAATGATCAATTGGGAGACATAATAATTTGGGGAGGGGAATCATTGGTTTTAATGGAAATCATGAAGTGGTGGGTTTGGTGTAAAGAAAAGAAAAAGGATGAATAAAACGTGGGGGTGTTGAAATGAGGTGGAAAGAAGAAAACATGTGGGAGAAATTTATGTAGATAAATTTTGATAAATTTTGGACTAATTTTGATTAAGAATTGTATTAAAACAAATATATTTTGGACTGAAAATAATTTGAGAATAAATAAATTTTGAGATAAAATTGAATTACGTATTTGGACTTGAAATAATTTGAATAAGGAAAATTGAGATATTTTAATAAATTTTGGAATTCAAAATGATTTTGAAAATAATACTTTGAATAAATAATTAAAATAACATAATTTTAGAAATTCGGATTTTAATTTAAAATCGAACAAATTCGATATTTCTTGACTTGGCTAGACGAATCCGTCGCGGCGTTAATTTCAAAACAATGAGTGAAATAGTAGCGACACAATTTTTTAAATATTAAAATAATTATTAATTGCGTAAAATCTTGGTCGCTACAGGTGAACGCCACAAAGGTTGTCAAATCCTTTGATAAGTTCAAAGGGTTCAATCAAGAACGAAGAAGAACAGGGATAAACTCACCTAATTCAAGCAATCTCATTAATCATAAAAGTTCTATTGTTTACAATGACAAAGAGTAATTGACCCTCGGGTCTAAAACTGTTTTTATCTCTTACGGCCATGACATTGGTGCTTACGGCCGTAAGTCACCTTCTGAATAAAAAAAAAAACTGCATCTCCATTACGGCCGTGAAATGATTGTTACGGCCGTAACGCCAAACCTTACGGCCGTAAAAGGCCCTCTGAATTGTTTCCTCCTTGTTCTTTGACCCAAATGCCTTGTAATGGTTTTGGCGCATCTTCCATATTGTCATGCATTAAAAATGGAGTCTTTGACCATGCATTTGAATATTCATCCACCCAAACTTGCATAAACCCCTGCATTGCTTGCTTGATCTTCTTAGCCCTCAGCCTCGTTATTGGTCCCACTGGTACATGCAACGGGTCCTTACTCGTATGGTCACTCAGGTACTCATCATTCCCTCCCTGTTGAAAAGGATTCGTCCTCGAATCATCACCTGCATCAAACAAAGAGAGATCAGCAACGTTAAAAGTAGCAGATATATTATACTCACCTGGGAGATCCAACTTATAAGCATTGTCATTGATTCTCTCAACGACTTGAAACGGCCCATCTCCTCTAGGCTGTAGCTTAGACTTCCGTTGTGCTGGAAATCGTTCCTTTCGCATGTGAACCACACCCAATCGCCTGGTTCAAAAATCACCTGCTTCCTACCCTTATTCGCATGGGAAGCATAGTGCTCATTCTTCTTTTCTATTTGTAGCCTGACCTTTTCATGGAGTGACTTCACAAGCTCGGCTTTCTTCTTGCCATCTAAATTGTTCCTGTCATCTATAGGCAAAGGAATTAGGTCCAAAGGGGTTAGTGGATTGAAGCCATACACAATTTCAAAAGGAGAGTAAGTAGTAGTAGAATGTATAGCTCTGTTATATGCAAACTCCACAAATGGTAAACATTCCTCCAAACTCTTTAAATTTTTATTTATGACAACACGCAAGAGTTGTGTTAACGTCCTATTGACTACTTCCTTCTGACCATCCGTTTGAGGATGGCATGTAGTGGAAAACAATAGTTTAGTACCCATTTTTACCCACAGAACCTTCCAGAAGTAACTAAGGAATTTGACATCTCCGTCAGACACTATACTCCTAGGCACCCCATGTAGTCTGACAACTTCTGATGAGTTCCGGAGTGGCTCAACGAGCGTTGACCCGTTGCACGTGCCCGTAGGACCAATAACGAGACAAAGAGCCAAAAGAATCAAGCAGGCAATGCAAGGATTCATGCAAGCATGGATGGACGAGTGCTCGAGTGCAAAGACTTCATTTACGTTGCATAGCAAAGTGGAAGAGGAACCAAAGTTGTTATTATGCATTTGGATCAAGGAAGAGCAAGAAATTGGGCAGCAATTGAATCACGGCCGTAAAGCCTGAATATCACGGCCGTAACGGATTCACGGCCGTAAATCCAAAATTACGGCCGTAACACTACAATGGCGAAATTATGCAGAAGAGGACTTACGGCCGTAACCCACATCTTCACGGCCGTAAAGAGTTTGGTAGTTTTTAATTCAGAATGTTGATTACGGCCGTAACAAATATTTTCAATTTTTAATCCGTCGCTTGATTACGGCCGTAAACTCATAAGTCACGGCCGTAACCTAGGTTCCGAATTTTAAGTTAATGTTTGGCGTTTTTAGCTTTTTAGTTTAGGTTGAATTCTAGTTTATTTTTAGTTGCTTTATTTTCTTTGCCTATATATATGGCTTTATTCAGCATTGTAAAACACAACTTTATTTCTTGAGATTAATGATATTGAAGGTGAGATATTCCCTTATATTTTCTTCGTGTTCTCGTCGAACAAATTAAACTTATCAAAGGATTTGACAACCTTTGTGGCGTTCCCCCTTTGTGGTTCTTATCTCCGCATCGTAACGGGTTTTGGGTTTAATATACCCATAGTTCTTGCGTCGTGAGGTCGGGGTTGCATTGTTACCGTCTACTATCTTGGATTTTAGAGCTTTCCGGCGTTTAATTCCGCGTGTTCTTGGTGATCCCCATAACGGATCACATCAACTTCCCTAAAGAATAAGTCAGCTATGTTCACGGCATCATCAATTTTATGGCAAGGAATGAAGTGTCCCATTTTACTAAACCTGTCCACCACCACAAAAATGGAATCCCGACCTTTTTTGGTCCTAGGCAATCCTAACACAAAGTCCATGGATATACCAAGGCTCACTAGGAACTGGTAGAGGAGTGTACAAGCCATGTGGTAATACCCTAGACTTGGCCTGTTTACAAGTTATGCATTTATTACAAATTTGGTGAACATCCCGTTTCATCCTAGGCCAATAAAAATGTTCCTTCAACGTTTCCAATGTTTTTAAAACACCAAAATGACCCATCAAACCACCCCCGTGAGCTTCACGTACTAACAACTCACGCATAGAACAACTAGGCACACACAATTTATTTTCCTTAAACAAATAACCATCATGCCTATAAAATCTATCAAATGCTCCCTTTTCGCAAGACACATAAATAGAGGAAAAATCATGATCGTTCGCATACAAATCTCGAACATATTCAAATCCCAATAATTTAGCATTCAATGAATTAAGGAGTACATACCGTCTTGACAACGCATCTGCAACTATATTTTCCTTACCGTGTTTGTATTGAATGACATAAGGAAAAGTCTCCACAAACTCCATCCATCGGGCATGTCTTTTGTTTAACTTACCTTGCCCCTTGAGGTGCTTTAATGACTCGTGATCCGTGTGGATGACAAATTCTTTTGGCCAGAGGTAATGTTGCCAAGTCTCCAATGCCCTGACAAGAGCGTAGAGCTCCTTATCATACGTTGGATAGTTCAACGCTGCCCCGCTCAGCTTTTCACTGAAATAAGCTAATTAGGTAATGCTAAGACTGGTTAAAATTAGGTAATGCTAAGACTGGTGCAGAACATAAGGCATCTTTTGAGCAACGCAAAGGCATTTTCCTGTTCATCCCCCCAACGGAAACCCACACTCTTTTTAATTACCTCAGTGAGTGGTGTGGCGATTGTACTGAAATCTTTCACAACCTCCTATAAAAACTTGCTAACCCATGAAAACTCCTTACCTCAGTTACACTCTTTGGTGTTGGCCATTCCCGAATAGCTCGGATTTTCTCCTCATCAACCGCAATACCATCCTTACCAACAACATAACCAAGGAATATGACCTTATCGATGCAAAACGTACACTTTTTAAAGTTAGCATACAAATTTTCAGTGCGTAAAACATCAAGTACAAACCTCAAATGCCTAACACGCTCTTCTACATTCTTACTATAAATTAAAATGTCATCAAAATACACGACCACAAATTTACCAATGAAAGCTCGTAAAACATGGTTCATCAACCTCATGAATGTACTAGGTGCATTGGTGAGACCAAACGGCATAACTAACCATTCATAAAGCCCGTATTTGGTCTTGAATGCAGTTTTCCATTCGTCCCCCTCTTTCATGCGTATTTGGTGATATCCACTCTTAAGGTCAATTTTACTAAAGACGCATGAACCATACAATTCATCAAGCATGTCATCTAACCTAGGTATAGGATGGCGATACTTTACCGTGATATTGTTGATGGCCCTACAATCCACGCACATCCTCCAGGTTCCATTCTTCTTGGGCACCAATAAGACCGGCACCGCGCATCGGCTCATGCTTTCTCGAACGTAGCCCTTGCTCAACAACTCGTCAACTTGCCGCTGAAGCTCCTTTGTTTCCTCCGGATTGCTTCTATATGCAGGCCTATTTGGAATGACAGCTCCCGGTGCAAAATCAATCTGGTGCTCGATGCCCCGAATGGGTGGCAGCCCACTAGGTATGTCGTCCGGGAATACATCATCAAATTTCTGTAAAAGAGAAACAGCTAAATGGGGGAGGGAAGAGTTAGTGTCACCGAGCGCAAGGAAGGAGTCCTTGTACATTAGTAAGACCATTGGTTGGTGGTCAAGGGCAGCTCTTTTGATATCACTCTTTTTGGCTAGGAAGCTCACTTTGGTTGTCTCTCCTCTTTCTTTTCTGGCACTCGTCACTCGCTCTCCTTTTTCTGAGGTGGAACCCTCAACTCTCTGTTTTTCTCTCAGCTCTCCTTTTTCTGGGATCGTGGTCCCAACTCTCTTTTGAACACTCAGCTCTCCTTTTTCTGGGATCGGGGTCCCAACTCTCTTAGTCTTCTCTTCCTCACTTTTTAGTTTCAGCTGATCCTCATAAACTTGCTGTGGAGTTAATGGCATAAGTCGAATGCTTTTCCCATCCTTCGTAAAACTGTATCTATTTTTGTACCCGTCATGTACCACCCTCCTGTCATATTTCCATGGCCGACCCAACAGGATGTGTCCAGCATGCATTGGAACCACATCACAAGTTAACTCATCCTCGTATTTCCCGATAGAAAGGTTGATTAACACCTGCTTATTTACTTTTATCTCACCGGACTCATTCAGCCACTATAATTTATAAGGCCTAGGGTGTTTGATAATAGGTAAACACAATTTCTCAACAAGAGTGGTACTACCACGTTGGTACAACTCCCCCCATCAATGATCAAACTACACACTTTATTATTAATAAAGCATCTAGTATGGAATATGTTTTCCCTTTGCTCACCCGATTCCTCCACCTTAATTTGGGTACTAAGGGCACGCCTAGTAATAAGGGATTGAGCTACCGCATAATCTCCATCATCACAATCACTAGCTTCTTCTAAGGCAGGCATGTCCCTAAACTCATCATCATCCTCAACCTCATCCTCCAACACCACCACCCCATTTCGCACAAGCATTATTTTCTTGTTCGGGCATTGTGATGCAATGTGTCCGATTACCATACACCTAAAACACTTGATGTCCCTACTTCTAGGAGGTTGAAAGTTAGAAGCGGGGTTACCTTTATTGGTAGACTCCTCTCGAGCCGTTGGTGGTTCTGGCTTCCCCTTTTGAGCTGCTCCTTCATTTTTGTTATTTCCACTCCATGTAGGTTTCCAAGGAGTGGAACCTGACGAGTACTTCGCTGTTCCTTTCCTCTTCAGCTGCCTCTCCACCTTCATCGCCATGTGCAACATCTCCTCCAGTTCAACATAATGTTGCAGTTCTATTATATTTGCAATGTCCCTGTTCAAACCACTCAAAAACCTGGCCATTGTGGCCTCCGGATCCTCCTCAATATTCGCTCGGATCATAGCAATCTCCATCTCTTTATGGTATTCCTCGACACTCTTCGAACCCTGAGACAAAGTTTGGAGTTTCTGGTACAAGTCCCTATAGTAATGGTTGGGCACAAACCTTTTTCTCATCAAACCCTTCAACTCGTTCCAGGCCTCAACAGGTCGTTCACGGTTTCTCCTCCTACTTGTCACTAATTGATCCCACCACACAAGTGCATAATCTGCGAACTCTATAACGGCTAACTTCACCTTCTTTTCCTCCGAGTAGTTATGGCACTCAAAAATTAGTTCGACCTTCTTCTCCCACTCAAGGTACACCTCCGGATCACTTTTACCCTGGAAAGCTGGTATAGACATTTTAATGTTTCCCAGGCTTCTATCCATCCCATCATCATCCCTATATTCACGCCTATTGCCCCTTCCACGCCGACCACCTCGACCTCTTCTCCTACCCAAGCTAGCCACTGACACATTTCCACTATCATCATCAACACTATCACCTATCTCAACATCATCATCATCCCAATCTCTATTTCTAGGATTACGGTCATACCTTTGCGGCCTCCGGATATTAGGAGCCGTGCGCGGCTGCTCTCTATGTAGTTGGGCAATATCCGCACTATTCGTGTCCACAGAGTTTTTAATTTCCCCCAACCTCGCATCCAACTTCTCGAATCGTTTTTCCAACATTGCAAGGAAGTGGAACTGTTGGTTATCCTCCCCTGTCGATTATGCGTCTTTCTGTGACATGGTTAGTGATCAAAAGAAAAAAATACAATTTTTCAAGAAAAATATATCCTCACGTGTTTAGCACTCGTGTATCACTCTATTCGGATTTTCCCTCTATCGATCTCACCACTCTGCCTTTTTCCTCTCTATCTCGTTCCTCAAGTTCTCAAAGAACCCACCAAACTAGTCACGGATTTGGTCCTTGTGGAATGAACCCAAGGTGCAAGACACAAACAGAAGAAAAGAAGATTTGATGGAATATTGGACTCAAGAAAATTGATGTAACTGGAATGAAAGAATTTGAAAGTTGTGATGGATGAAGAAAACTAAGAATGTGGGAAAAATAAAAGGTATCAAGAAAGATCTTCTTGAATATGGAATTGTGTACTTGATTGTGCTCTTCAATAATAACCACTTTTTTTTTTTTTTTTTTTTTTGCTAATCAAGAACAATCAATAATAACAAAATTGAAACTAGACCAATCTTGAAATAGTGAAGAATTTCAAGAAACCCAAGAATCTACTATTGATTCAACGATGGCTCAAGAACAATGAAATCTAATGAAGAAAAAAAATGAAACAAAACAAGAATTATATCAAAACCTGGATTTAGAGCCAAGCTCTGATACCAAATGATGTGATTCTTGTTGGGGAATCACGGGATCTCGCGGAAATTGAATTAAACACTTGGAAAGTTCCAAATTCAGATTAATTGACGATAACAATATGACCCGACACTCACGACTCAAGAACCAAGGATGTATCAAATCCAAGACCCGTTAAGATGCGGAATGAAGAACCATAAAGGGGTGAACGCCACAAAGGTTGTCAAATCCTTTGATAAGTTCAAGGGGTTCAATCAAGAACGAAGAAGAACAGGGATAAACTCACCTAATTCAAGCAATCTCATTAATCATAAAAGTTCTATTGTTTACAATGACAAAGAAAAGCTAATATAGTCCAAAAATGCGTCCAAAATAACCTATCCGCAAAATACCTAAAATAAGAAGCGGCGCATTTTTACGGCCGTAACATATGTGTTTACGCCCATAATTGACCCTCGGGTCTAAAACTGTTTTTATCTCTTACGGCCGTGACATTGGTGCTTACGGCCGTAAGTCACCTTCTGAATAAAAAAAACTGCATCTCCATTACGGCCTCAAAGTATCTTCTTGTTATCCAAATCAATCATTGCATATTTGCAAGTTGGTCCCTCATGTTTAATTTGCTCTTCATTCCTTCAACTTCTAATTGCAACAATATAATCTCCATACTTTGGAATTTTCTCAATTCGCTCATTTCAACTCTCAATTCCTTCAATTGGATCCTCCAACTTCTTATTCCTTTACTTTGGAACATTGCATCGTTCCGGTTGACGTCACAAACTTATCAATTGTTCATTTTAGCTCCAATTAGCATCCAATTATGCATTTTCCTCATCAATTGCTTCATTCTTCATCTTTTCGGATATTTTTTGCAAATTAAACAAATAAACACAAATTAAATAACATATATTCTAATTTAGACATATAAATAAGTGTATAAAATATACTTATCATATTCCTTTCTTTAAGTCTTCTTGGTCAGTCACCCACTATCGTCCTTTAAAATGTAGTGTTTTATCTGGAGAGAGAGAGTGAGAAATCCTTCCATTTGTGATTGTTGATTTCCTGTTTAATGCGATGTACATTTGTATATTCTTCTTGGGCTTTCTTAATATGTTCTCGCAAAGTAGGTTGCACTAACAATGTTGTGATCTTAGCTCATGATAATATTATCTTCAAGTTAAGCTCATTGAAATCTTTCGGTAAAGGTTTCTGAATCTTTGGCATAACTGCTACTTGTCCTACCTTCTTTCGGTTTAAAGTATCAGCAACCATATTGGCTTTTCCAAGTGGGTAATGAATGACACAATTGTAGTCTTTAACTAACTCAAGCCATCTTCGTTGCCTCATATTTATTTCCTTCTTTCAGCTTGGGGATCTCAAGGGCTTCCAACATTCCTAATGTAGCCATGTGTCTCCAATCAAGAAGTGTGCCTTCTGCTGTTAGCTTCTTAAGATTTGGTGGAAATTTGTAACTTTGGGGAAAGCTCGGAAGTATTCCTTGAGAAGGTGTCTAAGGAAATACATCGTACCGTAGCTTCAAGTTTTCAAGGTAATCCAACTTTCCAACACTATCAAACAAACTAGATTCACCCTTGTCATCCAATACTTGAGATAATCGACCACGAATACCCAATTTCTTTAGGTAAGGAACTCGAGCAAAGACATCTTGAGCACAACTTTCAGGTGATATTGTAGAAAGTGTCCTTAGGTTTCGATTGGTCGAAGACTCTTCTTTATTTTTTTGTATTTTAGTAAGAGGGTGTGGAAAAGATGTGGATGCATTTGTTTTTAGATGTCTCAGTTGAATCATCTTCCATATGATGATGATGATGATGATTATGATGATTATAAGAATAATAATTTAAAATAAAAATCATTTAGTCATAAAAATAGCAACCAAAATTTGTTACTATATCATC
Organism: Ligustrum vulgare; assembly: GCA_963555705.1. NCBI lineage: Eukaryota > Viridiplantae > Streptophyta > Magnoliopsida > Lamiales > Oleaceae > Ligustrum > Ligustrum vulgare. The sequence continues at coordinate 35,165,320 of OY743178.1, forward strand.
TATAGATTTAATCCGTATTAGTTGAGACGAAAAAATGTTGCTAATGCCATCTCTAATTAGCTACAAAATATCCTTTGGTAAACCCACAAAATAAATGTCTCTAATTAATTACAATCAAAGAAATGTCAAAAAATTAACGGCTAAGATTTTACCGCTTATCAAAAACTAATTTCACATTTGTACGATGCACGAATATATTCAATTGACAAAGTATAATGTACAGACATAGAGTAATCTATACTTACTATATTTTAAAACAACAAAGTCTGACCAAATTTTGACCAACTTTTCCTGCCCACTGCACTTTTCCTTTTTTTTTTTTTAACCATGCCAACTGTACTTGCGTCTGTTTGTTTTAAAATGTCTATTTCAATGGCTTTTGTTGGATAATAATGACTGACATTGTAATTGTACCAGTTGCATAGCATAAGAAATGTTTTAATATTATTTAGCATGTGTTCGGCTAACAAGTGTTATAATCGGCACAATTTGTAAACTATTTTTTAAACCGTACAAATTTTCTCTCTCAAACTTTTAACCACAAATTTTATCTAGGAAACACAAATAATACTAATCATTACATGTCATAAGCATTTCCAAACACAAGCTTAATAGATAATTACTGTAAAAAATGCAAAAATCTCATTGTGCGTTTTTTATATTGTTCAAAAACATTTTTTTGAAACGAAATCCTAGGTTTTGTTTAAAATTTAACTCCGACTTCTAATATGATTCTCGGGACATCATCAGTGAGGAGGAGAAGGGTGGAATCACGTCCGTTGGATGACAATGATTCCAACTGTTACGACCTGTGTCAGATCACCCTACTGGACTTGAAACGTGACGTGTACCAATAGCAGGTGCCAACTAGATGTTGGACCCACCACCAAGGCAATCTTGACTTTTCTTTTCTTTCAGATTCTCTTTTTAAATAAATTTGATCTCATATGAATTTATAAATTTTTTGATCGAGCCTCATCTGTATAGTATTGTCTTAACCAACCTGTAAGACAATGACAAATCCTCAAACATACAATCATAAATAATTACATCACTTTTCAAATCTTTCAGGCAAGACAATTGACATAGTAAAATACCTACAATTCTTAATCCATTTCTTCATAAATACAATCCAAAATACATCATCACTAGAAGCATTCCTGATAAAGTATATAACTTATATAGAATAACTGCATAGTCCAATGTATCTTCTTTGAATATAACTTCTAAGAGATTACCAAAGTAACTCATGCAAATGACAATGCTACAAAGCTCCTCGAGAGCTGCAAAGGCTCCTTCTAAGCTGCTGAAAATCTTATTTTCTTCCTATAATGTAAAGGTGGGGAAAAACATGAGCTTTTGACTCATTGAATGGGATTTCTGAAATAATTGTTCATAAGAATCGTAAAATAATCATCTGTGGCGCAACTGAGAAATTGTAATATATAAGAAACTGCACCAAGGCCCCCCTCTGTGCACAAGAACAAGAACAGATAACCACATCGGATACTTCTGGTGGTTTTGAAATCATATATGCTCAACTTGACTAATCATGCTCTTAAAATATGGTAAAAAGAGTCATCATAATAAACAAGTTTAATTATAAAACATTTATTTCGGTAATTATGCTAAAAGCCATTGATTCAAAACTCATTTGTAATTAAAGAAAATCAATGTAATAGAAAACTTGCATAACCTAAATCTTTTAAGTTTTTAAAAGAATTACTTTTCCACTCACAAGGTTTATTTACTTGAAGCTAGTCGAGCTGATAAATCAGGTCTCATCTCTACATCATCTCCTGAAATAAAAATATTTCTCTCGTATTAAAAATCAACTATATCAAACCATTAAAAATTGGTTAATATCATTTATAACTCAATTTCCTTCATATATCTAAATTGAAAGAGAGACAATTAAAGAATCAAGCTTGACCTTTTCCTCCTTTCATTGCTTCTACCGATTATTACTCCTTTCCTCTCTAGTAGCTTCCATTTCTTTTCTTTTAAATATATTAATATTTTTTATTTACAAGTCAAGCCCCTTAATTTTAAAATAATATGACCTTTAATCCTTTAATTCAATCAAATGAAAACTAAATCCTTGAAATTCTAATTTGTCTCATTTGTGTCCTTTATATACTTGTAATTATAAAATAGAACCCATAAAGAAATCATTTACTTAATTTAAATCCTCATGAAATTCTTTACTTCAATTTAAATCCTAATAAACTTATTTGGTCAATCTATGTCCTTATTTGACTTGACCATTTGAATATTTGACTAAATAATTTCTTGACTTTTTGACCAGTATAAATCAGGTTGTTACACCAACAGCCCAAGCTTCATTAGGCAGCAGTTGGTGATTTATGATGACCGCCAGGTGGTGTAAATGTGTAATTTTCGCATGACCATCAACCCTTATTGCCACTTACCATATGCTCTGCACTTATCAATGAGTCAAATGGTAAGACAGACCTGCTTTTGGAATTCAATTTTTTTGATCATTATTTTGGATACTTGAGTTTTATATTGCGATTATATATTTATGCTTTTTATATTTTTAATCTGTAACTAGATAAACGATGTTTTGAGGATAATAAATTGTAGATAAATATTTTAGGTGTCATTGAATTGTAGGATGAATATTTTAGGGCTTATTAAATTATGTCAACATTGGCTGTAGAAGTATAAGAATTACCCATGTTAATGGATTCACTGTTTTATTTTGTTGGTTGCAGGTGTATACCTCCAGTTACCGATATTTATACATTTTCAAAGTTCTTGCAATGAAGTAAGTTTCAAAGTTCTTGCACTAAAGTATCAAATAGTATAATGCTTGGTTTTTAAAGGCTTCCTGAACCCAGTTTAATCTAAGAATTATATATATTATGATTTTTTTTTTTTTTGATTTTTTTTAAACCAGTTTTTAAAGTTCGCGTGAGAGTTCAAAAGAGTAAGGTGTATGTAGCTTCAATGACAAGAACGTATGCCCCTGCATTGTTAATTATATCTTTGACTACTCTGTATGTGTTCCCTTAGAACTTGTGCTTCATGGAATTCAGCTTCCGACGAAAATTTTGTCTATTTTCTAAACATTTTTAGCATTACAGATTTTATGATAAGTAGGATGTATTATATTGACGTTTTGAGTAACTTATGACCACTTTCTTTCATTTGAATATCACATGTCCTTCTAATTTTTATGATTTATGACTTTTAGTAACCATTTGTTTTGTTTTCAGTGTATTATACCTATTCAAACCTAATTACGAGCCTTCAAATTCATCAATTTTTAGTTATGGAAATTAAATTAATTACTTGATTGGAGTTTTATTTTTCTGTATTATTTTATTTTAAAGTTTCATGCATTGTAGATTTTAATTTTTAGTGGAAAAGAATTTGATACATATGGAATGTATAAGAGTATAATTGATTTGAGCTGGACCGATTGATATACAATTTATCAAGATCCTACAGTTACTATGTATCTTTACTTTATAGATGTGCTGCATTAGTTTTCATGCGATTTATTTGATACATCATTACTCATAGTCCTTTGAGTTTTTGCAAATTTATAGTTGCATGTTCCATAACTTATCAGTTAGTTGTTTGGTTTAATTATTAACCCATAAATTTAATGAAGATTTAAATAGAGTTTTCCATTTTAACATAATCTTTTACCACAATTGCAATGTATATAGTTTTTCATGTGGTTGCAAATTTGATTTACCACTATTGAAGAATCTCCCATTGTAGTTATTCTTACAATTTACAAAAATGTATATTTGTGACCTCTGGGGAAACAATTTAAGTGGTCAAATTACAAATAAGATTAGTTTCTGTGTCTATCTAATACATTGGTAAGAATAACTTTATCTCTTCCTTTTTACATAATTTTGTAACTTTTGAGCTCTTATTGCAGTATGTTAAATTTTATTTATTTTTGTGATCGCTATATTATGTTTCAAGGATTTATCGAAGAACATGTTGTATGAAAAATTTGGAAGGGAAGATTTGACATATCCTTTTACCATTCTCTCTAAAATATTAGTTTAATATGCTTAAATTTCCTTCAATTAGTTGTTGTGGTTAAAAGCAACATGTTACAGGTCTTAAGTTAACATCAGGATGTGGGTATAGGCTTCATTTCATCGAGTTAGATTTCCTCCTGTTCATTTATAATCTTCTTTCATGCACTTTACAAAGTTGATTTTTAAGCAAATTGTGCTTTTCCTACATTTATCAGGGAATGCATGCAGAACGACGGGCTTTTATAGCTTTTTATTTATTCTTCCTTTGACTAGACAATTTATTTTTGCATACATTTTCCTTGGCCTACTACTTGGTGTATCATTTTGTTCTTATTGAAAATGATTTGTTATTAGCAAGACAATGCAGTGAATGATAAAGCATAGCCATCTCTCGGGAGAAGAGGTAATTCACGCTCAAAACTCTTTCTGTTAAGTCTGTAATTATTCTTGAGATTTGGTTCAACTCATGCACATCGGTTATATATATATACGATAACATTCGTGCATCGCATGGGAGAAATGCTAGTATGATAAAATCTAGAAAAAGTGAAAACATCGAGCACCAAAACAAGAAAAATAGTTATAATTATGTTGTGAAGAGTATTACAATTTTTGGAAAATCTCTTTATACATAACATTAGTCGTCACATTTATTGGGTTTCTATTGTCATCACATATCAATATTTTTAGACCAACATAATTAATTACTCTCGATACCGCTACGTAAAACTGACCATGACTTGGTTATATCATACTTAGGAAAATAAATTCAGATTGACTTCTACAAAACGTTATATCATATTATATGAAAGTAAATTGTTCACAATTTTACAAACTTTATCTACATCTAGAAAGTAATAATGAGTATCAATAATTATAGGAATATATAATTATGGAACATTTTCTGAGACAATGTGAGGTGGCATTGGGTAATAAAAAGGAAAAAATACATAACTACACAACTAAAATTTTCACTTCTTAGAGCATCTCCAATGCATTTAGTCAATTGGAACTGACGTAGCAATGGAATAGACGGAGGTCGAGAGAACGTGGATAAATTGACAGAGTCAACTAAAATTTGCTCTCCAATGGTGTGGTCGATTTTTCAAAATTTTTGATTACGTGGCATTTTTCTCAATTTTAAATTAATAATTGATTTACAAAATTCTCTACAGTATTCCTATCCTAACTAATTTGCATAAAAACGACATCTCCTCCTTCATATTGGAAAATCATTCTTTCAAAGCTCAAATCTCCTTCCAACAGCTGCGTCTCCTTCCATGTAATCTATTGACTCCTTCATCATTTGGAAAACCAATCTATTCAAACCAATATATCCTTCATCCACCACAAAGTCTACTAATTGCAAACCAATTCATCTCTGCCCAATAAATTGGGTCTACCGAAACTGGATTTCCTCAATGTAGAACTCGTTATTTTCATCATCTGCGACTCACGGCTTGCAAGGTCTCGGATATGGTTTGATTTCTTGGAAAGGTAATTGAATTTTTTGGTATAGAATTTATTTACGTGACTGGGTGAAAAACAATTTCGTCGATCTTAAACAAGACTAATCTCACAGTAGAATTTTCGAATTTAGGAGAGCCATACAATAAATTTTTATATTGATTTTACATTATCTGTTAGGCCCATCCCCATGGTTTTGGGAAGAGATTAAATATTGAATGATAGATACTTGATCCCACAGATTATTTCGTATTCTCTTCATTGCAGTTAATATGATTTGGTAGTAGTTTATGTACTTAAAAACATTGAATGGCAATTGAACTTGTAAAATTGCAAACCAATTCATATCTCTGCCCAATAAATTGGCTCTACCGAAACTGGAATTCCTCAATATAGGACTCGATTTTTTCATCATCTCTGACACATGGCTTGCAAGGTCGGACAGGGTTTGATTCCTTAGAAAGGTAATTGAATTTCTCGGTATAGATGTTATGTATGTGACTGGGTGAAAAAGATTTTCGTTGATTTTACATTATCATATGGTTGTTAAGCCCATCCTCATGGTTTTGGGAAGAGATTAAACATTGAATTATAGGTACTTGATCCCACAGATTATTTCGTATTTTCTTCATTGCAGTGAATATGATTTGGTAGTAGTTTATGTACTTAAAAACATTGAATGGTAGTTGAAATTCTTGTATATGATTTTCAGAATGTAGGTGTGAGAAAAAAGATAGTATCATGCTGTTTTGATTGGGACTGATACATTTATTTGTTAATTTTCTGGTTTAATAGGTGTGGTATGAAATTATGTCATCCAATTCTTCATCAAGCAATGACTCATCTTCTGACAAAACAACTTTTACAAGAGGAATTCACGGAAGAAAGTTCGAGCGATGAAATCTCTCAAAATGTGATTCAAACCATTGCAATGCAAGTTCCTATGATAATTTCCACAACCATGTTCAACCAAAAAAGGCCTCATGGTGGCTCGATGCCTGGTAGGCGTTTTATTCGTCGTGATAGGAAACAACGTCATGATTTAATTGTTAATGACTACTTCCAAGGTTCTCTCAAAGTATACAAATGAGCATTATCGTCGTCGATTTCGAATGGACTTGGAATTATTCAACCACATTTTAAAAGCAATTGAGAATTATGATGATTATTTTACCCAAAAGATTGATGCAGTTGGTAATAGTGGGTTGAGACCTTTGCAAAAAATGGTAGCTGCAATAAGGATGCTTGCATATGGTTGTCCTGCTGATTTACTTGATGAATATGTTCAAATTGGGGAGAGCACTGCAATTGAAAGCCTAAAACGTTTCTGTGATGCAATCATAAGTATATTTGAAGAACAATATTTAAGAAAACCAAACAAAGACGATATTTCAATGTTGCTAAAGGAAGGTGAGGGTCGAGGATTTCCAGGTATGCTCGGTAGTATAGATTGTATGCATTGGCATTGGAAAAACTGTCCTACAGCTTGGCATGGCACGCATACTAATGGATTTAAAAGAGTACCTACTCTCATATTAGAGATTGTAGCTTCACAAAATTTATGGATTTGGCATGCATTTTTTGGCATGGCTGGCACTAATAATGACATTAATGTTTTAGATATATCTCCCTTATTTGATGATCTTATTAATGATGTTGTACCCCCATGCAAGTTTGTTGTACAAGGTCATCAATATGATATGGGATATTACCTCTCAGATGGAATTTACCCAGAATATGCTACTCTAATTCAAACAATCTCTCAACCGTCTTCTGCAAAGGAGAAATTATTTGCTAAGCTTCAAGAAGCTGTGAGAAAAGACGTAGAGCGAGCATTTGGAGTATTACAAAGTAGGTGGCATATTGTCAAAGGCCCAGCACGTATGTGGAATGCAAAGGATCTCGAAAAGATAATGAAGACATGCATTATCTTGCAAAATATGATCATTGAAAGTGAGCACAGTCAAGGCATCGATCCTGAAAACTGGCAACCTGTCGGAGTAGACTCGGTGGAAAATATTGACGTGGAACATGATTTTACCTCCCTTGTGTCGAGGATGATTAATCGAATGAAACAAGTCCAAGATAAAAGGATTCATAGAGATTTAAAGAGTGATCTTATTAATCACTTGTGGGGAAGATATGGTGATAACTGTCAAGTTGATTTTTAGTTCATAAAATGTGTAATGTTTTCATAATAGTCAAGATAGGATGTTATGTAATATCTTATTTCCATTTGGATTTGGATTGATGAACCATCGTGTAATTCCGTTTTGTTTTTGGCATCATAACAGTTCCTCCATGTTTTGTTTCTCCATCGTGTTTTTGAAATTACGTTTTTATTCCATCAGCTAGAATTTATGTAATAAATGTCACCTATGTAGATTAAGCTAGTGGTCTGAAAAATGTACAGATATTATTCTGCCAGCTAGAATTTATGTAATAAGTCAAAACCTAATTCATTACAAATTTAATCATCTCCTATAGCATCAACAAATTTAGAAAAATCTTAGATATTCATCTAATAACAGTAATTCCCAAAAAGCTCATTTGGTAAAACACAAATCAAACCAATCAATAATTCTCAACATAAAACATTTAATCAAACTTGAATAAATTTGCTGAAATGAAATTTAGAATCTTGAATACAATTAAAAAGAAATTATCCTAACTTCGTTATTGAATAAATGAACACGTGACTCTGTATAGGAAGTAAAAAGAATCTGTCTGTGATATGTAATTAGAATTTTAGCCATCTATGCTAATCTTTAGCTGCTTTTCAAATTGAGTGAAGCCCCAGACATGTTCTTCAGATTGGCTACAAAGGCTGAAACATAAATAATAAAAAGTGAGATCGAAATTAATAGATACTTGAAATGAAAGAAAATTAATATATAGATACAGCAAAAATTAATTAGTAATTACATACAAAATCATTTCCGAACAGGCCATCATTTTCCCATTCCTTTAAAGCCTGGTAGATTTCGTATCTCTCTCTAAGTGATGGTGTCAGTCAGCTGAGATCCTGGTTCATTATGCGGTGTTGCTCTTTCCTCTTTTGAGATCTCTCCCGCAATTCTAAGTCTCTTCTTAATGTTTGTTCTCGCATTTCAAATTGTTTTGTATCTTTCTCTCTTTTCAACTCCAACTCTTTTTGATTCACTTCAATTTGTTTTTCCATAGTGCTATGTAATTGTTTCAGCACGTCCACTACACCATTCCCATCATGTAACCTTCTTTTTTTCTCTTTAGATGCTTTTCTTCCTTGAGGACGTACAATCTCGTCAGAGTTGATACCATCTGATGGCATAAATTCATCACCTAGGTTGACAACATTCTCATATGTTGTCGATGAATTACCATTGTGTGATTGTTGCTTGTTAGAGTCATTCATCTTTGTCAACTGAGTTGTACACCACTTTGCATTGCTTTTCAGAATCTCCCAACAATGCTCAAATTTAAATTGTCTGTTGTCATTACAATCCTCAAACATTCGCATTGCTTCCCTTTTCTAAAAACAAAGAATGAGATTATAATTTATGGAGAATGAGTTTTAATTGTCGTAATATAATAGTACTATGAAAGCCTAACCATATCCTCCGGATTAGTTCCACTTCGCGGTTGTCTTTCCAGTCGTTCATAACATGCATGGAATTTGCTCACATCTTGTTATATTCTTTTCCAACGACATCCTAAGCTATTGATATTTCAGACATCATTACATTCCGCCCCATGTTGTCCTTCCATGTTTCAAGAATACGATTCCACATAGCTGCATTTCTTTGACCGTTGCCAACATCAGCGTCAACGGAGACATAAAGCCATGACTTCGTAAGAGCAACATCTTCAGCCTTAGACCAATTTGGGTTGGCACAATTTTGAGAGTTGGAATTTTGGACATCCCTCACTTTTGTTTTCCGTCCTTTCGGTGGAGTTGGAGTTGGAGTTGGACTTTCCTCGAATGGAAAATTAGGATTGTTGAGTAGAGTTTGATAAGAAAATTGTGAACCGTGTGGGTGGTTAATATGAGGAAAGTAGGCATCATTCCTTGAATCAACGTGGTTGGTGGATTGAAATGGTAAGTTAAATGAAGAATATGTGTTCGGAAATTGAGTTGGAATGGAGTCATTTGAATGTCGTTGCAATGGTGAGACGTGAGAATCTTGTGAATCCATTTAAAACAAAAAGGCCTACATAAAATCAATTAACAAAAAAAAAAAAAAAAACTAAAAATGCAAAATAGGCAGTTAATAACATACTTAAAACACCATAGAAGACATTCACATCAACCCATCTTCTATCCCTCTAACCAAATCATTCTCATTCAATTAAGCATCCACTGTAATGTCCATAGGATTAAAATGATTTCAAGAAATAGAATTCAGGAACATAATGACAAATATTCAATCCCTAAATCAAGATTAAGTTATAGCCTCCTCCAAATTGCCCTCCAAGAATAAATTTTATTGTTGTACAAAGAAACCCACTTCTTGAACCCATCCACCAACAATTCTAAAGATGCAGCCTTCAATTGATACTCATGAACCCACCAATCCCTTTGGCTTCGTATCCCAATAGAGGTATTTTCTGGTTTTCTCAACAAATGTGCAATGGAGGAGTGATTACAAAATATAAACTTGTAAATTAGACAAACAGAGTGACTGCTAAGAATTGGACCAAAAGATGAAGTTTTTGTGGATGTTTTTTTTGGCCAACTGGGATGTCAAATGCATAATCTGGACAAACATGTTTAATCCCTCAATCAAGTTGAAATTACTGCATCATTGAAGAATAATTCGAGTACACATTCAGTACTCTGTTTTCATTGGAATTTTGAAAATCAGCAGAGAAGAAAAGGATACCGTCATCATCAGTAACATACTCATATGAGCAAGCTAAACCCAATTTTTTACAGACTAATTGTGACGACCCGAATTCTCGACCATTCGAGTGCCACAAAAAGTGACTCATATCATATTATCGAGACTTAAATAGTAATGTAAAATTATTCAAAAGAATAATTAGAATCCCATAATTTTATTTGTGAATAAAAATAGAACATAATTTTCTTACATAAAGTTCAACATAATTATCTCATCAATCTTAACCACTTTTGCCACTTCCATGTTGACCGCCTCGAACCTTCAATTATCTGAAAATGGTAAATATCGTGGAGTGAGATTTATAAAATCCCAGTAAGTATACCAAGCATAAATTTTCTTTTGAATGCATATGGATCATTTTCATCATAACATAGGATAGGATTGAAATATTCATAAACATAGGGAGACACAAGAATTTTACCGAACTTAAATGGCAAGAATTCTTATGTGTAGCGCTACTAAACTCCGGTCCCCTTAGCATAATCATAAACATATCATATGGAACCCATAACAATCTTGTGAGATTGATTTCATAGCAATGATCCAAACATTTTCATAAAAACATAAGATATACTTACTTGTCATAAAAACATACTTACTTTTCATAAAAACATAAGGTATACTTACTTGTCATAAAAACATACTTACTTTTCATAAAAACATAAGGTGTATTAAATCAAATTCATAAAGGGTGGACTGAGTAAGGAGTCTTTGGATGATATTCGACTGACTCTTGAGACGCACCCAAGTGGTTATGTGCAACGTGAACTTCTCTCCTTATACGCTCAGTTTAACGAGGACAAAAATCGTTATAGTCTCCAAAATATAATAGCAAAAGATCCTGTTTGCCAGTCTGTTTTACAAAATGAGGCTTCTGGCAGTTCAACAATGATATAAGCTATATGGTTCTGATGCCTTTATAGCCCTGCCCGGAGGTTTTGGTACCTTAGAAGAAATCTTTAACATTACCTCGTGGGCTCAACTAGATCTCCAATGTTTTACCAAAGATATCACCTTTCGGTGATTTATTTCCAGCTTTATCAAAACTCGAGAAAGGAAAATATATTTTATTTCCAAAACGCGTGAAAGAAAACAGCAAAATATTTTAAATGTGTATCAAGAGATTTACCTTATATCATTGTTGAACTGCCAGAAGCCTCATTTTGTAAAACAGACTGGCAAACAGGATCTTTTGCTATTATATTTTGGAGACTATAACGATTTTTGTCCTCGTTAAACTGAGCGTATAAGGAGAGAAGTTCACGTTGCACATAACCACTTGGGTGCGTCTCAAGAGTCAGTCGAATATCATCCAAAGACTCCTTACTCAGTCCACCCTTTATGAATTTGATTTAATACACCTTATGTTTTTATGAAAAGTAAGTATGTTTTTATGACAAGTAAGTATACCTTATGTTTTTATGAAAAGTAAGTATGTTTTTATGACAAGTAAGTATATCTTATGTTTTTATGAAAATATTTGGATCATTGCTATGAAATCAATCTCACAAGATTGTTATGGGTTCCATATGATATGTTTATGATTATGCTAAGGGGACCGGAGTTTAGTAGCGCTACACATAAGAATTCTTGCCATTTAAGTTCGGTAAAATTCTTGTGTCTCCCTATGTTTATGAATATTTCAATCCTATCCTATGTTATGATGAAAATGATCCATATGCATTCAAAAGAAAATTTATGCTTGGTATACTTACTGGGATTTTATAAATCTCACTCCACGATATTTACCATTTTCAGATAATTGAAGGTTCGAGGCGGTCAACATGGAAGTGGCAAAAGTGGTTAAGATTGATGAGATAATTATGTTGAACTTTATGTAAGAAAATTATGTTCTATTTTTATTCACAAATAAAATTATGGGATTCTAATTATTCTTTTGAATAATTTTACATTACTATTTAAGTCTCGATAATATGATATGAGTCAATTTTTGTGGCACTCGAATGGTCGAGAATTCGGGTCGTCACAGTTGGTATCAGAGAAAAGAGTTTTAAAAACGATTCTGTAGATTTTTGAAATTTTATTTCTTTAAAAAAAAAAAAAAAAATCACTTTTCACGTGAACAGTAAAACGACGTGCTATTCATGATGAACAGTGAACGAAATCACTATTCATTATAAAAAAAAAAAAAGTTGAATTTTCACATGTCAAGTATGGTTATGATTTTGAAAAGCATGATGAAATTTGATGTGCGAATTTCAAGGACAAAATTCATTTTAAGCAAGGGAGTTTGTAATGTCCTGAAAATTTTATGGAATATAATTAGTTAGTGATATGATGTTTATATTGATGTCTTTGATAAATTTCTAGAAGTTCGGGGACTAAAGGAAAAATAAGATTTGACGATAAATTTTATTTGGGTTAAGTTATTAATTATTGATGGGGAGATAATTACTATATCGATATTGGATTTGTTTTGAAGACTGTGATTAATTAGGAATTATGATTCAAGAAAATGTTGATTTGGATACAACCACATTAAATTATTGTTGATTAAAGGAAAATAAGATTATATGAAATATTTTAACTCATCACTCTACTATGTCACTCTCCACGTATTGACTCCTCGAACCAGGTATGTTATATGTTTTGCAAGTCATTTACGATTTTATTAAGACATGTTAAGTATGAAATATTCATATGTTATGAATCTTTATGTGTTACACATAATATACATGTCAAGTATGATATAAATTGATAGAAGACTCAATTTTTTTATTCTTTTCAATGTAGAATCATGAGACAGAGAGGATATTTATATGAATTTTGGTGCATATTAAGCTTAGTAAGATTGACTCAATTAGAAATTAAGTTGGGTTGTAACTTTTGCCCAAAATATATGGAATAATATATTAAACAAACAAAATTAATAATGAATTCGTACAATAATTTATCCCTTTATCACTACCTTTGTGTAAAAACAAGGGAAAAACTGTGGATGGTTATTAGTACTTCCTCTTCAAGTTTCAATTTTCGGTTCAATAATTTATCCCTTTATCACTACCTTTGCTTAAAAGCAAGGAAAAACTGTGGATGATTATTGGTACCACTCTTCAAGTTTCAATTCTGAAAAAAAAAAAAAAAATCGGAAAGAAAAGAAAGAAAGAGAACGGGTGTTGAGCATAATGGGAATAATATGACTTAAGAATGATTTTCAAAATAATTGTTGTCCTTGAGTTTAGAAATGATGAACCTTAAATGGACTTTGCATAATTGATTTTAGACATGGCACTAAGTATGAGAAGTCAACAGAAATGATTAGAAATATGTTCAGATTATCTATCATTTAGATTTAATGAGAAATAGCGAGCCAATTTTATGAAGTTTTATGAGATGTTAAGATTATAAGTGATGTGGTTTTAATGAGACTTTTATGAGAAGCATTATGAAGTTAGAGATTTAAAGATTTGGTTATTGGGAATTAAGTAATGGATATTATGTTGAGTAAGTGAATTATGCCTCTATATTGAAGAGAAATTTATTATGAACTTTGGCCTTGTGATTAAATTTTGGGAATATGATTTATAACTTATAAATATAAGTATGAGTAATCTTTTGAGCCAATTAAGGTATGGAAGGAAGTGATATTGTGATATTTAAAAATATGATTTGAAATTGTTATGTTGAGGAATTATGAATTGAATTATGGGATATTTTTTGATGATATTAAAGTGTTGGAATCGTTTTCAATATTTTTAGATCGTTGTGATCAAATGTGGAGTTATTTATTATTGTGAGTTATGAAGTATGCTTATGGTTTGGGATAAGTCCAAATTACAAGGGAGACTCTGTCCAGAATTTTATCATTTGGAATTAAGAGCATGATATGATAAGCATCCACTAAAGGAATTAAGGTTGGACATGCAAGTTCATTTACATCACAAACGAGATTTAGTAGATGATAGCAGAGATTTTATTATTTTCTCATAAGAGAACACACAAAGAGTCACACTGGAAAAGAAATACATGAAACACGCAAAAGCAAAAGAAAGCAACATGGGAAATTCCTCAAATTGAGAGATGTGTTTCCGGAGTAGCCGTATCCTACCACCTCTGACCTTTTGAGGAAATAAAGAAACCTTCAAAGAGGTGTGTTTCGAGAGTAAGAATACTCCGTAATCTACCACCTGGAACCTTTGAGGTACACACAAGATTTAAACATTAAGGAAATCCTAGGAAATTAGAGGGGTGTCTCGAGAGTAAGAATACTCCATACTCTACCCCCACCTATTCTAAGATTCATAAAGTTAAGTTTACATTAACCGGACTCCATTTTCGCTTGATTCCCCTTCCTTGCGACCAATCTATCTTAACCCCTGCTGGATCTTGTATTGAGATATATGACTGCAGCTTATCCAGTAGTTCATCAATAGTAGGAGCAGAAATAAGAAGCCTTCTGGAAAATGGAGAGATGAATCCCTGTTCCACAGCATAATCAAGAAAGGTTAACAAACCATCAAAGAAATTGTTAACATTCAGAAGGCCAATAGGCTTAGTATGGAGATCTAGTTGAGCCCACGAGGTAATGTTAAAGATTTCTTCTAAGGTACCAAAACCTCCGGGCAGGGCTATAAAGGCATCAGAACCATATAGCATACAAGTTATGCGTTCATGGATGGATAAGGTTTGAACTTCATGCCCTCGTGTTTTGCCTGCAACATCTACCAAAGGGACAGGTATGACACCGATTACTTTTGATTTCTCTGCAAGAGCAGATTGGGAAACACAACCGATTAGACCACTGCTACCACCCCCATACACAAGAGTGATACCTTTTTCCCCCAGTTTCTTTCCAAGATCTACGGCCGCTTCTAGATAACTGAAGCCTTTCCCCACTTTTGATCCACAAAATACACAAATAGTTTTGATCTGTCGAAGTTTTGGTGCTTCCATCTTTGATAGTATAGAAGAGAAAACTTACGAAGAAGATGTGATTTTGGGATGCCTGAACTATGAAATAAACGGCTATTTAAAGCCGGAAAAACTTACTGTTTTTGATTGATTCTGAAAAAGTAAAGATTTACTTTTGAAAAAATCGGCCAACTTTTGACTGTTTTACCAAAGATATCACCTTTCGGTGATTTATTTCCAGCTTTATCAAAACTCGAGAAAGGAAAATATATTTTATTTCCAAAACGCGTGAAAGAAAACAGCAAAATATTTTAAATGTGTATCAAGAGATTTACCTTATATCATTGTTGAACTGCCAGAAGCCTCATTTTATAAAACAGACTGGCAAACAGGATCTTTTACTATTATATTTTGGAGACTATAACGATTTTTGTCCTCGTTAAACTGAGCGTATAAGGAGAGAAGTTCACGTTGCACATAACCACTTGGGTGCGTCTCAAGAGTCAGTCGAATATCATCCAAAGACTCCTTACTCAGTCCACCCTTTATGAATTTGATTTTATCATCCCGATTAGTAGAAGAATATCCTACTGTTTTGCAACGAGTATCACAGTTCCAACGAGCACATTTGTAGCAACCATTCAGCCTTTTTGCTCTTCGTATCTTTGCGAAGGTGCTTTTGCCTAAACCAGGCATGTGCTTTGGAAATGTCATAGGTAATTCACCAGATAGTCGAACCTTTGCTTCGATCAACCAGCGAACATCTTCTGAAACACCATGAGCCATCAGCAACCTCAATCTTTCGAGTCTTATTCGATAGATTTTCCTCAGATCATTCATTGGAAGACTGGAATAATACTTGCGAATGTTTGTAAGAATGATATCCATGTTTTTGATGGATCTAACCTCTTCCCAGCATGAACTATTTAAAAGCATTAAGGATCAGAGGGAATCCGCGTGATATTGATTCCAGCAAGAAAGCGCGGAATAGAATAATGGAAAAGAGGGAACAAGAGTTTATGCGCCGTTTACTTTCTTGATAAAAGGAAGATTTGATGATGACGGGATTTGAGATATGGAATATTTTCTTGGATTTTGGGTACTGATATTTTGATATAATAATCAAGGTATAGAAATAATACGGGGATACGTGAAAGTGAAATAAGGACTGTATTGAATCAGGATTAATAAGTTTGTGCAAGTGAAAGGAATACCTTACGGGAAATGTTATGATATTTGAGTTAAGAATTTTAATTATTTGGGAGATATTTGTTTATTGAATTTTGCAGAAATTTTGGGTTACAAATATTGGAAAGATAAACTGATGATTATGTTGATATGTGAATAACATGTTTGGGTATATTACATAGAGAATATTCAGGTAATCGTTTTAATTATTTTGGGATATTTGGTGATAAGAAGAAATGACAAATTATTATGGTATGATATGTTAGTAAAGATTTATTGAAATTTTAGAGATATTAATACGAATATTTGAGGTCACATGATACGATGATAAATGACAAGTTACATGAATACTACAAGATATGATGAAATATCACATACGATTGGGAATTTTCATTTTGATTCAGAAGAATTTATGAGTAGACATATGTCTATTATTGATAGAAAAGTCCATGTCTTAAGAAAACAAATTGATGCATTTAGTCAAAATCCAGTGGGTTAAATATGGTTGGGTTAAATATGGTAGCGATGATGCTACATAAGAAGAAGAAGAAGAGATTCTGATTAAGTGTTCAGAAATCATAAGATCAAGTAAGATTAATTTCGAGGACGAAATTATTTTAAGGGGGTAAGTTTGTAGCGTCCAAAAATTTTTACGCGATTAATAATTATTTTAATAGAAAATCATGTCGCTACTATTTCACCCATTTTTATTAAGTTAACGCCACGACGTATTCGTATAGCCAAGTCAAGAAATAATCGAGATCGTTCGATTTTAAATAAAATTTCGAATTTCTAAAAATATCTCCATTCTCTTGATTTAAAGTATATTAAGTCTAAGTACTTAATTCAATGTTATCCCAATATTTATTTGTACAAAAATTACTTTTATTATTTAAATTAAGAAAATATATGCAAGCATGAGAGGTTCCATTATATATAATAATTATGAGAATCTTAATTTAATAAATATGGAAAAGTATATAAATGGTTGATAGATTCCATTATATGTAATCATGAAGAGCATAATATTTGTATAAATATGGAAAAGTATATGAATGAATTATATACTCCATTATATATAATCATGAAGAGCATAATATTTGTATAAATATGGAAAAGTATATGAATGATTGATAAGACTCCATTATATGTAATCATGAAGAGCATAATATTTGTATAAATATGGAAAAGTATATGAATGAATTATATACTCCATTATATATAATCATGAAGAGCATAATATTTGTATAAATATGGAAAAGTATATGAATGATTGATAAGACTCCATTATATGTAATCATGAAGAGCATAATATTTGTATAAATATGGAAAAGTATATGAATGATTTATATACTCCATTATATATAATCATGAAGAGCATATTATTTGTATAAATATGGAAAAGTATATGAATGGTGCTTTACTTTAAGAAAATGATGTGTTAAAATTAATAGAATTGAATGATTATGTTTACAATATGCCAACTTTATACATCTATTTAAACCCATCTCTTTTACACACAACTCTACACATATACACTTATTTCCAATCTCTTGACAAAATCCACAAGTAAGAGAAATTCAAGGTGGTCAAGAAAGTTTTGGTCCATTTACTACTACACTTCATTTTAATCTTTTAAAAGGTAAGTATACCTTATGTTTTTATGAAAAGTAAGTATGTTTTTATGACAAGTAAGTATATCTTATGTTTTTATGAAAAGTAAGTATGTTTTTATGAAAGGTAAATACACCTTATGTTTTTATGAAAAGTAAGTATGTTTTTATGACAAGTAAGTATATCTTATGTTTTTATGAAAAGTAAGTATGTTTTTATGAAAGGTAAATACACCTTATGTTTTTATGAAAAGTAAGTATGTTTTTATGACAAGTAAGTATACCTTATGTTTTTATGAAAAGTAAGTATGTTTTTATGACAAGTAAGTATATCTTATGTTTTTATGAAAATGTTTGGATCATTGCTATGAAATCAATCTCACAAGATTGTTATGGGTTCCATATGATATGTTTATGATTATGCTAAGGGGACCGGAGTTTAGTAGCGCTACACATAAGAATTCTTGCCATTTAAGTTCGGTAAAATTCTTGTGTCTCCCTATGTTTATGAATATTTCAATCATATCCTATGTTATGATGAAAATGATCCATATGCATTCAAAAGAAAATTTATGCTTGGTATACTTACTGGGATTTTATAAATCTCACTCCACGATATTTACCATTTTCAGATAATTGAAGGTTCGAGGCGGTCAACATGGAAGTGGCAAAAGTGGTTAAGATTGATGAGATAATTATGTTGAACTTTATGTAAGAAAATTATGTTCTATTTTTATTCACAAATATTTCCCTCGTAATATAACCCCCACTTCCCAGACCATTTATTTGATATTAAAATAATTATAAAAAAGTTTTTCTAAAAAAAATAATTATAAAATAAAATATAATGCTGACTCATTCGGTCCGACGGAGCGTCAAGATATAGACGGAGTACTCGACCTTGTCAATTTTTTTCCTGCCACGTCAACTAAATAATTGTAATTGACCTTGTGCATTGGAGAGACATTTTTACCCCATTCCGTCAATTTGCTAACGTGTCAAGTCTATTTTCCCAATTGACTGAATGCATTGGAGATGCTCTTAAACATTACAAACTTAAGATTTTTTTTTAAAAAAAATTAGGTGTTAATTACTTAATTAAGTAATATAATATTATCATAATTATCATTTATATATTAAATTAAAACTTATATAATATTAAATAATAAAATCAAAACAATACCTAATCCACAACCACTCCACCCCAACCCCACCCCACCTCATCCCACCTCCGCACCCACCCCCACGCTCGACACCCACCCCACAACCCGCACCCGCACTCACCCTACCCCACCTCACACCAAAATGACTTTTTTTCCTTCTACTTTTCCACACTCACCCCCACCCCGACACCACCCTACACATCCCCACCCACCCAACGAGGCCCAACCAAACCCAATCCACCCACACAACCACCCACCCCACCCCACCACAGGAATGATCTTTCTTCTATTTTTTTCTCATCTCACCCATCCACCCGTCCCACCCCACCCCACCACACCCCCACCTCACACCCCACCCCACCCCCACCACACCACATTCCTACCTACCCCACACCCACTACCCAAAAATAAGTTTTTTTTCTCTCGATATTTTCCAACACTTCCCCATCCTATCCCACCACACCCCAACCTCACTCGACCCTACTCCACCTCATCGCAAAGTGACATATTGATCTCACTCCACCCACAGACCCCGACAACGCCCTCGCCCCGCCCGCACGCCCACCCAACCTAAAATGATTTTTCTTCTAATTTTTCACCTCACCCCAACCATCCCATCCCGACCTAACCCCAACTCATCCCAAAAATGATTTTTTTCTTCCACTTTTCTACACCCTACCCCCACCCCACCCTAACTCACCCCACCCACAAGAATGGATTTTTTTCTCCTCTTCTCTCTCTCTCTCTCTCTCGATATTTTCCCGCCCTACCCTGACACCCCATCCCACCCATAAAGTGACAATTGATCACACAAAATCTCAGTTACAAATTTAATTACAAATTTCACCCTAATCCCAACACTGCCCACCCCATCCCAACCCACGCCACAAAGTCACACGTCACATTTTGGTCAAAATTACAAATTTACTCACAAATTTCACCCCACCCACCTACCCTCACCCCCACCCACAAAGTCACAATTGGTCACACAAAGTTACAATTATAAAGTCACAAATTTCACCGCAATCTCAATTCACCCTACCCCCCAAAAAGTCACAATTGATCACACAAAGTCACATTACGGTCGTAAGTAAAAATTTAGTCACCCACCCTAGCCAAAGTCACAACTGGTCACACAACGTAACAATTACATATTTAGTCGCAAATTTCACCTAGCCTGGACAATCCCCAAACCCACCCTACGCCCCCACCACCTTCACCCCATCCAAAATGTCACAGTTGGTCACACAAAGTAATAGTTTAGTCACAATTATAAATTTAGTAGCAAGTTTCAATATGCTACCTACCCGACCAACCCACACATGGTCACAGTTCGTTCGCAAAAACTAATAGTTTGTTAAAACGTGTAGCGCCCCGAGTTCCGTATACCCGATTCACTACGTCATTTTCTGTCTAAATTTTTCGAATAATATTTTTACGGAACAAATAATTGAAATTCATTTTTGGCAACATTAAATAAACTGTAATGGCCGATAAAATTGAAACATTTATGAAACCATTTGAAATAGTAAATCGAACCATTAATTTTGTAAAGAAATTAACAATGTCATAATTTCTCAAATAAATGAACTTCTCTAAATTATTCGATTGTTTGGAAAAATACGGAAATCATTAACGTCAAACTTTCAACCGTTTAACGATTATTGCCACCATCATTCATCGCTCGCCACCGTCTCCGAAATCTGCAAAACTGTTAAAAAGTAGGGTGAGTATTTCATGGGGGAAATACTCAGTAGACTCATCGCAAATTAATTTAATTTATAAGATGATTAAACACATAAATCCCGGCTCTTTATAAAACGGGCATTGATAGAGCTTCTTTATAAAACGGCTCTTGATAAAACTCATATTGTGCATTACAGCACGGGACATATTTTGCAAATCATAGGCTCTTTGAAAATAGCTCTTTGAAAACAGCTCTTTGAAAATCATATACTTATAAAAACATTTTAATTATGCCAAGCATAATTTCTTTTGAAAGCATAACATAAGATAGGATTGAAATCCTCATAAACATAAGGAGACACAAGAACTTTACCGAACTTAGGTGGCAAGAATTCTTATGCAGTAAAATCATAATAACAGTAAGTATACCAAAACATAATTCTTGAAATTCATAGGGATCATTTCCATCATAACATAAGATAGGATCGAAATCCTCATAAACATATGAGACGGGAATTTTACCGAACTTAGGTGGTAAATCCTCATAAACATATGGAAACATAGGAATTTTACCGAATTTCGTGGTAAATCCTCATAAACTTATGGAGACACAAGAATTTTACCGAACTTCGTGGCAAGAATTCTTATGTGCATAGCAATGATCCAAAACATATAAAAGATTATCGTAAAAACATAGGGTATACTTACTTTTCATAAAAACATAAGGTATATTTACCTTTCATAAAACATACTTAATTTTCTTGAAAATTGACTTTCACAAGTCACATGACATTTATATGAAATCATAATTTAAATCAATTAATAAGTGCGAGTCTACCTTAAATCCGACGAGTGCAAAGTTGAGCGGGAATGACTTCAATTTCTTTAAATTCTCCGTACACTTCGTCTTAGCCAATAAGTCACTTTAGTCTATCGAATATATAGCTCAAAATGATAAATTATAATTTGAGGACTAAAATTGATGTTTTGAAAGTTGAGGAACTAAAATGAATACTTTTGAAAGTTCAGGGACTAAAATAGATATTTTGAAAGTTGAGGGATTAAAATGAATACTTTTGATAGTTGAGGGACTAAAATGAATACTTTTGACAGTTGAGTCGGAAACTCAAAACAATAGGGTTGAAATAATATATTTTAAAACAATAGGGGCTGATTAAAACTCATTTAAAACTTAAGGGCTGAAATTGATAAGTTTAAAAGCTGAAAGGACTGATTTGAAAACCTTTGAAACTAAAAGGGACTGAATTGGATTGTTTTAAAATCATAGGGGCTGATTTGAAACATTTCAAAACTTGAGGACTGATTTGAAATAACTTTAAAAGAATTTAAAGGGCTGAATTAAGACATTTTAAAACATAGGGACTGAATTGAAAAGCTTTAAAACTTCAGGGACTAAACTGCAGATTCTGAAAATTGAATATATTATCTTCAGATCTAACTCTTTCTCTCACTCAACTCACTCTCACATTCACTCTCTCACGATCCGGAACTGGAGAGGAGAGGGAGGTGCGATCGTCCACTTCTGCAGGTGATTTCGCCGGCGCAACGCCGGCGAGGTGAGTAGCAAGTGACGGGGTACAAAAAAAACTGGGTTTTTGGGACTGATTTCTTGCGATTTAAGGTGAAACCGAAGCTTAAATCGCGATCGGTTGTAGTGGTCAGCGATTGTGGTAAGTAACTGGGTTTCAAATTCTTTGCAGTCTTTTGGGTTTTGATTTTTGTTTTGGGTGAGGATTTGGAGCTGATGGTTAGGTAGAGTAGTGCGAGCAGTGTAAGCTGGGTGAGGGATGGATTCGAACTGAAGTTGATTGTGATGATGGCGTTGATTTGTCGTAGGTGGAGTTGGTGAGTGAGGGTTGCTGCAGGAGGATATGGTGGTTGGCTGGTAGATCAGTGGTTGCAGTGAGGTTGTTCTCGACCGTGGCTATGATTCGGCAGTTGGTTGATTTTCTGATTCAGCTTGATCGATTGGCAGTGGTGATGGCTGCAATGGAGTTGGGGAAATGGTGGTTCAATGAAAATTGAGTACAGGCGGCGGTTTGGTGGTTGGATTGTGGTGTTCTGATGCAGGCTGGCCATGGTGATGAGGTTTGTAGTTGATGATTTAATTTGGTGTTTGATTGAAGAAATTCTGTGAAGTGAATAAGGTGGTGAGGGATTGATTGGTGGGGATGATGATAGCAGAGATTGGAAATGGCAGAGGCAGTGTTGAATTTGATCTGAATGATGCAGTGGCGGATTGATATAGGTTCATTGGTGGTGATGATGATTTGGGTTCTGCAACTGATCTGGGGTGCAGGCTGCATTGGTGGTGGTCTGATGTTCGACAATGGGTGGTGACTGTGGTTGGGTTAAATTCATGGTATGTTGATTGAGGTTCTTGGCAAATCTGCAGGCTCGAT
Organism: Ligustrum vulgare; assembly: GCA_963555705.1. Lineage (NCBI taxonomy): Eukaryota > Viridiplantae > Streptophyta > Magnoliopsida > Lamiales > Oleaceae > Ligustrum > Ligustrum vulgare. The sequence goes on from OY743178.1 coordinate 35,188,646, forward strand.
GGTTGGATTGGCAGTGATTCTGGGGCAGTGATTGGGATTCGATCGTCAATAGAGGTGGCTGCGAAGCCATGGCAGTGATGGAGCTAGCTATAGTGTATGGTTGGTGGCTGTGGATAGATTTATATTGGTGATAATGCTGCATATAATGGTGAAGCTGGAGTTGAGGTGTTGGTTTGATGATGGATGATATAATTTTGTGTTTGTGATCATGTGTTGTGATGATAATGGAGAATATAATCATTATGTTCTTGCTACATAATGAATGCATACGGGTGGTGGAGTTGGTTTGGTTGAGGAATGATGATGGTGAGGAAAATGCACATGGGGAGGAAATATGATGATGCTGGGGAATATCATAATTGAAAGGGAATAATTGAGTGGATATCATCATAATCATGATGATGGAGGAGGAGCAAAATGTATAGAATAAATTTTGATTATGATAAGAATTGGACTAACTTTGATCAAGAAGCGTATTTAAAACAAATATATTTTGGACTGAAAAATACATTTTGAACATAATACTTTGAATAAATAATTAAAATAATATAATTTTAGAAATTCGAATTTTAATTTAAAATCGAACAAATTCGATATTTTCTTGACTTGGCTAGACGAATCCGTCGCGGCGTTAATTTATAAATAATGGGTGAAATAGTAGCGACACAATTTTCTAAATATTAAAATAATTATTAATTGCGTAAAAATTCTGAGTCGCTACAAAACGAGGTCACATTTGGGTCACAATTGGTCACACAATGTCACAATTCGGTTACAATTACAAATATAATTGCAAAATTTACCCCACCCTACCTCACACTACATGCAAAGTCAAAACTGGTCACACAAAGTCACAGTTGGTCACACAATATCACAATTCAGTCAAAATTACAAATTTAGTTGTAAAACCCCACCCATTCTTAAAGTCACAGTTGGTCACACAATGTCATAGTTTGATTATACAAAGTGGTAGTTAGGTCACACGAGGTCAAAAGTTATATCACAATTAGTTGCAAAATTTACCCCCACCCACCTCACTCGACATGCAAATTCATAGTTGGTCACATAAAGTCACAATTGAGTCAAATTTATAAATTTAGTTGCAAAACCCACCCTACCCCTCCCCACCTCACCCCAAAATCACAATTGGTCACACAAGTACAATTTGGTCACACAAGGTCATAATTAGGTCACACAAGATCACACCCCACCCCAAAAATAATTTTTTTCTCTATGTTTCCCCACCCACCCACCCACCTACCCGATCCCATCCCATCCCACCCCACCCCACCCTAAACCCAAAATGAATTTTTTTTTCTATGTTTTCCCACCCCCACCCCCACCTCAACCAACTTGCAAAGTCACAATTGGTTAGACAAAAGTTACATTTCAGTCACAAATCACAATCGCAAATTTCATCGCAATCGCAACCCCACCCCCATCCAACTCTACCTCACATGCAAAGTCAGATTTTATCACACAAAATCACAATTCGGTCAAATTAAAAATTTAGTTGCAAAATTCACCCCACCCCACCCTACATACAAAGTCACAGCTGCTCACTTTTAGTCATAATTGGTCACAGAAGTTCACAATTTGGTCAAAATTACAAATTTAGTTGTAAAACCCCACCCACCCACCTAAGCCCCAAAGTCACAGTTGGTCACACAAAGTCACAGTTCGATCACACAAAGTCATAGTTGGTCACACAAGGTCACAGTTCGGTCACGTAAAGTCGCGGTTAGGTCACAGTCACACAAAGTCATAGTTTGGTCACAAAAGGTCATAGTTCGTTCGCACAAAGTGACATTGCACTCACATTAGGTCACAGTTCACTTACATAATGTCACAGTTTAGTCACACAAAATAATAGGTCTCAGATCGCTCACATAAAGTCAAAGCTTGATCTTACATAATTATATTTGACAAAATTGTAGGTCACATCACGTCCTCGTTCAATGGTCACACAAAGTCACGCTGATTACAATCTCTAATATAATTAGTCAAAATCATCCATAATTGGTCACTATTATTTATTCATTTTTAAGAACTTACTCGTTTCTTGACCACGGTTAATCAAATATTTTTAGTCAAATATTATTTATTTATTGGTCGCAACTTACTATTTTCTTGGTTTCGATTAGTCGATATTTTTTGTAACAATTACCTAATAATTAGTCATATTTCATACTCATAACAAGTCGTATAAAGTCACATTTAGTATACATTTTGATCACAATTACCTGTAATTAGTCATAATCACTATTCAAGTTGCCCACCCCACCCCACCCTAACCCTAACCCACTACCTTCCAAAAGTAATCACCTTTTACACTACCAACTACCACCAATGTCCACCACCATCACTAATCATCATCACCAGCGTCCACCACACCATGTAGGCCACCGCACAAGGAGCCGCCACACCGACAATTATAAAATCCTGACTATGTGCTACCGACACCGTCGCCTAGCATCACTTACCTAAGGTCTAAGTTCTAATAAAACCACTGCCGGAGAGCATGAGGCTCAAAACCAGCACTTGATCGATACAGGGGCGCCGCTCCTAGATCGATGCAGCTGCGCCGCTGCTTCGATGCCTACCGAATTCAATCACCACCGCCGCTACCCTGCTATTAAAATAAAATTTTGTACCACCGCAAACCACATCACATACAACCAAACACTGCAAACCACCGCACACCCTAACCCTCAAACCACCACCTACACACCCAAACCACCCACCGCACACCCATAGCCAAACAGCCCACCCAATCTAATCGTATTGTGCGACAGAGCTGAAGCGGTTCTTCGCGCAACCGCAATCAGTGGCTGTACTTCGCGCAACCACTAAACACTGGAGTTGAAGTGACTTGCGGTCGTTGCTTCTGATTCCAATGGACAGAGCTCCTGCTGGACTCTGGTGGTGGCCGGATCAAAGGCTGTGGAGAGAGAGAGAGAGAGAGAGAGAGAGAGAGAGAGAGAGAGAGAGAGAGAGAGAGAGAGAGAGAGAGAGAGAGAGAGAGGATACTGATTTTGTCTTGAACGATTTTATTAGGTTTGATTAAATGAATTGGGTATAAAATATTTGTTAATATTAATTAATTAGGACCTGATTTTTACAAATTAAAACTCATGATCTTATTAACAAAAAGTGATCTTTAAATATAGGGTTCCATGTAATTTTCCCTAATAAAAAAGTAAGTTGTGGGATAGTTATTTACACACCACTCAATTTATGTGCGCCATGTCACGATATTAATTAAAAATATCTCCCTAAAATTAGTCAAACATTTATAATAACGAAAAATTTAAGATTCTTTTAATTATTCTATGAATGAGTTCTTAATTTTAATTTTTTTTAAATGCCACATAATTAGCATTATTTCAATATAAAAGGAACCGTTGGATAGTAAATTTAAGACTTATATGTCTATTTATCCATGTTTTCTAGAAGTCCTTATATATCACTTTACGTTTATTTATATTTGTACTGACAAACAATCAATTTAATTGTAACCGTACTTTATGAATTGACAACCAAAAGAGTCAACTGATTTTTATTGACAATTCCTTTTTTAAAACTCTATTAATAGCAGTGTTCTAAAACGCGCGCACAGTGCGCGCCTCTCGCGCGTCGTTTTGGCGAAAAAGCGAGAAAAAAGCGATTTTGAAAATTTAGTTCTAAAAAGCGCGCTCGAAGCGCGCATAAGCGCGCACAATGCATGCTGAAGCGAGCTTAAGCGCACATTGTTCACGCTTAAGCGTGCCCGATGCGCGCAGCTGCCATTTTTTTTTTCCTTTTTTTTTTTTTATTTGTTCAAGTGTGGGTAAATTTTAAATCAAATATTTAGGAATTGAAAAACGCTTTTTAACTCTTACTCCCGCTTAAGCTTCAAAAGGTTGACTCTTGGGCTCCACGCTTCACACTTTGTAGAACACTGATTAATACTAATAATAGCTCCAATGCAAAAAGCTATGTTTGTAAAAGATGTGTCAAGCAGATAATAAGTTTTTATTAAAAACAGTTAAATTTTAAATGTTAGTGAAAATTAACAGAAGAAATAGCTTGTCTTATATTTCTGTACTAAAAAATAATCGCAAAAAATAAAAAATAAGTGCAAGAAATAAATAACTTCAGGGGAAAAAATAAATAGTGAACATACATACTTTAATTTGAGACAATTCAAAATGGCATAATTTGAGGCAAATCAAACACGGGACAAAATTCTAGGACCTTCTATTTAGTACTAAAAATCACTCCTGTCAAAACTAAACTCTAATTTTCACTCCTCACCACACTTTCTCTAGTGACTACCATTTTCCATATCATTTCTCAATATGGGTGCAAACGGGCTGGACAGTTTATGAGTTTGGCTCGATTTTGCTTGTTAAAAGCTCGGCTTGTGAAAAAATGGACTTGGGCTTGGACCGAAAAAAATTTGAATATTGAACAGTTCGGGTTCGGCTCTTGAAGCTCGTGGGCTAGCTTGTGAAAGCCCAACAAGCCGCGAAATTGACTGGCTCGCGAGCCGGCCCATTTCAATTTCATCAAGTGCGTGTACAATTTTATGTTTTAATATTTTAAATTATTTTAGTATTAGTATAAAGTTATAATACAAAAAAAAAAAAAAACAAACAAACAAACAAGCCCACGAGTCGGCCCTTCCGACGCGTAAGGTCACAAGCCCACAAGCCGGACTTGGGCCGGCTCGGCTCGACCCATTTGACACCCCTATTTCTCACTCCAAACACAAACATAAACACAAACTCCTCACTACTCTCTCCTCCTCCAACCACTTTTTTTAGATTTACTTCTCGATATTTATCAACTATGAACCATAAAAATCTCAACAAGACCTACCCCCAGTAATGGTGAAGATATCGCGATGGCTTACAAAAGATAAGTTTCGAAATATTATTTTTTTAAAGACTTGTGTTGTAACACCCAGGTCAGGAAAACTTAAAAGATTTGATAGGTAATACTCATACCAACAAGATGCACCTTCTTTTCCAAAAGTCCACAATTAGAAACTCTACATTTAAGCGTGCTTGGCTTGAAGCAATTCTATGATGGGTGACCTCCTGGGAATTGTTTTAGGGAGCGTGCGAGTGAGGATAAAGTATGCTGAAAGTCTCGTGTTGGTACAGTGGGAACAGTATGTCATCACCTAACGACGGAGACAGCCCGTTAAGTGGGAATCGGGTTGTTAAAAATGGTATCAGAGCTGGCTGCCAGCCGAAAATCGGGAACTAAGTGATATACAGGACAAAGTGCTATGCCATAGGGTGGGAGCCACCTCTTGAAGCCGTAGGAGCTACCTCTAGAATTCCAACGTCTAGCAATAGATCCTCAGATGGTTTAAGCGCGACGAGGATGACGCGAGTAAAACGAGGGATGCTTGTAACACTCAGGTTAGGAAAGCTTAAAAGATTTGATGGGTACTACTCATACCAACAAGGTGCATCTTCTTTTCCAGAAATTCATCGTTAGAAACTCCACAGTTAAGCATGCTAGGCCTGGAGCAATTCTATGATGGGTGACCTCCTGAGAAGTTTTCTCAGGGAACGTGCGAGTAAGGACAAAACATGGTGAAATAACTCGGGTTGGTACAGTGGAGATAGTACGTAATCATCTAACGGCCGGGACGATCCGTTAAGTGGGAACTGGGTCGATTCATGTGTTAACCGTACTTTTTTGGTTTATAAACCAGTTTATAAACTACAGAGTTTGCCAAAATACTTTTTAATCACACACATTTTTTCTCTCCAATTTTCAACAACTACTTTTTACCTCAATGTCTTTATTTTTTTTAATTTTCCTTTATGGTCTGTCAACAATCTTAAATGTTTATTATATGTTGGAAAAAATAATTACCTATAATGTTTGAATTTTTTAGGGAGTTTTGTCCTGATAAAAGAAAAATAGAGTTTACAAAATGATTTGTTACTTCTTTTTTGTACAGTAGATGTAATTTTTTTTTAAAAAAATATTTTTCGTGTCATTTATGTAAAACTATTTTTTATTTTTCGTTATATGTGGATCCTTTTGGTTTGTTTATGTAAACTATGGAACATATTTGAGTTTTTTTCCAGATTTGGAACTTAGAGGTTTGTTTATGTAAAACTATGCAATATATTTTTGAGTCTTGGCCATATCTTGAACTTAAATGTTAATTTATGTAAAACTATGTAATAACTATGAAATAATAACTACTACCAGTCACATGTGGAGGTTTGAATCATGCTACTTGAAACTTTTAATGTTTGTTAAATGTCACCATGTTGCTTAGGATTGCTTGACATTGGAAGAAAAGTACAATTCTGGTGGATTGTAATACATTGGGTAAAGTAGTTCATTGTGTACACTTTGATGTGATTCTTTTCAGTACAGTATGATATATTTACTCATAGAAAAATATTTCAACTTCTTAGTACAGTTCAACGAATTTTTAGTATTATGAGACAGTTATCACAATTTATGTCATGGTTTCAGTATTTATAAATTCTCATTTCAGCTAGATGTGCTTTTCAGGTAAGTAAAATATTTTCTTATGTTAATCAAAAGTTATAGTTACAAAACAAATAGTGATTTTATAAAGAATTATAAACGAGAAAAGTATGACTAGTTTTCAAACACTCCGCTCACTTAGTTAAAATCTCATATTTTTGTAACATTTTCCCTACCAAGATACTTTTGAGTTTTGAGAGGACGTTGGAAAGCCTGCCAAAGAGCTACAAGATCATTTAGTTGTATGTTTCTAGTCTTCATCATTCTTTTGGGATCCACATATATATTTAAATCGTCCATTCTCGAATTATTGTTTTGTCAAGTACTTAGTTGATTAGAATGATATGTTGATGTATCAAATGTAAGTGGAATGGATGATATGTAGTAAGAACTAGATGGGCAGACATAAGCTCTTTTGATTTTTGATATGATGATGTGAAGTGATATGGATTCCCAGTATTTTACATGTGGTTGTTTGAGAATTTGTTGATTTTGTTACATGGAGGTTATATCCAATATTTAAAGGGGACTCTATCAATTTTTTTTTAAAAGCAGGGGGTATTACGAGAAGATTTATAGAACTTGAAAAGTTTCAGCAGCCTTGGTGGTGGGTCCAGTATCTAGCTGGCATTCATCATCGACGCATGCCACGTCTCGAGTCAACACAGGGTGATTCGAGATGGGTTCGTGTCATACAACGTTTCGCTCTATGGCGACTTCAACATCCAGGTATATTGTTGTTTCCCTTTCTCTACTGTCTTTGTTGATTCATCAAGCCTATTATATATGTCCTAAGAAAATTGAATTTCTTTATCTGCCTTCTTTGTTTATTGTAGTTTCTATAGATTAGTTGGCAGAGAATGGATAAAATTTCCATGGGTAAATTGGCTCTTTGTTGAATTTTGTTTGTAAGTAGAGAAAGATAAACGTTTTGGTTTTGGTCTTTCAGCCTTTAGTTTGTTGATTAGGATTATGGAAGAATAATTTTTCTTAGTTTGGAATATTTTGAACTAAATTTCCAGAATTGACCACAACGTTTTTTTATGCAAACCACGTAGCAATTGTAGCTACGCAACCCACAAATTATTGGATTCGACCCAAGAACGCCAAAGAATAACGATTTCGAGATTGATTCAAATTAATTGAACCAAGCAACCAACACAATCAATAGATATTCTGACTTCTTGCTCACAAAGAAAATAAATCTCACCCAAGATTTGAACAAACAAGATTAACTCGCATGTTCGGATTTTATTCAGTAAAGAATAAGGTTTGAAAGCAAATTGCCTCTCAATAATAATATCAAAGTTGTGTGTGTATTGAATAATGAAAATTACATCCCTATAAATAGGGTCAAAATCTAGGTTAAGAGTTTTAATTAAATTAGGAAACAAATACTAAGAATAAGGAAATAAATAAAAATCCAAAATTTACGCGTATAGAACTATTTACGGCCGTGACTAATTTCCTTACGACCGGAAGACTCTTTCTGTTTCACCATTACGGCCATGAGACTTTATTTACGGTCGTAAGTCTCAATTCTGAAATTCTTGTTTTCAGCCCGAGGCCTCATTACGGCCGTGATAAATATGCATTACGGCCGTAAGTCCAATTTTCTTAAAAATCACAATTTTCATCAGTGGGCGCGTTACGGCCGTAAGGATTATGGGTTATGGTCATAATTCCTGGATTTTGACAATCCTCTTCGACGGCTTGAATGAGGTTGATCCACTCGTCGTTTTGGCTTGGTCCCAACATGGAACTTGCTTCTTTTGATGAAACGAACATTGTTTTGGCCATTGTTCCTTGAACTAGCTTGTCCATTGCTTCGTTGGCCCTCTTCGTTTGCAGTCGAGTCATTGGTCCTCCTTTGATCTTCAATGGATCTTTGTGCGAGCTTGTATTCGTGGTCTGGATCACATCATCCCCTCCCTCTTCGAAAGGATTCGACCTCGAATCTGTACCTGCATCAAACGGAGATAGATCAGAAACATTAAATGAAGCCGAAACATTATACTCACCAGGAAGATCGAGTTTATAGGCATTGTTGTTGATCCTTTCAATCACTTGGAATGGACCATCCCCACGCGGTTGTAACTTTGACTTGCGTTGTTTGGGAAACCGCTCCTTCCTCAAGTGTACCCAAACCCAATCACCGGATTCAAATATAACGTCCTTTCTCCCTTTGTTAGCCTGCGAAGCATAATGTTCATTTTTCTTTTCAATCGCCAACCTCACCTTGTCGTGGAGTGATTTAACCATTTTAGCCTTTTTCTTTCGTCTAAGCTACTACGTTCATTCACAGGTAAAGGAATTAGATCCAATGGTGTTAGCGGATTAAAACCATAAACAATTTCAAATGGTGAACAATAAGTAGTAGAATGTATAGCCCTATTAAATGCAAATTCAATAAATGGTAAACACTCTTCCCAATTTTTCAAATTTTTATTGATTATATGGTGCGCAACAATTGAATCATTGTCCTATTTACTACCTCGGTCTGCCCATCGGTCTATGGGTGACAAGTTGTAGAAAAAAGTAGTTTTGTCCCTAATTTGTTCCACAAGACTCTCCAAAAATGACTAAGGAATTTAACATCCCTATCCGAGACAATACTTTTAGGAACCCCATGTAAGTGCACGACTTCCCGAAAGAAAATTTCAGCTATATTAGTAGCATCATCAGTTTTGTGGCATGGTATGAAGTGTGCCATTTTACTAAAGCGATCTACTACCACAAAAATTGAATCTCTTCCCTTCTTAGTCCTAGGTAATCCCAAAACAAAATTCATAGAGATATCAACCCAAGGTTCACTAGGGTCGGGTAAAGGCATATATAACCCATGGGGTTTAATCCTAGATTTAGCCTTCTTACAAGTAATGCATCTATTACAAACCCGAACCACATCAATCTTCATCTTAGGCCAATAGAAATGTTCACTTAGGATTTCAATGGTCTTTTTAACCCCAAAATGACTCATTAAGCCTCCACTATGGGCCTCTCTCACAAGTAACTCCCTCATTGAACACCTAGGGATACACAATTTATTTTCTCGAAATAAATAATCATCATATTTAAAGAACCTATCCACAGCCCATTTACCACATGATTCATAAATATTAAAAAAGTCCAGGTCATTAGCATACATGTCCTTAATGTATTCAAATCCAAGCAATTTAGAATTTAAAAGAACATACCTTCGAGACAATGCATCTGCCACCACATTTTCCTTACCTTGTTTGTACCGGATGACATAGGGAAATGTTTCGATGAACTCTACCCACCTTGCATGTCTCTTACTCAATTTAGCTTGACCCCTCAAATGCTTCAAGGACTCATGATCAGTGTGTATCACGAACTCCAGTGGCCACAAGTAATGTTGCCATGTCTCCAAAGCGCGCACAAGTGAGTATAACTCCTTGTCATATGTGGGGTAATTAAGAGCAGCCCCCTTTAGCTTTTCGCTAAAATAGGCGATTGGCCTTCTATCCTGCATTAAAACAGCTCCAATGCCTAGCCCTGAGGCATCACATTCAATCTCAAAAGCCTTGTCAAAGTTAGGGAGTGATAAAACCGGTGCTTTACATAACATATTTTTGATAGTATCAAATGTATGCTCCTGTTCTACACCTCATTTAAACCCTACACTTTGTTTGACAATTTCTGTTAGTGGTGCAGTAATCGTGCTAAAATCTTTAACAAAGCGCCTATAAAAACTAGCCAAGCCATGAAAACTCCTAACCTCAGTTATGCTTTTAGGTGTTGGCCATTCTTTAATAGCTTTGACTTTCTCTTCATCTACTTCTATTCCTTTAGCACTAACTACATAGCCAAGAAACACAACTTTTTTCATGCAAAAATCACACTTTTTAAAATTAGCAAAAAGTTGCTATTGTCTTAAAACTACAAACACACACCTAACATGCTCCACATGCTCATTCAAAGTTTTACTATATATCAAGATATCATCGAAGTAAACTACAACGAATTTACCTATAAATGCACGTAAAACATAATTCATTAAACGCATAAAAGTGCTAGGTGCATTAGTAAGTCCAAAAGGCATGACTAACCATTCATACAGGTCATACTTAGTTTTAAAAGCAGTTTTCCACTCATCTCCTTCGTTCATTCGAATTTGATGATAACCACTCTTAAGGTCAATTTTACTAAATATGCTAGAGCCATGCAATTCATCCAACATATCTTCTAACCTAGGAATAGGATGACGATACTTTACCGTTATGTTGTTGATGGCCCTACAATCGACACACATTCTCCAAGTCCCGTCCTTTTTGGGTACAAGTAACACGGAGACGGCACATGGACTCATACTTTCCCTTATATACCCTTTGCTCATCAAGTCCTCCACTTTCCTTTGAAGCTCCTTCGTCTCCTCGGGGTTACTTCGATAAGCGGGGCGGTTTGGAATGACTGCTCCCGGTACAAAATCAATTTGATGTTCAATACCTCGAATGGGTGGTAAACCACTAGGTATGTCATCTGGAAACAAATCCTCGAATTCCTGCAATAAAGAAATAGCCAATCTAGGGAGGGATTTGTTAGTTTCATCAAAGGCAAGGAATGAATCCTTGTACAATAAAAGGACCATTGGTCGTTTTTCCATAAATGCTTTCTTGAATTCATTCCTTTTTGCTTAGAAACTCATTTTTCTTTCTTTTCTGGCACTCTTCGCTACCTCTCATTTTTCTGAGGTATGTACCCTAACACTCCTTTTTTCTCTCGCCTCTCCTTTTTCTGGAGTCGTGGCTCCACCTCTCTTTTCCTCTCCTTTTTCTAAGGTCGTGACCTCAACTCTCTTTCTCTCATTTTCCCTCACTCTTTTTTCTTCATCATTTTTCAATTTTATTTGATCTTCATACACTTGTGACGGCGTCAATGGTGCAAGTGTAATAGTTTTTCCCCCTTTGGTAAAGCTATACCTATTTTTATACCCATCATGCATTACCTTCCTGTCATATTGCCAAGGTCTACCCAACAAAATGTGCCCGGCATGCATAGGAACCACATCACACATAACATCATCCACGTAGCTACCAATAGAAAAACTCACCAACACCCTCCTATTCACCTTAATTTCTCCACTATCATTTAACCATTGAAGCCTATAAGGTTTAGGATATTTTAATAAAGGTAATCCAAATTTTTCAACAAGCATAGTACTAACAACGTTAGTGCAACTACCACCATCAATAATCATACCACATACCTTGTTATTAATACAACATCGTGTATGGAATATGTTCTCCCGTTGTTGTTCCAAATCATCCGTGTTGATTTGAGCACTAAGAGCTCGCCTTGCCAATAATAACTCGCCATGCTCCCCGGATAATACATCTTCATCATCACATATTTCCTCCAATGCCGGCATATCGCTATAATCCTCTTCCTCACTATCACTCTCCATGGTTCCATCCTTTCGCACAAATACCACTCGCCTATTAGGACATTGAGATGCCACATGTCCTCTCCCCAAACATTTGAAGCATTGAATGTCTCTACTCCTAGATGGTTGAGGTTCCCCTTTAGGTGCGAGTTTACTAGCTTGTTCCTCCTTCCCTTTTGGTACCTCAAACTTCCCTTTTGGTGCTTCAAACTTCCCTTTTGAAACAGGCCCATCTCCTTTACTTTCCCACTTCGGCTTCCAAGAAGAATTAGAACCTGATGGATACCTTGTTGTTCCCTTTTTCTTTAATTGCTTCTCCACCTTTATAGCCATGTGCAACATATCCTCCATCTCCAAATAATGTTGTAGTTCAACCACATTAGCTATATCCCTATTCAACCCATTCAAAAATCGAGCCATCGTAGCCTCCTTATCCTCTTCTACATTAGCTCTAATCATCAACATCTCCATCTCCTTATGATAATCCTCCACACTCTTTGATCCTTGGTATAGACTTTGTAATTTTTGATGAAGCTCCCGATGGTAATGACTAGGAACGAACATCTTTCTCATGATAGCTTTTAATTCATCCCAAGTACTAATGGGTCTCTCGCGATTCCTCCTCCTAGAAGTCACCAATTGATCCCACCAAGTAATAGCGTAATCGGAGAATTCAAGTACAGCTACCTTAATTCCATCTTCTTTTCCCATTCTAGGTATGCTTCCGAATCACTCCTACCCTTGAATGACAAAATTGTCATTTTGATGTTGCTCATACTACGATCCATTCTATCGCCACCAAGATCTCTATCCCTTCTTCCATGCCTAACTACTCTATCCACAATTGCCCCATCGTCAAAATCACTACCTTCTTTGATGAGCTCCCAGTCGGGGAATCTCGTCGAACACGCGGAATAATGACAATTAAAACCTAGGAAAGATCTAAATCAGAACTGACACAAGACAAACAACGAAAATAAGGATAGAACGACGGTAAAACCTTGACCCGACAATCACGACGCAATTTATGGCGATGCGGATTGAAGAACCAAGATTGGTGAACGCCACAAGGACTTATCAATTTCCTTGATAGGTTTCGAATTCGGAAACGCCACAAATATTCTTGCGAATATTTGATAAGTTTGCTGGAAGAACGCCACAAAGATCGGGTCTTTGATAAGTTCAAGAAAAATGGAATAAACTCAACCTCTCAATTTTGGAGAATCCTCTCACAAATTTTATTAAACTCAACTTAACTGTTTTTACAATGAATTGAAAAAGCGTATAAATAAGCAAAATAACCTAGCATCTAATTTACTCAAAATAGAATTCTAATTTGACTAAAATTCTAAAATATGAAAATAACCAAAAACTAAAAAGGAAATAAAATAATTATAAAATTCCGAAAAATCTGGCACTACTTGTTTACAGCCGTGACGAAATCTCTTACGGCCGTAAAGGCCTTTCTGATTAAATTTATGTTATTCTTTACGACCGTGACACAATGCTTACGGCCGTGAAATTCCTTCAGTTTGCATGTTACGGCCGTAACTTCCAGGCTTACGGCCATAAGCCCCGTTCTGCCAAAATTCATCATTTTTCCTCGTTAATTGATTACGACCGTGATTGTAAGATTTACGGCCGTGAATATAGGGGTTACGGTCGTGAAGGTCTTCTTTTACGGCCGTAATGGATTTTCTGCATAAATAATTTCTTTCACTCGATTCGGCTCGATCCGTCCCTCTTCTCGGCTCGACCCCAACACGGAACTTACTCCGTTTTGCACGTAGATCACTATCATATTGCCGATGGCTATACTTCGCCTTCGATGCCTGGTCCGGATCACATCATACTCCCTCTCTTGAAAAGGATTCGACCTCGAATCCATTTTTGGTCGACTTTTAAGACTCCTCCTGCTTTTCCAGGCTCGATGATCACGTGTAAGCTTTGTGCAATCCTTTAGACTTTTGGGCTGCTTATTCTGGCCAATAAATTTCTGCCCCGTCTTAAATTCATAGCTTGATTTATTTCCCTGCAAAACAGATTTTAAAGAACTGGGGAGGGAATCGTTAGCTCGGTTAACTGCAAGGTGTGGATCCCCGTACACCAACCTATGTGCAAATAAACTCAATTTGGGGGTGGACTCTCTTTTCTTTTTGCACTCATTCTCTCCTTTTTCTGAGGTCGTGGCCTCAACTCTCTTGTTTTCAACTTTCACACCCTCTCCTTTTTCTGAGGTCATGGCCTCAACACTCTTATTTCTTTTTTCAAACTCACTTTTGATTTTCAATTGATCATTTTGAGCTTCTTTTGGAGATAACGGCACAAGTGTAAATTTCTTCCCACCCTTCACAAATGAATATTGATTCTTAAACCCATCATGCACTACCCTCCTATCATGTTTCCAGGGTCGCCCCAACAATATATAACCAACATGCATAGGTACCACGTCACAGACCACCTCATCCTTATAACCCCCGATGGCAAAATTGACCCTAGCCTGCTTATTTATCTTAATTTCCCCTGACTCGGTCAGCCATTGCAATTTATAAGGGTTTGGATGTTTCATCAAGCTTAAGCCCAATTTATTAATCAACATTGTACTAACCACATTAGTACAACTTCCCCCGTCAATCACCATACCATAAGCCTTTTTGCCCACCAAGCACCTAGTATGAAAAAGATTATCCCTTTGCTCACCAATTTCATCCACCCTAGCCCTAGCACTAAGGACACGCCGATTAACAAGTGATTCTTTTTCAGGATAGGTCAATCCATCCTCATCACTACTATTAGCTCCAACATCCACTAATTTAGGCAATCCCTTAAATTCATCCTCGGAACTAATTTCACCATTATCACGCAAGATCATTAGCTTCCTATTTGGACACTGGGATGCTATATGACCCATACCCAAGCACTTAAAACATTTAATATTTCTATCCCGAGTAGTTTGAGAATCAGAAATATTTTTACCTTTCGTTGTAGGCTCCTCCTTCGCTTTCAGGTCGTGTTCAACGTTGGATTCCTGCTTCGTTTGTGATGTAGGATAAGATGGTGAGTGTCTTGCTGCCCCCTTTCGCCTTAGCTACCTTTCCACCTTCATGGCCATATGCACCATATCTTCTAACTCCACATAATGTTGCAGTTCAATGACATTGGAAATATCTCTATTCAGCCCACTCAGAAACCTAGCCATCGTAGCTTCCCGATCATCCACCACATTAGCCCGAATCATTGCCACCTCCATATCCTTATGATAATCTTCTACACTCCTCGACCCCTAAGTCATACCCTGCAGCCTCTGATAAATATCCCTATAATAATGAGTAGGCACAAACCGCTTCCTCATTATGGTTTTTAATTCACCCCAACTCTCCACCGGCTCCTCAAGGTCCCTCCTCCTACCCGTCACTAATTGATCCCACCAAATATTAGCATAATCTGTGAATTCAATCACAGCTAATTTCACCATCTTCTTTTCCGAATAATGGTGACAATCAAATAGTCGTTCAACCTTGGTTTCCCAATCCAAGTACGCCTCCGGATCACTCCTACCCTGGAACGATGGTATTTTCACTTTAATTTTTCCAAGGTCGTCATCAACAACATCTCTACCCCCACGATGCCTCCTAGCATCACGACGCTCCCTATCATGCCTCCTTTCATTCCTATCTCCTCTATCCCTCCTTCGTATACTACCTAAAGATATACTGCCACTTTCATTGCCCATGTCTTCATTATCCACACCAACCTCACGTTCATTACCTCTCCTAACCCGAGAACCATCATGAGACTGATCCCGAGGTCTTTTTTCACGCTCTGCACCTCTATTCTCCATCTGTGCCATAAATCTCTCAAATTGTGCCCTCATTGCTGCAATATCACCATTACCCTGTTCATCCTTTCTATTCACACCTCTGGGCTGTTTCCTGTCTCCAACAGAAGATGAAGATGTGGAAACCTCTCTATCAAACATTTTTAAGACACGAACAAGGAAAAACGAAATATTTTCGGAATTTTCGGATTTTTTTTATAATCTGCCAAAGAATTGGACTACGAGTATGGTAGAAAAAACGGAACTGGATTTGGACGAAAAACGAAGAATAAAAACACTTTTGAATTTTTGGGACTGACTCTTATGGATCAAATTGGAAAAATTTATGACAGACACGAAGAACGCGAAGAACACGAAAAAAAAAATCAAGAAAATCAAGAAACGCAAGAATCTGAAATAGATCCAAGCTCTGATACCAGATGAGGAGCTCCCAGTCGGGGAATCTCGTCGAACACGCGGAATAACGACAATTAAAACCTAGGAAAGATCTAAATCAGAACTGACACAAGACAAACAACGAAAATAAGGATAGAACGATGGTAAAACCTTGACCCGACAATCACGACGCAATTTATGGCGATGGGGATTGAAGAACCAATATTGGTGAACGCCACAAGGACTTGTCAATTTCCTTGATAAGTTTCGAATTCGGAAACGCCACAAATATTCTTGCGAATATTTGATAAGTTTGCTGGAAGAACGCCACAAAGATCAGATCTTTGAAAAGTTCAAGAAAAATGGAATAAACTCAAACTCTCAATTTTGGAGAATCTTCTCACAAATTTTATTAATCAAACTCAACTTAACTGTTTTTACAATGAATTGAAAAAGCGTATAAATAAGCAAAATAATCTAGCATCTAATTTACTCAAAATAGAATTCTAATTAGACTAAAATTCTAAAATAGGAAAATAATAAAAAACTAAAAAGGAAATAAAATAATTATAAAATTCCGTAAAATCTGGCGCTGCTTGTTTACGGCCGTGACGAAATCTCTTAAGGCCGTAAAGGCCTTTCTGATTAAATTTATGTTATTCTTTACGGCCGTGACACAATGCTTACGACCGTGAAATTCCTTCAGTTTGCATGTTACGGCCGTAACTTCCAGGCTTACGGCCGTAAGCCACGTTCTACCAAAATTCATCGTTTTTCCTCGTTAATTGATTACGGCCGTGATTGTAAGATTTACGGCCGTGAATATAGGGTTTACGGCCGTGAAGGTCTTCTTTTACGGCCGTAATGGATTTTCTGCATAAATAATTTCTTTTACTCGATTCAGCTCGATCCGTCCCTCTTCTCGACTCGACCCCGACACGGAACTTACTCCGTTTTGCACGTAGATCACTATCATATTGCCGATAGCTGGACTTCGCCCTTTGATGCCTGGTCCGGATCACATCATTCTTCATTCTCATCGACCCCCTCTACTCTACGACCTCCCCCACCTTGCCTGGGGGCATTAGGCACTTCCCGAGATTTCTCAAGCCTTTCTAACCTACCTAACACATCCCCAAACAACCGCTCAAACCGTTGTACCATCTCCTCCGTCATGTTGGCTCGATCGTTATTTTTTGTAGTAGAAGGTTGTTCAGACATCCTAAAACTTAATATTATATGCCTCACGTGTATTTCGCTCATGTATCACTCAAATTTGGCTTTTTCCCTCTATTGATCTCACCTCTCTAGCCTTTTTCCACTCAATGGCTTTCACCCCAATTACTTCAAAGAACGAATCCAAACTCAAACAAGTTTAAACTTGAATGACTCAAACCGAATGCGAGTGAGAAGTTATCAACTTGTTGGAAAAACTCAAAGAAGACCTTGAAAGAATGTAATCTGACTCTATAAAGGACTCGACACTTTTATGGAAACTAAGATTGTTTCAAGAAAATAATTCTTGAAATCAAATATCAACTATTTTTATTGGACTGAGAATTTTTTTTTCCCTCTCGAAAATTCAACTACGAGACTAACGAAACAAACGGAATTTAACTTGGATACCAAACGAAGGGAAAAACGACTTTTAAATTTTTTTTGACACTTTTTTTTGGATTGAAGACTCAAGAACTTGAAGAACAAAATTAAGGAACTCAAGAAACAAAATAAAGATATAACCTTGATTTTTGGAGCCTAAGCTCTGATACTAGATGATGCAAACCACGTAGCAATTGTAGCTACGCAACCCACAAACTATTGGAATCGACCCAAGAACGCCAAAGAATCACGATTTCGAGATTGATTCAAATTAATTGAACCAAGCAACCAACACAATCAATAGATATGCTGACCTCTTGATCACAAAGAAAATAAATCTCACCCAAGATTTAAACAAACAAGATTAACTCGCAAGTTCGGATTTTATTCAGTAAAGAATAAGGTTTGAAAGCAAATTGCCTCTCAATAATAATATCAAAGTTGTGTGTGTATTGAATAATGAAAATTACATCCCTATAAATAGGGTCAAAATCTAGGTTAAGAGTTTTAATTAAACTAGGAAACAAATACCTAAGAATAAGGAAATAAATAAAAATCCTAAATTTACGCGTATAGTTATTTACGGCCGTGACTAATTTCCTTACGGCCGTAAGACTCTTTCTGTTTCACCATTACGGCCGTGAGACTTTATTTACGGCCATAAGTCTCAATTCTGAGATTCTTTTTTTCAGCCCGAGGCCTCATTACGGCCGTGATAAATATGCGTTACGGCTGTAAGTCCAATTATCTTAAAAATCACAATTTTCATCAATGGGCGCGTTACGGCCGTAAGGATTATGGGTTACGGCCGTAATTCCTGAATTTTGACAATCCTGTTCGACGGCTTGAATGAGGTTGATCCACTCGTCGTTTTGGCTCGGTCCCAACATGGAACTTGCTTCTTTTGATGAAACGAACATTGTTTTGGCCATTGTTCCTTGAACTAGCTTGTCCATTGCTTCGTTGGCCCTCTTCGTTTGCAGTCGAGTCATTGGTCCTCCTTTGATCTTCAATGGATCTTTGTGCGGGCTTGTATTCGTGGTCTGGATCACATCATCTTTTGCTCTATGGAGACTTCAACATCCACCATCCAGGTATATAGTTGTTTCCCTTTCTCTACTTTCTTTATTGGTCCATCAAGCCTCCAATACGTTAAGATGTAGTTCCTTAGAAAATTGAATTTCTTTATCTACTCTCTTTGTTTATTGTACTTTCTATGGATTAGTTGGTGGTGAATGGGTAAAAAATTGCTTCATATAATTGGTCATTTGTTTAATTTTGTAAATAGCAAGTAGAGAAAGATAAAAGTCTTGGTTTTTATTTTTCAGCCTGTAGTTTGTTTATTAATAATTTTTCTTGGTTTGGAATTGGAATTTTTTGCACTGAATTTCCAGAATTCCTTGTATTCCTGTTACATGTGTTTGCGTATGAGCAGTGGGGTTAGAGAGAGAGAGATAGAGAGTTATCACATGGGAATCTAAATGCATTTACCATTTTTAGCTTCTTTCTAATTTCATAAAATGACTTTCAATGTGATGTAGCGGTTAAAATATACATTTAACTTAATTTTGAAAGCTATTATATAGCAAGGTAACAATCTGGAATGTCTTATATCCTATTAATTCTGTCAACCTTAATTGCTCACTATGCTTTCTTGGTACATGATGTATTCAGAAGCACTCATCTGGCCTCTGTCACTATATAAAAGCAAGTGTTGTTTGAAAAGTATCTAAGTCCTTTTAATAAGAGCTATGTGCATTCGTGCTGGATAGTAAGAGTTAGAGGTTTCTCCTTGGGTTTACAGTGTTTGCTTCAAATCAATTCAAAACCATCTTTCCTCTGTAGTGAATTCTAACTGTTTTGATTTGCATCTTTAGGACCTGATGACGAGATTGGGAGTGATTCTAAGCGGGTGAGTGAAATTGTTGAAAAGGCACCCATAGATCAAATGGCAAAGATTGGTAAAGACGATGATGAAAAATGAGGCACTATAGTTGGTGGAAAGGATTTTGCTACCTCTTTTATGGATCCCGCCACCAGGATTATTGATAAAGAGGTGACAGCCATTCCATCCAATATGCGTGTCTCTACTACAGAGCCAATGGCTAATGAGGCAAATACCCCCATCAACCGAAGAAATTGATGGAGATGAAATAGATAATCAAGCATCTGGGAGTCTCACATTTCTTGAGTCCTCTGCTTGTGCAGACTTAGAGGATTTAGCTCTAACTTCGCAGAGTTTTTCTCCATCCCAGTATACTCATATCATTAAGCAAATATTAGGCAGATATGGTGACATCAGTAAATAGATCAAACTCAGGAGAGTGGAGGCTAAGGTAGCTATCTTTAAGCTATTTGCTAAAGTTGTTGAATATTGCACAACCATCTGTAGAGAGACTCGATTCTGGTGCATGGAAACTCATGCAGATGTGGATAGGTGATGCAGAAGTTGTTGGGTTTAAACTTTAAAGCATAGAAGTGCAAATAAGCTGGTTTCATCTACAAGGTTTTAGAAGTCTGCTTTTATTGTATGTGTATGTTCATTTTCCATCAAGAGTAATATTTTCAAACATGGTCCAAATTTTTTGTGCATATGGTTAAAATTATGAAATCTTTTTGAGTTTATTTGTAAATTATTTTATTGGTAAAATGTTGTTGAAAATGAATGTTGAAAAAAACATGAGGTTTTGAATAATGGGTACATTGCGGGGGCTAAAAGTGTTCTTCTTAGAGTTTTCGAAATGGCACTTTAGTTTTTCCCAACATATTTTTTTAAATGATTTCTCATTATTATTTTATTTGTTCAACAAAGCTTTTCCTTTATACTGAAATCTTATATGGATGTTATACAGAAATGGTAATCTAAGTTTATCAAAGTATTTTTTTTATCTGTTTCTTCTTTCTTTAATTTTTTTCATTATTCTTGATTGATTGTCTCTAGATGGAAGACGCCCCGAGTGTGACCAATCATACTTTGGTCGGAGAGAATTTTCTTTCACGTTGGAAAATGAAATATATTTGTGATTTCGGCCCTTCGACGGTGCTACTAATTGGAAAAGACCATTAAAGAGAAATATGCCCCTTCAAAATTGGTGTTGACCCGTTTATAGTGTAAGATGAAAGTGTCAATTAGTTCCCATCGTGTGCCATGAATTATTCTAATTTTGATGTTGTATCTGCTTTCCCTTCATGCCTTTATTGGTAATTTTATGCTCTAGGGGAAGGGATGGAAACATAAGGCCCCGTTCTCATTGCCGTTTTCCATTTTCTGTCTTCGAAAACGAGGAAAACGTGTTCTGGTATGGCGTTTTTGAAAAAAAAAATTCAGAAAATATTTTTCAAATTTACAAAGGAACTGGAAAACGTGGATATCTCGTTTTCCTTGTAAGTTTGAAAAAAATGGAAAATACGGTCCACATAAAAAAATAAAAACAAAACAAAACAACAGACTCCCAAACACTGCATCAATCTCTCCCTCAAGCTGCGTTCTCTCTGTCTACCTCACTCGAAGCAGACAGTCATCGTCCACCGCCCCAACCGTCGCCCGCCACCACCGGCAACGGTAATAATATTGTTTTTCTAATTTGTTTCTTCAATGGATAGAGGAAATAGAATTTTGATTGAGCCAACAAACAAAGGAAAAAAAAAAACGATAATCACACCTCACCCCATTATCACTACCACACACAACGGATTCAACACCATGTTTATCATATTTCTCTGTAGGTGTCCAATTATAACTGATTTTGAACAATATTGCTCAGCTGGAAGAAGCTTTTGTATGAAGTTTTTTGTTTCCTTTTAGATGCAATCCTCTACATTTAGCATACAAACAAAATGAGGACCTTCGAAAAAAACATATAGAATAAATTGTTTGTATGTACTTGTAAGTTTTTTGTTTGTGGGAGCACACTTGATGACAGTGTTACTCTTGTTTTGAAGTGAATTGATTGTGTGAATCCATGTGTTATATTTCTCTGTTTGATAGATATTTGATTGTGTTAAGAAAGTGTTTGATAAGGTTCTAAGATGCAGATTGCTATTATGAAATTATTGACTAGACTTGATTATGAGAATGTTGAATACATGGCCCATAAGTGCTGTTGGCCATGTGTGTAATACACTTAAAGCATGTTTAGCTAACGTTTGGAACATCCACCCTTTCTCAATGCATTTCTTTAGATGCAATTAATTTAATATGTGTTTCTTTACTGTAATTTTTGGCTTATTCCCATATATTGTTACTTTATTTAGGGGGTAATATTAAACCATACTTTGGTTATTTAATACAATTTGAATATTCCTCTAAATATATCAATCCTCTTTTAGACTAGTAAACTGGTAATACCATGGTTCAAAGGTTCTAGTATGAATCAATATAAAGTTTCAACTGAAGTTAAACATTCTTTATAGACAATATGGGCAATCAAAGAAATGCTAGGGAAACCACTATTACGTGGACTAATAAAAAAGAGACTGCATTTATCCAAATATGCTACGATTATGTGAAATCCGGTAAATTACAGTGTTCAACATTTAAGGAGGAGTGTTGGGGGAAGATTAGTGAAGATTTGAAACGCATCGTAAATGAGGATTGTTACATTGCTCAATTAAAGGGTAAATGGAACCATCTGCGGAGCCTTCATCGGTCGTTTTCTGAACTTATTAAGCATACAGGAGTCACATGGGATTCAGATACATGCACAGTAAGTGCTCCTGAAGAAGTTTGGCAAGCATTTTTTTGCCGTAAATTTTCTTTCGCATAAATTTTTTATCATTTACCTTTATTGTTTATCAATTTACATTACTTATTTTTTAATATGTACATATTATTTCATGTATTTGTTGTTTATTAATGCAGAAAAATGCAAAGATTTACAAGAAATTCAAGAAAGATGGATGCCCTCATTATGAGATGCTTGGAGAACTCTTTGGTGGAACCACGTCGACTGGAAGGTTAGGCACCCCCTCAACTCAGCTTCCACCCTCTTCAGATGATGAACGACAGATGGAGGATGATTTTCTAACAAAGGGCGTTCATGTACGGGTACATAATGTCGATGAATCGGAGATTGAAAAGCCTCCCCGTCGTCGCAAAACACCTAAGATCAGTAAATTAGAGAAGCTAGATGAGGCCCTGTCGCGTTGGGAGTCTACTATGAATAAAAGAGATGATGAAAGTGAACTTCGACAAACTTACTTGAAAGAGAAGATTGCAAAATTGCAAGGGAAATCATCTATTGGTACCAGTGGGAGTGAAGCAACTAGCCAAGACCATTTTTCGCAAACAAAGTGCATGACCATATTAAACAGTATGGAAACATTGACTGATGAGATATTCGCTAACGCTATGAAGACACTCAGAGATCCAGAATTTAGTGTGCAATTTGTGTTGATGCCTAAGAGTAGGAGGATTAATGTGTTGAACTTCCTTTAAGACGTTTCCTATCGTGTAGCTTTATTTGACCATGTTGCTTTATTTGTACTTGTTCTACATATGATGTTTGTTTGATGTTTTATTATACTATGGATTGTATAATTGTGTTGATGTTTTGTATTATCAGTACGTTGTGACTGGATGTGGATTTGAAAGGGTTTCTATATATGAACTTGTTGTGTTGTCGTCTTTGCAACCTTTATTGGAGATATTAACAACGTTGCAATTTTGCACATTGGAGTAAATCTAAGTGCTATGCATTTTGTGCAGGAAATGTCTTGTTCAGGTCAAATTTCACCCGATGAATCAAGTGGCGAAGATTTGTTCATCATAGATGACGAACCTGATTCATCCATAGATTGGATTGCAGATTGTACAATCTGCATATGAAGTGATCTGTAGGACGCCATGAAGAACTTCATTGCTTACTGGAAGGATGTATATATATGATGTATTAAATGGACATCCAGATGTGTGTCATGATAACTTTCACATGCAGAAACATGTTGATGTGATCCGATACGGGGATCACCAAGAACACGCGGAATTAAACGCCGGAAAGCTCTAAAATCCAAGATAATAGACGGTAACAATGCAACTCCGACCTCACGACGCAAGAACTATGGGTATATTAACCCAAAACCCGTTACGATGCGGAGATAAGAACCACAAAGGGGGAACGCCACAAATGTTGTCAAATCCTTTGATAAGTTCAATTTGTTCGACGAGAACACGAAGAAAATATAAGGGAATATCTCACCTTCAATATCATTAATCTCAAGATAAAAAGTTGTATTTTACAATGCTGAATAAAGCCATATATATAGGCAAAGAAAATAAAGCAACTAAAAATAAACTAGAATTCAACCTAAACTAAAAAGACCAAAATTAGGTTTTAATTACGGCGCAAAGTTACGGCCGTGACTTATACTCTTACGGCCGTGAGCTATTTATATGTTACGGCCGTGACTTTTTATATTACGGCCGTAAGCTACCTTCTGAACAAAAATTAAAAGTTACAAAATCCTGGGTTACGGCCGTGAGACTTTGATTACGGCCGTAAGTCTTCTATTTTACTTTTACGGCAGTAAGAAGATATGTTACGGCCGTGAAGGCCTTTCTGTCAAAAATCCGCCAACATGGTTTTACGGCCGTAAAAGTAGGGTTACGGCCGTGAGAATGCTTCTGCCTTAATTTCTTGTTGTTCTTTATTCCAAATGCGTAGTAACAACTTTGGTTCTTCTTCCACTTTTTTATGCAACGTAAATGAAGTCTTTGCACTCGTCCATCCACGCTTGCATGAATCCTTGCATTGCCTGCTTGATTCTTTTGGCTCTTTGTCTCGTTATTGGTCCTACGGGCACGTGCAACGGGTCAACGCTCGTTGAGCCACTCCGGAACTCATCATCCCCTCCCTGTTGAAAAGGATTCGTCCTCGAATTATCACCTGCATCAAACAGAGAAAGATCAGAAACATTAAAAGAAGCAGACACATTATACTCACCTGGAAGATCGAGTTTATATGCATTCTCATTTATCTTTTCAAGGATTTGAAAAGGTCCATCGCCTCTTGGCTGCAACTTAGACTTTCTTTGGATTGGAAATCGCTCCTTTCGCAAGTGCACCCACACCCAATCACCCGGCTCGAACGTCACTTGCCTCCTACCTTTGTTGGCATGAGTCGCATAACGCTCATTTTTCTTTTCAATTTGTTCTTTCACCTTCTCATGAAGTGCCTTCACAAGTTTAGCCTTTTTTGCCCCGTCCAAACTGTTCCGTTCATCTACAGGTAAAGGAATTAAATCAAGAGGAGTTAGCGGGTTGAAACCATAATAAACTTCAAAAGGTGAACATGAAGTAGTAGAATGTACTGATCGATTATAAGCAAATTCCACAAATGGCAAACATTCCTCCCAACTTTTTAAATTCTTATTTATTACAGTGCGCAAAAGTTGGATTAATGTCCTATTAACTACCTCCGTTTGGCCATCAGTTTGCGGGTGACATGTAGTAGAAAATAATAATTTAGTACCCATCTTCCCCCACAAGACTTTCCAAAAGTAGCTTAGGAACTTAACATCCCTATCAGACACAATACTCCTAGGTACCCCATGGAGTCTCACAACCTCCCTAAAGAATAGGTCACCTATGTTTGTTGCGTCATCAGTTTTATTACAAGGAATAAAATGCGCCATTTTGCTAAACCGGTCTACCACCACAAATATCGAGTCTCTACCTTTTTTTGTCCTAGGCAGACCTAACATAAAATCCATGGATATATCCACCAAAGGTTCATTAGGTACGGGCAAAGGTGTATACAAACCTTGTGGTAAGACTCTAGACTTAGATTGCTTACAAGTTATGCACCGTTCACAAATACGGTGAACATCCTTTTTCATTTTAGGCCAATAAAAGTGCTCTTGTAAAGTTTCTAATGTCTTAGTAACACCAAAGTGTCCCATTAACCCCCCACCATGAGCCTCACGCACTAGCAATTCACGCATAGAACAATTAGGCACACAAAGTTTACTTTCCCTAAACAAATAGCCATCATGCCTATAAAATTTATCAATTGCACCTTTTTCACATGAAGCGTAAATGATAGAAAAATCAGGGTCATTGGCATACATACCTCTTATATATTCAAACCCAAGCAACTTCGCATTTAACGAGTTTAGAAGTACGTACCTGCGAGAAAGGGCATCGGCTACCACATTCTCCTTACCTTGCTTATAGCGAATGACGTATGGAAAAGTCTCAATGAATTCCATCCAACGGGCGTGTCTTTTGTTTAGCTTACCTTGTCCCTTGAGGTGTTTCAGTGACTCGTGGTCAGTGTGTACGACGAATTCCTTTGGCCACAGATAGTGCTGCCATGTCTCCAAGGCACGAACCAGAGCATAAAGCTCCTTGTCGTAGGTAGGATAATTCAAAACTGCCCCACTCAGCTTTTCACTGAAAAATGCAAGCGGCCTTTTTTCCTGCATAAGAACGGCTCCAATACCTATTCCTGATGCATCACATTCAATCTCAAAGGTTTGGTTAAAGTTAGGTAAAGCCAAAACCGGTGCGGAACATAACCTATCTTTAAGCATTTTAAAAGCATTTTCTTGTACTACCCCCCAATGGAATCCTACACTTTTCTTGACTATTTCTGTGAGTGGTGCTGCAAGTGTGCTAAAATCTTTAACAAATCTCCTATAAAACCCAGCCAACCCGTGGAAGCTCCTAACCTCCGTAATAGTTTTGGGAGTTGGCCATTCTTTAATAGTACGAATTTTCTCCTCATCTACCTCAACACCATTTGCACTAACGACAAAACCAAGAAAAATTACCTTTTCCATGCAAAAAGTACACTTTTAAAAATTAGCATATAGTTTTTTCAGTTTTCAAAACTTCCAAAACAGATCTTAAATGTTCAATGTGATCACCTAAGTTCTTACTATATACCAAAATGTCATCAAAGTATACCACAACGAATTTACCAATGTAAGCACGCAAGACATGATTCATTAATCTCATAAAAGTGCTAGGTGCATTTGAGAGGCCGAACGGCATAACCATCCATTCATATAAACCATATTTGGTTTTGAAGGCGGTTTTCCATTCATCACCTTCTTTCATACGAATTTGGTGATAACCGCTCTTAAGGTCTATTTTGCTAAAAATACAAGCACCATATAGTTCATCAAGCATATCATCAAGTCTAGGTATGGGATGGCGATACTTTACCGTAATATTGTTGACTGCTCTACAATCCATGCACATCCTCCAAGTCCCATCTTTTTTTGGCACCAACAAAACTGGTACTGCACATGGGCTCATGCTTTCCCTAACATAGCCCTTTTTCAACAGCTCTTCAACCTGCTTTTGTAGCTCTTTGGTCTCTTCGGGATTGCTCCTATAAGCTGGCCTGTTTGGAATGACTGCTCCTGGCACGAAGTCAATCTGGTGTTCAATCCCTCGAATTGGCGGCAGCCCACTAGGAATCTCCTCGGGAAATAAATCTGCAAATTCCTGCAAAAGAGACACAGCTAAACTGGGGAGGGAGTGGATAGCTTCATCAAGTACAAGGAGAGATTCCTTGTACATTAGTAAAACCACTGGGTTATTTGTAGAAATAGCTTTGGTGATATCACTCTGTTTTGCGTAGAAGCTCACTTTTGTTTTCTCTCTTTTACTGGCACTCTTCACACCCTCTCCTTTTTCTGGGATCGTGGTCCCAACTCTCGGTTTTTCACACAACTCTCCTTTTTCCGGGATCGTAGTCCCGACCCTCTTCTGTTCACTCAACTCTCCTTTTTCCGGGAACATGGTCCCTACCCTCTTTCTCTCTTCCTCACTTTTTAATTTCAATTGGTCTTCATAGCCCTGTTGAGGAGATAAAGGCATTAGTTTGATATTTTTCCCATCCTTAGTGAAGGTATACCTATTTTTAAAGCCATCATGAATAACCTTCCTATCGAATTGCCATGGCCTTCCCAACAAGATGTGCCCCGCATGCATGGGTACCACATCGCAAACCACCCTATCTTCATACTTCCCAATCGCCAAATCAACTACCACCTGTTTATTAACCTTAATCTCACCCGATTCATTTAACCATTTTAGCTTATATGGCCTAGGGTGTTTTAGTATAGGTAGGCATAATTTCTCCACTAGAGTAGTGCTAGCAACGTTCGCACAACTACCACCATCTATTATCAAACTACACACCTTGTTATTCACAAAGCACCTAGTATGAAATATATTTTCTCGCTGCTCACCCGACTCTTCCACCTTAACTTGAGTACTAAGGGCTCTCCTAGTGACAAGTGATTTAGCTACTGCATAGTCCCCATCATCATTTTCACTAACATCCTCTAGAGCTGGCATATCCTTATACTCATCCTCCACTTCTCTCTCTTTCTCATCCTCCGAACTTAATACCCCGTCACGCATAACCAATATTTCGTTTATTTGGACATTGTGAAGAAATATGTCCTAAACCTGAACATTTAAAACAACGAATATGTCTAGTCCTAGGAGTTTTAGAGTCAGAAGCAATTTTACCTTTGTTGGGTGGCTCTACTTTTCCCTTTGGTGCCTCAAATTTATTTTTCTGCACAACCCCTTCATTTTTAGAAGTCCCGCTCCATGTAGACTTACCTAAAGAATTAGAAGTTGTAGAGAATTTTGAAGTTCCCTTCCTTTTAAGTTGTCGCTCCACCTTCATGGCCATGTGAAGCATTTCCTCCAAATCGATATAATGCTGCAATTCAATAACATTAGCAATATCTCGATTTAAACCATTTAAAAACCTAGTCATGGTTGCCTCCGGGTCTTCCTCTATATTTTCCCTAATCATGGCAACCTCCATCTCCCTATGGTAATCCTCCACACTCTTACTACCTTGGGAAAGGGTTTGTAGTTTTTGGTAGAGATCCCTATAGTAATGTCCAGGCACAAACTGTTTTCTCATAAGGGCCTTCAACTCATCCCAAGTTTCAATTGGCCTCTCCCCATTTCTCCTTTTACTAGTAACCAATTGATCCCACCATACTATAGCATAATCAGTAAATTCTACGACTGCCAATTTAACCTTTTTAGCTTCAGAATAATTATGACAATCAAAAATTAATTCTACCCTCTTTTCCCATTCAAAATAAACGTCCGGATTACTCTTACCCTGAAACGAGGGAATGGACATTTTAATGTTACCAACATGTCCATCGACATCATCCCTACGATCACGCCTATATCCCCTATCACGTCTTTCTCCCCGATCTCGTCTCCTACCAACACTAGTAATAGACAATTCACCACTATCCTCATCACTATCAACAACCTCAACACGTTCATTCCTAGCTCTAAATTGTGGGTTGAAGTCATACCTTAGTGGTCTCCGTAAATTAGGGAAATTGCGTTGTTGATCCTGACGTGGTTGAGCAATTCCCGCACCACGTGTCTCCCCCGGATTATTTACCCTTCCCACATTCTCGCCGGATTGTGAACCAAATTTTGCTTCCAACTTGGCATCCAACCTCGCCTCCCATTTTGCAAACCGTTCCTCCACCATTGCAAGCATTTTAAAATCTTGAAGATCCTTTTCCGTCGACGAAACTTCTTTCTGTGACATGGTTAGTAATAAAGAAAAGAAAAAAAAAATTAAATAAAGATCCTCACGTGTATTATCGCTCGTGTATCACTCAATTCGGCTTTTTCCCTCTATTATTCTCACCACTCTGCCTTTTTCCTCTCTATTCCCTTTTTCCCACGTTCTCAAAGAACCCACTAAACTAGTCACGAATTTGGTCCTTGTGGAATAAACCCCAAAGTGCAAATAAGGAAAGTTGATGGAAAATATTGGAATTAGGAAATTTAAGAAAGAAATTATGGAAACAAGAATTCTATTGCAAGAAGAAGTTTTATGGAAACAAGAATAAGGAATTTTATGGAAACAATGATTTGTTGGAAAGATTTGCCCAAGATTATTTTCTTGATTTCTTGTTCAAATCAACAACTATCTCTTTTCTTTTTTTTTTTTTTGTAATTTTCGGAATTTTTTTTTTTTTTTTTTTAATCCTATCCAACAAGAATAATCAAGAACAAGAAAACAGAAATTCGCAAATCTTGAATTTTCTGGAGAAATTTCAAGAAACAGGAATTGGAATGAAATTTTTTTTTTTAATGATTAATACCTGGAAATAAAAGAAAAAGAACTAGAATACTAAATAATTGGATTTAGAGACAGGCTCTGATACCAGATGATGTGATCTGATACGGGGATCACCAAGAACACGCGGAATTAAACGCCGGAAAGCTCTAAAATCCAAGATAATAGACGGTAACAATGCAACCCCGACCTCACGACGCAAGAACTATGGGTATATTAAACCCAAAACTCCTTACGATGTGGAGATAAGAACCACAAAGGGGGAACGCCACAAAGGTTGTCAAATCCTTTGATAAGTTCAATTTGTTCGACGAGAACACGAAGAAAATATAAGGGACTATCTCACCTTCAATATCATTAATCTCAAGATAAAAAGTTGTATTTTACCATGCTGAATAAAGCCATATATATAGGCAAAGAAAATAAAGCAACTAAAAATAAAGTAGAATTCAACCTAAGCTAAAAAGACCAAAATTAGGTTTTAATTACGGCTCAAAGTTACGGCCGTGACTTATACTCTTACGGCCGTGAGCTATTTATATGTTACGGCTGTGACTATTTATATTACGGCCGTAAGCTACCTTCTGAACAAAAATTAAAAGTTACAAAATCCTGGGTTACGGCCGTGAGACTTTGATTACGGCCGTAAGTCTTCTATTTTACTTTTACGGCCGTAAGAAGATATGTTACGGCCGTGAAGGCCTTTCTGTCAAAAATCCGCCAACATGGTTTTACGGCCGTAAAAGTAGGGTTACGGCCGTGAGAATGCTTCTGCCTTAATTTCTTGTTGTTCTTTATTCCAAATGCGTAGTAACAACTTTGGTTCTTCTTCCACTTTGTTATGCAACGTAAATGAAGTCTTTGCACTCGAGCACTCGTCCACGCTTGCATGAATCCTTGCATTGCCTGCTTGATTCTTTTGGCTCTTTGTCTCGTTATTGGTCATACGGGTACGTGCAACAGGTCAACGCTCGTTGAGCCACTCCGGAACTCATCACATGTATTTGAGAATTTTTGTAGCACTTTGAAAGAAAAAGGTTTATTGAGAGATGGAAAAAAGGTGAGTGTCGAGGAAGGGGTCGCAATGTTTTTGATGATCGTTAGGCACAGTACACGGTATAGAATTATAGGTGACAGATTCGAACATGGAAATCACACAATACACAAATGGTTTAAGAAAGTCCTACGTGCTGTTCGTGAGTTAGGCATTGAGCTAATACGCCCAACGAACCGAGGTGTTGTACATGAGCGTATCTTGCAGAGATACTCATACTTCAAGGATTGTATTGGTGCAATTGATGGAGCACATGTGGCAGCTTGGGCGCCAGCTTCGAGACAAGCAGCTTTTCGAGGACGAAAAACAAATGTAACACAAAATGTAATGGTAGTCTGTGATTTTGATATGAAGGTCACATATGTGCATGCTGGATGGGAAGGGTCGGCCAATGATTCTCGGGTATTCATTGATGCTGTTACTACCGGTGCAAACGGATTTCCAATGCCATGTGGACGTATATTGCATTATTTTTTTAATTTTTGAGTAAAACTCCTTTGACACATAAGTTTAGACTATGTTATTTTATGCGCAGATGAATTTTACTTGGTTGATACTGGATATCCAAACATACCTAGGTTTCTTGCCCCTTATGGACGACGTCGATATAGTCTAAGTGATTATGTAGGAGGAGGAGGACTGCGTGGAAAAGAAGAGTTGTTCAATTACAGACATTCCTCATGCCGCAATGTGATTGAGCGATGCATTGGAGTTATAAAGGCCAGATTTCCTATTTTGAAGTTTATCAGTAATTTTCCTCTTACTAAGCAAAGACATATATACCTGCTGGGTGCTGCACAATACATAACTCCATTCTTCAAGAGCACGCATTGGATAAGTTGTTTACAGAATATTCTCAAGAAAATATGATATTTGATGAAGAGCCTGAATCATCTGATGCACGTGAACCCATTCAATTTGATTCCAACCAGAAGGCTCAAATGGCACAAGTGCGAGAACAAATTGCTACCCAAATGTGGAACGATTACTCTAGAAGGGCAACATGAAATTTTAAACTTTTTGGCAGCAACAAATTGTGTGATTGGGGCTAATCTATTTAATTTTGTTGTTCCAAACTCAAATATGGCTGCTCTATTTCAGTTATATTGTGTTTATCATATATGTATGAATGTTGAATGCGTATATATATTCACCAGAAATATAATTACAAGTACACAAAGTGTGTGTTTGATATTATTTAAAAATACATTTTTTAAAAATGAATAGTAATTTTTAGGAGAATGGATGATTCAGATTTGATTGAAAAGTCAAATATTGTGGATTTCACTTTTAATGAGAATCAAACAAGAACAAAATAGTTTTCTACAAAAAAACTCAAACATAACGTGTTTTCCAACTTTTCATTTTCGAAAACAGTTTTGAGAAATAACAAACCAAACGCGATTTCAGCAATTTTGAAAACATTCACAGAAAACAGAAAATGGAAAACATTTTCGAAAATGAAAACAGAAAATGAAAACTTAAAGAGAACGGGACCTAAGTTTTTCAATTTTTTTTGTTCATATGTATAAAGGGGAAGAGATAAAAATTTATTTGTGGGTCTCCTACACAACACTTCTTTCATTTGGTAACTATGGTTCTTTTCCCTACGAAACAAGCATAACAGCGATATATTCTACTTTTTTAAGAAGGGATAATATTATACGTGAACAAATTAATGTGGTTTTATATAATAACCTAGAAAGTTCTTAGGGTTTCGTTATTTTTTTTCTTCATTTGAAAATTTGTAAAACCGAGATATTATATTTCATTTTTTCATTTTTTTATTCATTAATTGTCTGATGTTTATACTATATAATTTTTTTTTATTTTCAAATCAAGGTTATATCATAATTGAAATAAAAATTTATTAATGAAATGAATTGTTAATTATTATGTAAAAAGTTAACGTGTTTTTTGTGAAAAATTATTTTATGTTAATTATGTTTTCAAATTGTACAAAATTAAGTTCTTTTAAGAAAAAATATTGTTAAATCAATTGTAACAATTAGCTCATTATTATTTAATTTGCACTTGCTTTTATTATTATTTTCTATTTTTTAGTCATTATTCGATATCAGAACATTATTAATTGTCATTAAAATATGGACGTGCATCGCAATGGTGTTAAACTAGTTATTATATCTATGATAACAACTAAGCTTCTAGTCAATTAATTTTGATCAGAATCGCATTTGTCAATAGATCTCCAAATTCAAGAATCTTTTTTGTTTTTTTTTTTTGTTTTTTGAAAACTTTTCACATAGCAATTTTGAGCGGTTGCACTGAAAATGCTTGAGTGGGTGGTTGTGTACGATGACCATGAAGTTATTTACATCAACACATTCTTTGATTGGTCCTTCTACTTGTGTTAGTTGATCTCTGAAATACGAGAAAGTAGATGCGATTGAAATTGATGATTGTGTAATTAACAAGACAATCAAAGGTTACGCTACACCCACACACACTGGAATTTGGACAGAAAATTAGAAACCACAGTCGCTGCCACAGAAAAATCAATTATATTTGTAGCTGCTGTCGAGTCTTAGACTTCCGTTACTGTTTCGTGTCGGGCCAAGAAATAATCTCCACCGGTGATCGAGCTTGTCGGCTACACCATCGCCACTGACCGCCGCCTACAGATTCGAAAATCTCCGATCATGGGCACAGAAGAGAAAGATCCGTTGAAAGAAATGGATTGAAAAAATATTGGTGAATCAACAACCACAGAGTTTGAGGGTGGACGTTTTGTGAAGAAACGACTACCAAAAAAGAGAAGGCAAATTCCAAATTATTATTTCCTTCCCTGAAAATCTTTGCCATCTGCTATTGCTATTTATAGGACATGGATCACAGTTGGAGTTGGTGTTGGCATGTTGATTGAAACCAGGATAAACAAAAAAGCCAAAGGTATGTCATTTGCTCTAAATTATTTCAGTTTCACCCTTCTCTATATACTGTTTAGAATATTATGTCCAACTGCAATGAGTACCATTTTTAAATTATTTTTACTTAGTGATTCATAATACCGCAAGGCACTGTTGTTCAGATGATTTGACGAAGGTCCAGACAATCAAGAACTCTCAAAGATTTATTCTGTTGCTAGATTGTTCCTGATGATTTGACGAAGGTCCAGACTGTAGGCTTTGAGGATTTTGATGTTTTCAAAATTGTTGGACAAAATGCTTTTGGAAAAGTGTATCAAGTAAGAAAAAAGGGCACGTCAGAAATTTATGCGATGAAGGTCATGAGGAAGGATAAGATCATGGAGAAAAACCATGTTGAATATATGAAATCCGAGAGGGATATCTTGATAGAGATTGATCATCCCTTTATTGTTCAACTCAGATACTCATTTCAGGTAATTCTTCTTCTTCACCACCACCCCCACCATCCCCGGTAAGTTATATGGTTTATGTAAATGAGATCATAATGTAATTGCTTTGTTATTCCCTCTGAAACCCATTTTTTGATACGGAAAAATTCAAGAATTCCTTCTAATTTCCCCTTCCGATGAGTATCTAAACTCGCAAGTGTATTGAGAACAGTTAGTGACGTCTCTGGCATTTTTCAAAACAAGGTTAGGTTTCTTTTTAATGGGTTGTGACTTGTGATTTTTTTGAATTGGGTGTTAATTTTTGAATTGATTTTATATAGGTTTTGATTGCTGCAGTTGTATCTACAACAATTGGGCAATTTTCAAAACCAATAACTTCAACTACATTATATGGCAAGAATTTTGATTGTAAGGTTGTCATTCAGGCAGGAGGGTAAGGGTTCCCTTCTAACTATTCCTCTGTAATTTTCTATTATTCTTCTTATGCATATGATTCTATGTACATGTAATTAATTTTTTGGGTCTAGGTTATGAATTTGTAATTTACTGACAGATATTAGGGAGAAGGATTTATGAGTTTTGAAGGGGTTGTGTAAAATGGTGCATAACAGCATAAATGAGAATATGGAGGTGGCAGATGAAGTACCATCGGCAGTGGTGGTTGCGGTGCGGAGGAACGTGGTGTTTTTAATTGGCTTAGATTAAGGATTTTGGTTATTTAAGAAATAACATATGATGTTTTTCACTATTTGTCCCAAACGTTTTCAACTATTGCGGATTTCGGGGCTATCGTTTCCATTCTAGAAAAAGCCCCCCAAGTGAACCTGATCGGCTGATCGCAATATTAAGAGGGAGTACTTATAACGAACCATGAAACTAGAGAAGAAATTCATCGATTGAATATGTCAGACGAGGATGCCAAAAGTTGGAAGAAAAAAAAGAAACCTAAAGAATTCGAAATAAAGAAGAGGCAAAAATGTTGAAGTTTTTGTGCAGGTAATTCTACCCATGGAATTCTTGGCGCAAAGCGAAGCCCGAAAGTCCATAACCACGTCAAGCAATGAAATTATGTATCGAGACATGGTAATATTTCTTCTATAATAGCTAAATGCATCCAGGAAATAGTTTTTCTATTTACCCATTCTGGAGTAGTTATGTTTTTTTTTTTCTTTAATTATTCTTTTATTGAAACCAAGTAAAGAATGTTTTTGGTCAATTTAGAGATGTTTTAAATTCATCAGCCATTAGTTCAAACTCAATGAGTTTGTTTGACATTCTAAATCTCTTATTCAGTTCTTAATATTGCTTTTGTTGGATTGGATGAGTTCCCTTAACTGAAATTTTCTTTAGCATGCTGCAATAATTCATATCTACTTCTCAAGTCATATCAAATTTCTTTTGTTGATATATTGTGCATTTTTACAACCCATAAATTCGTATATTCTTATGCTGCGGCATGAAATTAGTTTGACTGGATTCATGTGCACATTAATAGAACAAATTTAGTTTGTATTTAAACATTTAATAAAGGCTTGCAAATGATTTCTCCACTTGGTCTTGATGTATCTGTTACATAGAGCCGAGGTTGTGAACTAAACCTTGCACTTGGAGGTGCATCATTTTTGCATCACAACTTTCATCCTTCTATTCTTTGCTCAAAGAAGCAATGTTCCTATGAAATATGAATTGATTTTTCTGACTGTAACTGTTCTTCCAGTTTGATGCACGTGAAAGATAATCTATAATAATAAAATAAAGAAGCTTGAAAGCCAGAGAGTTCGTTGCAATAAAGATGTCATGCCTGGGAATAAACTTTGGACTGATGGACTAATTTGTGATTTTGAATTTATGCGAGTGCATAAGAACTCAATTGTAC
Organism: Ligustrum vulgare; assembly: GCA_963555705.1. NCBI lineage: Eukaryota > Viridiplantae > Streptophyta > Magnoliopsida > Lamiales > Oleaceae > Ligustrum > Ligustrum vulgare. The sequence goes on from OY743178.1 coordinate 35,224,734, forward strand.
CAATTTTTTTAATTTTTTTGAAACACCAATTATCTCATTATGTAGATAGTTCTAATGCAAAGAAACCAATAGAATTTTTTAGGAGGACTTGACATGCTTCTCAAAAAGTAGATGGCAGCAGCAATTTGGTGGAATCGGTGCCTTTAATTGAACTAGGTCAGGCTGGCTATTTGGACATGGATGGCCAGAACTCTCAATTAGATTGCTTCCAACCCATTGAAATATTTGAAGGGAGACATTGGGTTCCAATGGAATGGAATTTAATTTATGAACTTGTCCAAATGGTGAGAGATAATGCAGAAGGGTGCACTTAGCAATTTGATTTCATAGGTTATGAGGATGGGGTAACTGTAGCCGAGTTAGCTGCCACATACTGGAAAAAGCCAGCTAAACTTACATGGTGGTGCCATCTTGCTGCAGGTCACCGTTATGTAGATGCATGGCTCAATGATGCCTTGTGGTTACATCCTACGATTAGTGTTGCTCTGAGAGATGAAAGTAGATTGTTAATTGATCGGATGAAACACCTTTTATACGAGGTACATCTCCTAATGATTCCATCAAATTTCTTGATTTATGAAATGTAATTTTATTTTGACTTCCAGATAGTTGGCTTTGGAATTTGTGAGATGAACTTTACCTCCATGGATCTAACCATTAGTATCCAATATCTTCATGTAAAGATATGTTTACATGGATAATATAAATGTTTCTTTCAGTGTTGTAATATTCGACTTTGTGGTTGATTTCACCTGGAATGTTGTCATGTTGATAAATCTTTCCTGTTAGATTTAATATAAACATTTTTCTTACTCTATTAAATTTTGTGAGAAAGTTCAAAAGTTGAAAGTTTTTTTATTTCGTTTTTCAAAACACGTAAGAAGTTCGTTTATGCAATTAAACAATTTGTTTATTTATGAGAACAAATGATATTGAATCAAGTTGGACAAAAGAAAAATAACATTTCTGACCTGGTATTACTGTCCTTATTGACCTAATTATTTTAGATTCTTCAAAGCCCTCACCTGAAGGAAATTATGCTTCTAAGTGAATTATTTTTCTGCTATTACTAAGATATTGTACATCATTTTTTTATTTTTTTTTGCGTATTATCTTATCAGGTGTAGCTGTATTTTTTATTTATTTGTATTTCTTAATAATAGTGTCATCTTCTGATAAGAACTTGCAGAGCTTGTAGTAAAACACAAAGCTTATGAGGAGGTTTTTCACAATTGTAATACACTTGATAACGGAATTATTATTATTTAAATTGGCAATCGCTGTTGTTAAGTTTTATTGGTTTTTTTTCTCATTATTACTAGTTGAGATGAAAAAATTGTTGTTAAGGTCGTCAATAATTGGTAATGAAAATTGTCAATGGTAAATACCCAAAAAAAAAAAAAATTTGTTGCTAATTTATCGACGATCAAATAATTTGTTGAAAAATTAGATGCTCAAAGTCAGATTTACCAACTGATTACTTCTATCGGTAAATGTTGTTAAAGTCTTTGATCGTTTGAAGATGTTTCTTTGAATCTAAACACGTGTCCACCTGGACTGAATTTTCAAAAATAAGATCAATGGATTAAAAAAACAAAAGTAAAGTTCGAAAGTAAAGAACAAATAAATATCCAACATCATGCTCCAACTGCAAATTTGTTTTCTTCCAAATATAATTTTGAACGCGATTTTGTAGAGTTATATATATACAGCCACCACAAAAATTATTTCCTACAACACAATTTTAAATATTTTTTTATTTATAAAAATGGACATAAATAAAATTACATTAAAACCTTTTAATTTTCTCTCGTTTTTTTTTTTTTTTTTTTACCTCGCGAATTTTATGCACACCACAACTAAGTCCAAAACTCTCCAACTCCAAAGTCTCCATCGGATTATATCTTTTTTTTTCTTGAACTGCTTTCTTTCAATTTATGGGTTGAAATTGGTAAGAAAACATAAGATAAATAGAAAATTCAACTGCTCCGAGAAACTGGAGGAAAGATATTTTGTTAATCAAGAAGATTACATGTTGATGATGTAACCCTCCATCGGATTATCAACAAGGAGTAATTTACCGGAACAAAAAAATGAATTATTTGAGTTCTACTGGACTCAGGCAATTTTTTGTGGATGATGAAAAAATTGGAAACAAGGAAACATCAAAGCTTTAGCGTTGCTTCCGTCGCCAAAACATGAGAAATCTGCAATCTGTATGTTTGTATTCCTGGCATCCACTAAAAGAAAAATATCCACACATCCACCGGCTATTTCTGCCATCTTCGTCCTCCTCCGCCCTCTTCTCTTCATTGCCTTCGTCGGGGATGTTTCCGCCAGTCACTCAGCAGCGCTCCATCAAAATCTGCCTCCGTCTCCAACCACTCCGTCGGCCACCCTCGAGGCATCTCCTTTCTGAGGGAGATTTGTTGAAATAGTTTAGTTGAATATTTAGTTTTTCAAAATACCCCTTTTTAGCAAAATGTCTTTATTACCCTTAATGAATTGAGTTATTTTCTTTGCAAGATATATCCCTGAATTAGTCAGGTTGATTTAATTCAATACTTTTTATTATATTCATATTCTTTAATCTTTTAAGTTCTTCTAAAAATGCTCTATATTGTGATAATTTCTCAAAAGATTTAGGATGTTCTTTCTTTGTTATATATCCTAATGATATTCCATCTGAAACTTCATCTTCTATATCTTCGTATTCTCTTATAATTTTATGAACCGTATTTATATTTTTTGCTGTTTCAACAGAATTAAATTCTATTCTATTTAAGATAACATAATCTATATCTTCGTATATTTCTTTTAATTTAGATTGTCCAACAGAATGTATATTTTTAGATTTTTCAGCAATAGCTAATAAAAATGAAATTTCTTTATTATCTAATTATAGTTTATGATCACAGTTATTAGAAGTTGATGTTTGTGAAGAATCCATAGATTATTGGGTTGGTAAATTATTATACAAAATTTTCTGGTATAAGTTCATTCTTTGATCTAGTAAAATACAATAATCTGCAATATATTGTTCGTATTTTTTCAAGAATTTATTATATTCTTCAGAAGATATGTTTTCATTTTCCATTTGACGTTTAACATCTTCCATTTTATCTTTTAATTTTTCTAAAAGGTTATCTAGCCCTTCTATTGTATATCCTGGCATTATGTTTGGACTGTGTTTGTCATTATTTTATTTTCTAAATCTATTTTAGTCTCTAATATGTCAGAATAATCTATAATGTATTGATCATGATTTTCTGAAAGTATATAATATTGTTCAGATGATTCATCCATATCTATTAAATGAGATATAATGTTATCTATTTTTTCCATTATTTTTTCTAACAAATTGTCTAATCCTTTAATAGTATATCCAGGCATTATAAACACAGAGATAAATAATTTATAAAGTTTCAAGTAATTTTTCAAATTCTATGAGTGTTTGAGAATTGATAATATCTATGTCAGCCATGATATTTATACTTGGTTCAAATGGTATATTATATTTTGAAATATTTTTCTTTCTCTTTTCTAATTTATCAATTATATCTTGAATATCATGTATCATTATAGATCTTACAGTTCCTCTAGCAAAGTTTTCTATTAAATTTTCTTTAAAATTTTTTAATATCTCTTGTAATGCGTAGAGTTGTTCTTGGTATCCGATTTTATCAATTTCATTTTCATATTCAATTCCTTTTTTACTTTTAATATACTTTTGAACTTTATATGGACCTCTTTTAGTTCTGGGTTTTTTCATGATATAATTACTGTTATTCATGATATTAAGATTTTCAAAAACTGGTAAAAAAAGATTCATCTCTTCCATCACTGTCATAATTTATTACAGGATCATAATCATTATCACTACTAAACACATATCCTAAATATAATTCATTATTTATTTCAGTATTATCACTATCAAGCCAAAAATAAATAATCGATTTTGTAATTTCTAATCCTAATATTCCTTTTAATGTTGGAAAGATGGCTAACAAGCATGGCATATAGACATGATATAACTTTTTTATTTCATTATTTGGTCTAGTAAACTGTTTATACATGAATAAAGGTTCGATTATGCTATGATATTCATCATTATAAGGACTGTTTTGATAATTAAATTTAACAATTCTGGATTCTGCCATGTTAAAAGCTCTTCTTCCTCCTAATTCCGTAAAGATAGATATATTAAGAATACTAACCTCTTTTTCTGTTCTCAGTACCTTTGTATTTTCCTTCTATTGTTAGTGACCTTCAGGCTTATAGGTTTCTGCTCCACACCCTCCAATGGCTTCATGCCTTCACGGGTTATTAGCTAAACCTGGATACCTTCACTGTATAACTCTTTAGATGGAAAATATTTTAGGACAGAGTGTAGCGAGTTTTCTTAATAATATATCTTCTTTTTGGAAATAGGATTTAGAAGACAAGAATTTAGAAACTCATCTTAATATGATAAGTAAATTGGGATTTTATTGATAATATGAAGATTGACAAAGGATTGGTATGAGAATTTTTCAAAGACAGAAGATTTTTGGCTTTCTCACAAACTGAGTGCTCAAGAGAGTTCTGCCTTTTTTCTAATCAGAAGACTCTTATTTATACAACTTTACGAGGTATTACTATACAACCTCTTACATCATTGCTTTTGTAATGGATACAATAATTTGAATTTTACAAGGTCCTATAAGGACACACCTGTCCATCTATTATTTATTACAAGGATACAGTTGTCCCTTTATTTCTTCACATGGCTACATTATAGGGACACCTATCCCTCTATTTTCAGTCTTCTTATGGCCCTTACATTGTGCTGTCTTGTTCCATTAAATCAGATTTATCAATTGGCTTCCATCTGTCCATCACTTATGTTGGTATGTAAAGCAGACTTATCAAATGGCTTCCACCTGTCCATCAATTCCGTTGGCATGTGGGGCAATTCCTAGCTATGCACGCCTCTTGCAAAGTGGCAAAACTTCCATGGATTTGATGAGTATCAAATTTATTGATGTATTCTTGCAAGATTGTTGACTTTTCTTTTCCTCCATTAGTGAGTAAGGTCCATCCATTGTACTGGCAAATGCATTTGAATTTTTTCTCATACAGATTTTTGGCAATGTTGTAGAGAACTTTAATTCCCAACACCCTTCGGGATCTAAACCATGATCTTGTAATGTTTGGTACTGGCTTGGTATTTTTTCCAACTTCAATTTGAAAATTTCGAGCAACATACCCAATCGTGATAATATGCTCAGCAGGATAATATATCCTTCCATCAATTTCAGGACTGATCGAATAAAATTTTAAATATATGGATCTTCCTTGAGCAAATTTTGAAATTTCTCCTTTTAGTAAATCATTAAATTTTTCGATTTCTTTCAGATCTTTTCCTGGATAGATAAGATCCAAGAATCCATAATCAGCTGCCATTTTTGTCATGACGGGATCTCCTCCCTGAGTAACGATCAATCGTGTGTATACATGGTCTCCAGACGAAATGTAATAGCAATCACATTCTTGAAGTTCATATATAACTTCAACAGTGGTTTTATATTCGTTTTCTTTTGGTAAAAAAGGGGAATCATCTTCTTCTTCAGCACGAATTCTGACTACCCTTGTATGTTCATCTTTGGCATTGATTGTGATTTTTCGAGGACTAGCTTCATTTATAACAATTTTTTTGGGACTTGGTTCATCTCTTTTAATTATTGGTCCACCACTGCTTCCAGAAAATGTACATGTTTGTATTTTTGATATAACCTGTTTGGTATCAGCCTGTTTGGTAATCAACGATTCAAACTGAGATTCAATCTCAATTATGTTATCGCTCAATTCTTTAGTATAATTGTGATGAAATGTTGAGATTTCCATCAATTGCTTGAAACATCATTGGAGAGTTTCTGCAAGTTGTTCAATTCCAAGCTTTATATCTTCAGCTTCCTCCATGAGGAAGTTCATTCGCCTTTTGGCGTCTATCAGGGATCTTTTAATATTATCCATCTGCAAATTCAATATTCCTGCTTAAAAAGTCTGCAAGATAATTATTAATACCTTTAATATGAACTATATCAAAATTATAAAATGCCAAATAGGCTTACATCTATGGAGCCTTCTATATTGAGGTTCTGGTGGTAATTTATTTTTTACTAAACCTGCAACTTGAGAATTATCAGTTTCAACAATGAATTTCTTAGATAAAAAAACAATGAAAACTTCTTTATTCCTCTGATGATTGCTAACAGTTCTTTCTCATGAGTAGTATAATTTATTTCTGCTTGATTAAACGTTCCACTTGAGTATCTACAAATTTCATTAAGATTTGTTTTTAATATTGCTGCCCAATACTTATCCGAGGCATCAATATTAACTATCAGATTATCTTTTTCATCTGGGAATCTTAATTTTGGCAAATTTTTGCATTCTTCTTTTACTGATTTGAAAATTTCTGTATGTTCATCATTCCATCCTTTGGTATTTGTTTTCCTGAGTAAAATTTGAATTTTATGTCTCTTTTTTAATAGATTTTCAATAAATCCTTCTGCATAATTTAAACATCCTAAAAAATTTTGTATTTGTTCTTTTGATTCTAATTTGTTTGGAAAACTTTCTATCTTTTTAGATATATGCGTTTGTAATTTTATCCCTTTTTTATCTATTGATAATCCAAGAAAATCAATTTCTTGTTTTTCTATTATAGCTTTATTTTTTGAAAGAACGATTCCTTCTTTTTTGCATTCATTTATAAATTTAATTAAGTGGTTTCTATGTTCTTCTCTATTATTAGAACATATTAATATATCATCGACATAGACAATTAAGAATTCATTGAATTTTCTAAATATGTTATCCATTCTTCTTTGATATATTTGTGGTGCATTTTTTAAACCAAATGGCATAACCATCCCTTCATACTTTCCTTGGGGTGTACTAAATGTTGTGTATTGAATACTATCTTCTTCCATTTTTACTTGCCAAAATCCTGATTTGCAATCAAATTTAGAACAATATTGCTTTCCTTTTGCAAGATTTATTAGTACCTCTTTATTTGGTAAAAAGTATCCATCAAATTTAGTATATTTATTTAACTCTTTATAATTTATCACCATTCTAGCTTTTCCTCTTTTTTGTTCAGAATGTTTCATGACCATAAAAGTTGGGCTACTATGGGGTCCATTACTGAGTCTGATTAATTTTTGGTTAAGTAATTCTTTTATCTGAGTTTTAAATTCTTGCATATCTTGTATGGTATACATCATTGGTCTAACTCTTATAATAACATTTTCTGTTAATTCTATTCTAGCTTTTGGATGATGTGGTTTCCAAAATGATAATGGATTTTCTCCACAAATTTTTTCTAGTTGATCAATGATTTTTTCTATGTTTATGTATGTTCGTTTTCAAGACTTTTTTATACATTATGTTTTTATTTTTTATTTCATTTTGTGTAATTAGTTTTTTCTCCCATTTATCACCACGCTGTGTTGGCTGAACTCTGTAAGGTCTAAATTCTCTTGGTATTTATAGTAAATGTGCACAAGGTGTTTATAACATTATCATGTAATTATTTTGGTTATAATATTGAAATTGTTGTATAAAGTCATTTCCTAGTAATATATCACATTCTAATGTGTTATAATTATATACTTTATTTACAACTATTTGTTTACTCCCAAGTATGATATCAATTTTATCAGCACTATTAATTATATGAATACTTTCTCCTGTTACTCCTGTAATTTTTATCTTTCCATTAGTATTCCATGATTATTAAGAAACTTTTGAATATTATTATATCACTTCCCGTGTCAATTAATGCACAGGTTGTTATATTTGTTTCAACAATTGTAACTTGTATATAAACGGCTAATGGAAAACTTATTTGGTTATTCATTTATTCAGCTTTTCTGCATAGTATAGTTTGACCATTATGAGTTATATATCACGTTTTATACTATAATCTTCTAGTTCATCTAGAAAGCTCATTCCTAATAATACATGAGGATTTACCATACTACTATCTACATGACATGGTACTAGGAGATTTATTCCTCCTATTTTTATGGGTACTTTTATTTCAAGTTCAGTCATATGTATTTGTCCATCAAAATTTATATATTTATATAGATCAGTTTTATGAGATATTAGTCCTTTATTTCTATTTGAAATTATATGACATTCACTAGCTCCTGTGTCAATTAATATATTTGATCCTTTTATATGTTCTATTCCATTAAAATATTCACCTTCTATTTTCATATTTCCAGCATTTCTATTAAGTTTTATTTCTTTTGTATTACTAATTTCTCCTAATTGTTTTCTATTAGGTAAACTTGTGGATCTCCTAATTAATATCTTCAAATGTTATGTTATTATTAGGGTATTCTTCTTCTCGTAATTCTATGATTTCTGGTTTATTTTTTGTTATAGTAAGTTCATAGTTTCTTGGAACTAAACTTATTTGTTTATCTGGTTCTACAGCTTTACCAAAATCTTTATATTCTTTATGAATCTCAATATATGGTTTTTTTGAATAAATGTTTCCATAATTAGAATTAGTAAATGTGTATAATGCCCTGTATTCTATAGTCATAATTTTATCTCCCGGTTCCATTATATCATCTTTATGTAATTTGAAATGTAGTCCTAAAACTTCATTAAAATTTCTATCTTTTAATGATATACAATATTTTGGGTAACATGTAAATATTAGTTTCTTATATGCTAGATTTCATTCTACTGTTCCTAAATGACTGTCTTTTAAATTTATAATTCTTCAATCATGTAAACTTACGGTCAAATGCGAATCTAATCCTTCTCTAAATAGGGATTTAAACATTATTTGGATACCTGCTAAGTAAACATATTGAATCTTTTCACTCTGTTTTCTATTGATCTTTGTTAATAATTCTGCAACTGTATTTTTTGTTAAAAGATTTAATTTGTGTGTTCTTGAGTGGTTCTAACATCTATTGCTCTTTCAATTTTATGATATTCATTTATTGCTACTTTTTCTTTTTTCCATATTCTGTCTAATATTTCCCATTTTCCTATTTTCAAATCTAAAGATAATTTTTGATCTTCCTGAACTTATTATTATCAAAAGTTACCTTTAATCCATAACCTTCTATTCCTTCATATTCTTGTTTATCTATATTTTTATTTGCTTCTATTTCTTTATTCTGATTCTGATTCATTACTTTCTGAATTTGTTTCACTTATATAGACTTCTTGATCATAGTATTTTTCAATATCTGATATTTCATTTAGTTCACTTTCTATTTCTAGATATTCTTTTTGTAATATTTTAACTTTCTTTTTGTTACAATCAGGGCTTATATGCCCCATTTCTCCACAATTCCAACATTTACATTGGCTTTTGTCTTTCTTATAAGTTTTATTTTTCTGTTTTTTATTTGGATTATATCTTCTTTTGTAATATCTTCTATTAGGTTTTATATATTTTTTCCTGAAGTTTCTGAATTTTTTAAACTTTCTATTTTTATATTTCATTTTATTATTATTTTTTCTTCTTTCAGGGTTACATCCCCATTTGGTAGGTTTTTCCATATCTTCACAACATATTCTGGTTAATTTTCCTGATTTCTTTAATAATTGTCTTTGTTGACATATATATATGCTAATCTTTCAAATAGGAATTTTATTATTGATCCTAATGTTCTAGCTGTTCCAGGGTTATCTCTAATAAAATTTTCAAATTCTATTTTAAAGTATATTCCCCATGAACCTGGTAATTTATTGTAATACATATCTTTATATACTTCTTGATTTTCATTACTATAGAATTGGACATAATAGTATTCTTTAAACTCACAAGTATATTCTTTGATTTTACACATATCACATATTGTTAAATTTATTAATTTTACTCTTGCATTATCTTTTTCTCTTATTGATTCTGCTTCAGAATTACTTATCCAATTTTCTCCTAAATATTCATCCGAAATATAATCTACTAACTTTTCTATTCCTTTTTTATCTGATTTTATTAGTTCTGTCTGTACATTTCTTCTTATTAATGCTTTTGTATCACTACTTATTCCTTCCCACTAATTTCTAACATGTCCTTCAAAAGATGCTACTAAAAAAATTATCATTCTATCAGTATTTTCCCATGTATCATCTTTATTGTATAAAAATAATAGTATCATCGAATCTGCCCAAGTTAATAAGGCTTTTTTAGTATCTATTTTACAATATAAATCTAACTTTGTTCCTCCATGATTAATAGGTTTATCACAATTATCATTTGGTTCAAACCTATCTTTATATTTATTTCCTCTAGGTGGTTGTCTATCTCTGATTCTATCATAATATTGCCGGTGTGGTTTACTATATAAGGGTGCATAACTTTCATCTGGATCTGGTAATTCTTGTTTAGAAGTTCCTATTGGAGCAGGGTTAGGTGCTCCTCCAGTATTCATTAAAACTTGGTATTCATTAAAATTTTCTATACTTAACTGGTCAAAATTTTCTATAAGCAAATCTAACTCCTCATTCATTTTTGTCTTGTTCTTTGTCAACTTTTTCTTCAACTTTTAATTTTCCTAAAGTTTTTTCTATAGATTTTTGTAATTCTAATTCTTCCTCTAGTATTTTTGGTAATATGTTTCTTCTAAATTCATCATCCATACTTCCTGCTTCTATTATAATTTTTTCCTATTCTAAGTATTTCTTTTTCTATGAGTTTTTTGTTTATTTTATTATCTTTGTTTTTGTTATTTTCTTTGAATTCTCTAATCTCTAGTTTTAGTATATTTATATCATTTCTTACTTCTTTTAATTCATTTTTTACTTCTTGTACATCATTTATTAATGTTTTTATTAATATTTTTAGATCTTCAATATATTCACTTATAGACATTTTATATTCTTGGTTTTTGAGTTTTTTGTACCTTAAATAGTCTGTCATACATATCATCTATTTTTATTTCTAGATTTTTGATTCTTTCTTCTATTGATATGATTTTTTCATTTTCATTCTTTCTTATTTTTTCATTTAAACTATCTATTTTTTCTATAATTATTCCAATTTTATCTTGATTAATTAATTCTCCTGATTTTCTTTGGAATTCTTTTAAGATTTCTTCATCTATATTTTTAACTTCTCCTATCATTTCTTTTAATTCTTTAAATTGTATTGTTAGTTTATTTTGAATGTTTTGTAATTTTTCTTTGATATTCATGTCCTGTATATTTAATTGTTGTAGTTATTCGATAACTAATTTATCTTGTAAATTTATGTTTTTATACGTTTGCCATAAAAATGCACTTATCCAATTTAATTGCATGTTAAGAAATCCATCAGATTCTCCCCATGAGCTTAATGGTTGAAACATAGTTGTATTAGCTCCTTTTATTTGATAAGATCCAACTGGAAGGCTTATATTTTCTATTATTTGTTTTTCAAATCTTATTTCTGGAAATTCTGTCATTAATTTCTTCCTTTAATATGTTCGATTTCTAGAATAAGTTCTGTTTCATATTTTGCTTCTTTATAATTCATTATTTGATATTCACAATATTCCTCTATTGATCCAATCATTGATTTTCTATGATATATTCTATAATATTTTTGATAGTCTTCCAATGTGTTTGTTTTATCATATTTTTCTTTTCTAGTTTTTTCTTTGTCTTCTAAATCGTTTGAATTTTTGGTATTTGTTTTAAGATTTTATCAAAATATTCTCTCTTTTTTTTCTAATAATTTTAATCTTAATTTTTCTTGTCGTTTTATATTTCTTTCTTCTCTTATTTGGTCCATTAAATTTCTTCTTTGTTCTACTATTAAATCTAATTTTTCATTTGTTTCTATGTCTAGATATCTAATTAATTGAGGATCCGCTCTATGATAATCCATTTCTATAATCTTTATATAACTCTTCTAGTATGTCTTTGTGGATTAAATCTAATATTTCGTTTATGATAAAATCTTCTTTTATTATATCGAAATTTATTAGATTATATATTTCTCTTCTTACATCTTTATCTAAATCTTTTAAAGTGTTCAAGATTTCTATTTTATAATTATCGGGTAGTGTTAATGCATAATTATAAATCTTGATGTATATATTATATATTCATTTTTAATTTGTGTTATATAATATTTATCTTTTAGATCTGCCATATGGCTCTGATACCAATGTGAGGGGTGCTACAATGAGCGAACAAAAATCAAATAAAATCATAAACAAAATTAATAAAATTTCAAGAACTAGGTTGTACCTTTTCTAAATCTTAATGGGTTTAATTGTAATATAATATATATGGGTATTTGTGGTAGTTTATTAGTATTTAAGGCTATTTTTAAAAGATATAAAATTCTTATGGTATTTTTCAAAAATTGGTAAAATTTTTAGGGTATTTTAATGTATTTCCTCCCTTTCGGAGCTATCTCTCTATGCCATCACCTAATGCCACCAATAATGATATTGTAGGGCACATCTCCAAGTGGTAAAGGGGATGGGTGGTAAGTGCTCAGCGCAGCTGTGTGCTTGGTTCGATTCCCCGCAAGGTGGAATTGGCCTTGTGGCAAGCGGGAGTTATTGAGCGTTTCTCATGCTTACCATAAGCCCTTCCACCCTGGCTCCTTGGAGGCATAACCTGGATTTACCTTCCCGAACCAATGGTCTTGGGCGTGGTCGGTTCGGGCCCTCAGGGTGTGGGCTACACCTTTTTTTTTTTTTAATAATGATATTGTGGTGCACTTATTATATTATTAAGGGTATATTAGTAAAATGGTGTTGGTGTATTTATAAAAAGTATTTTTTAATTTTGGTGAAGTTAAATTGTGGTGGGATAAACAAAAAAAGTGATGGTAATATATTTACCCTTATATATGTTGGAGTTTGTTTTCTTGAATAATAATGCTATGAATTACGGAATTTAAGTCATAAGCGCTAAAAAAAATGAAAAAAAAATAAATATAAATAAATTATTCCTTTGCACCGGCATTTTTGTAATTTTTTTCAACAAAACAAATTACTTGCAAGTAAATTATTTTTGTAATGTTTTTCAAGAAAGCAAATTATTCTCTTCTTAAGTGTTGACATATAAAAATATCCAATTTGAAGGTTCAACAGGGTGATGTTGAGGAGTCTGAACGATTGGGCGATTGGACGAGAAGCAGTTTCCACATCTCATCACATGATCTAAGAGAACCTATTTAACCATACATTAGTAGTTACCATAATGCGAACAGTTAGTGAAGTAAGAAGTTATTTGATGTAGAGAAACGACAATTAAACAAGAAAGTGGACGATGGTTACGCAATATAGTGGATTGCAGTTACTACAAACAAGTTACCAAGTGAATGCAGCAAATTGGAAGTTTGAAGTAGTTTTATGCCAACAAAATCAGGAAATACATGAAGATTGAATCATATACAAATTTGAGGTAGAATCATTTTCGAGAGAGAGAGAGAGAGAGAGAGAGAGAGAGAGAGAGAGAGAGAGAGAGAGAGAGAGAGAGAGAGAGAGAGAGAGAGGTTGATGTAATCTAAGGTAGGAAATCAAAAGAGAGATCAACTTACCAGTGATGCAGCAACAATATCAACGGGTAAAGAAGCAAGTTTCATGATGGGCTCAAGTCAAGAATCAAATTGGATGAAGTCATTTCAAAAGATCAAAAATTAAAGCCACCGGAAAAGCCACGCAACCACGCAAGGGAAAAGAGGTGCAATCGCACAATCACTGCTCAAATGGTCAGAATGTTATAACGGTCTTGCACGCGGTCGCGCAGTTGTCTTAGAACTAGATTTTCGTGAATTCTTTATTAATTTCTATTTTAAATTAATTATTATTTTTGTTTGATTTCTAATGCAGCTAGAACTCTTTAGTTACATTTTTCGCATTATATTATCAATTTTCATCATTGTAAAACTCTAACTTTGATTATTTGAGAGATTGTTATTGAATTAAAGGTTGAGTTTTTCCCCTTTTTCAATTGTTCTTCATTGAACACCAAAAAACTTATCAAAGATTTCGAATCTTTGTGGTGTTCTACCCCTAAACTTACCAAGGAACTGGGCAATCCTTGTGGCGTTCAATAATTTCAATTTTTTCTTCTGCATCGCTTGGTTTCTCGCTTCGTGATATTTATATTAGAATCTTATCGTCTATTTTTATTGTTTTTATCTAAATTTTAGATCTTTCCAGTGTTTAATTTGTCCACATGTTCGCGCTTTTCCCAAAATGAACCGAATCACATGAAATCGATAAGGTGACCACAAATCATAGGACTTCATCATTTCACTTTTCACCCTAATAAACCCCATTAAGGATATAATAGATTAAAACAAGAATTCACCACAAGTTCCTTACATAAGATTTCACAATAGCTCTTTCTTTCTTGTTGTTTTCTTAGTTTTGAAGTAGGGGTTTTTCATTTCAAGTCATCTTCTATTTATAGTGAAGTTCACGACTTTGAAGTGGATGAGATTGGCTTGGAGTGACATGGAGGTGACAACTCTTTATCTATTTAATTTAATCACGGCAAAGGAGGATGTGTTATGGATGATCAAACCATGCAAGTAGGAGGTGGAGGGTTAGGTTGGTGACTGAAGAGAGCTAGAAGCTGAAGGTTGAAGGGCAAGTCTAGTTTCCATCTCATGCTTCACAAGTTCAAACTTTTAGATCCCTAGCTTGAGTAAAATCTTGAGACATCAAATGCGGTCTAAATGTCAGTTTTTGGTATAATTTTAAAGTACTGACGACCTACTTTCACTCTCATTTTACCATGCGAAATTTTGGCTCATTCAAAACTAGTTTTACGAAAGTTTAGATGAAGGGCCACTTTCAAAGATTCATTGGTGAAAATTCATTGGACGAACTTGAAAAGTAATTTTATATTCTCAAAATTCGTTTTGACAACTTTTTCGTAGATTTATTAAGTGCTTCCAACGACAATCGAAAGTGCTCAAACAAGCATCTCAAAAAGATGTTTAAACGCAATTTTACTAACTTTTTATTTCTTAATATTTTCATTTTTCCTAATTTTATTTACATAAAAGTTTTTTAAAAAAATAATTTATTACATAATAGTCGACAAATAGGGACGCATAATTTTTTGGGAAGTTACCCTCTTTGATCAATTGCAATTAATATTTTGCTAACACGTGATAAGTCATTACTATTTACAAATAAATAATACATCAATTCATATTTAGACCCCTGCATATGGATGGGATCTAAAATCAATGTCCTAACCATAGATAATAATTGAAGTTAACAAAGATTTTTTGTTCAATACATAGCTTAGCTAGGAAGCTTGATTCACATTTTAGAACACAAACTCTAATTAGACTAGAATTGATCCTTTATTTTGAAATTGTAAATAGTACAAGAAAATAAATTCTTAACAACAAAAGCAAGTAATTCCAAGCTTAAACAGCAACAGCAACAGCAGTAAAATAAACAAGCCTTGTCTCCATTCATCTTCTACATTCTTGAATTATTTGCCTGCACAACCAGTATGAGAACAATGTACGTACTAAATTTTATACCCTACAAATTTTAGCAAACGAACTATTTTGTTTCATGATTTAAATTTGTAGTATGTCTTTTTAACTAGTATCATTTAAGAATTTCCAAAGTACAATAATCAATTATAAATCTTAAAGAATTTCATACGACTACACTAATTATAATATGATAGCATAGGAAACTAAAATGAGTTTAATTTAAAAAATATAGTCTGATCACTAACTTCCATTTTCAGTAATTAAAAAGAGGAGAAAAACATGTTTTGGTGCTGTCACGTGGGAAGGGGAAAATATACATATATATATATATATATATATATATTTGCTTAAGTCTTGAATAGAAGCATAAATACTTAAGTCTTGAAAATTAACAAGAAGATAAACATTTTTACCTGATGATTTATCATGATCTGGGGGATAAATCAGAAGCTTCATTTCACAATTATTGTCAATATTTATTTTATCCACCTGAATTTTCTTTGCAGAAGCAGCTGCTGATATGGTAGTACAATGCAGGTGCATTAGCTGTAGGCTTGAAACTCCTGCGAGGCTGGATGGAACTGCTTGGAGTTTATTGCAGTGCTCAAGATAAAGAGACCTTAGTCTTGGGAAGTGATGAGAAGAAGCCTTCCAATTAACTAAATCTGTCCTTCCAATATGCAATACTTTAAGAACGCCAAAACGTCCATCCTTTGGCTGCCACCACTCTCCCTTGAACGCATTTTCTTTCAACTTGAGGATCTCAAGGCTTTCCAACAATCCTAGTGTATCCATGTGTCTCCAATCAAGAAGGGTGCCTTCTAATGTTAGCTTCTTCAGATATGGTGGAAATTTGTAACTTTGGGGAAAGCTTAGTAATTTCCCCTGAGAAGGTGTCTGAGGATATACATCATGCCATAGCTTCAAATTTTCAAGGTTATCCAACTTTCCAACACTATCAAACAAACTGGATCCACCCTTTTCATCCAATACTTGAGCTAATCGGCCACGAATACCTAATTTCTTCAGGTTAGGAACTCGAGAAAAGACATCTTCAGTACAACTTTCAGGTGATATTGTAGAAAGTGTCCTTAGGTTTCTATTGGTCGAAGACTCTTCTTTATTTTTATGTGTTTTCATAAGAGGTTGTGGCAGAGATGTGGATGCGTTTGTTTTCAGATGCCTCAATTGAATCATCTTCCATATATCTGCTTTGATTTCAAGGGTGCGTGATTCTGTCTCAATTACAAGAGTTTGCATATTCCAAAGGTTAGAAAAGTTTGGAGGAATGATATTTGATTTGATTGTAAGGACAAGGTACCTTAGATGAACTAGTTGAAACATATCCTTGGGAATAAATTCAAAACGGATATATATTCACGTGGTAAGATAGTTTCTTCAGACGAGAAACACAAAAATGACCGAACACGTGGACCAAATGGTCTTGAAGATATGTAGTTCAAAACGTTTGAATGAATGCAAAGGCGACGGCACCTTTCAAAGCTAGCAATATTGGTAGATGAAGAAGGAACTTCATCAACCTCTTTAATTTCCTGGAATAAATTTTCCTCTCTAGCTTGATTCTTACAAAACACATGTAGCATATCATGAACATGACATGACTTAACTTTGCCATTTGAGGACCAGTCTCCAACCATGACTAAATTCATGTTGATAAGATCGTCTAAGTATTCTTCCGCAATATCCTCAGAGCTCATTCCCTCGTTATGTTGTATGAATCCTTCTGCAATCCATATACGAATCAGTTTCCACACCGGAATTTGGGAGTCCTCTGGAAACATCCCAAAGTAGAGAAAACATGATTTCAGATGATAAGGTAGATGATTAAAACTCAATTCTATAAACTTGTCCATCCGTTTTTCCTTGTCCATGGTAAGATAGGTATGCACACTTCTAGAAACCCTTTCCCACGAATTACTATCAGTACCTTTATGCAATAGAATTCCTCCAATTACCACTATTGCAAGCGGTAGTCCCTCACATTCTTCGGCTATAATCATTCCATGCTTTGTCAACTCTTCATCACATTTCTTTGAGCCAAGTGCCTTTCTTTGGAGTAACGTCCAACTTTCTTCGAATGTCAAAAACCGCAATTTATAGGGCTTCCGGTTGGCGCTTATAGCCACTTTTTCTATACGACTAGTTAATAAGATTCTGCTCTTACTCCTATTCATATGAAAAGCAACTTTGAGATCATTACAAACATCGTCACTCCAAACATCATCCATGACAATTAAGTACTTGCCTTTCTCCAATAGTTTACGAAGTTCTTCCGCTAAACTTACGTCGTCCCTATTAGACATCTCATAAGTTGGCTTCCCAAACTGACTCAAAATATTGAGGAACACTTCCCTCCTACTATATTCTTGAGAAACTAAGACCCATGCGCGATTGTAGAATTCATATTCAATTCTAGAATCACGATATACCATTTTAGCTAACGTTGTCTTACCAAGGCCGGGCATACCAATGATTGAGGTGATTTCTACCTCCTCTGATCCTCCATTTAGAAGATTGACCAAGTTTTCTGCCTCATCTTGAAAACCCACCACATCGTGTTCCTCTACTATAGGAGCCTAAGAATAATCAAATTAGAGATTAGAATAAAAGATTATTTTATTAGTTCGATTCGAAAAGGAATCCAACATTTATGTAGGCAATAAATGTGGCAAAGGACAACATATTCTAAAAAAATTACTATTATAGGTTCATGTGCTGAACTATTAGTTTGATATATATCAAACATGGGTTTAATTCTAGTCTAATAATATAAAATTCACACAAATACTTACATTCAAGTATTATATATGCAAAAATAAAGATGAAATGAATTTTTTTCCCTCTCAAGATTGAGGAAAAACAAAATGTGTATTATTGTGACATTTAGTACTACAGGACAGAGCGTGTAAGCAATAAATAAATATTTTTTTGGTCTTTTAATATTCACATTAGCATAATATCAAGATTCGACCATAAGAGCTTACAATTTTGCTTTGTTTGGTGAGGATTAAAATCAGATTTTAGTAAATTTTGATAAAAGTGAATGAAATGTATGGTTAAAAAGTTATGGATCTCATAAAATGTGTAATTGGGATTAATTATTGACTTTAACTTAAATTAACATCTCGATTTTAATTGGTATCAAACATGGGAATATAATATTTATAATTAAGAAATTATTCTGATATTAAATTTTTGTACTGTCAAAAGACTAGTAAAATGTGTGCCTGGAGGACCAAATAATGATTAATTATCAAGTGTTAGTACAAATAGTAATGGATTAAATAAATCCAATGAAATTATCATTCATCAGTCATCTAAATAGAGAAAAATTTAGTTCAATTGGATTATGCAACTTTAATTAACAATTTGAATACCAATAATTTTTGCTTATTAGTAAAATATTAATAAATATATAAGATTAAAATGAATGTATCAACACGTAAAAGTAACTTTAAGCAATAACAATTTTAAGCGTGCAGTAGATAAAAAGTGAAATTAATAAATAATATTTTTCTTTCAAAAGAAATAAATAAAATAACAAAAGCATAAGAATAACCTTCTCTAAAAATAATAATTTTATTAATTAAAACCAAGAGAAGAATCGTTAGCAAACACATATCTTAGAGAAAACAATAAAAGTATAACATTTTTGTGATCCAAAATAAAAATATATGAAGAACACAGAAATGGTAAATAAATAAAGGGTACCTTTTTCTCTTTGAAGCTTCTGGTAGATCCCTCCCGATTTTGCAGAGCCTCAAAGCCAAACAACTTGTTCTCATATATTTCCCTTACCTTCTTCCTGATCTTCTCAATGGTTTTCCCCAACCTCCGAAGATTTGCCGGGTAATCAAATATATTTAAAGCCCTCTCGAAATAATTCCGGGCTTTGTGCTCAGCTGCCTGAGAAACAAACGCGTCCACAGTATCCTCGGCTTCATAAACCACATCTCTGATTTGGTTGACCAATTCTTTCAAGACTTGATGATTCTGTCGTTTTCCTGTTGTGTCCTTGAGGAAGGCTTTGAACACTTTTAGATCATTGTATAGATCTTCAACCTCGTTCTTTACGCCAACGATAAGCTTGGCATTGTAAAGAAGCAGTTGCTTCAGGTTTTCCAGCAGAAATTCCAAAGCAGCGTCCGCCATCGATCTATCTCTTGCCTCTCCAATTAGTATTAATCACCTGATGATTACCTATTTATTTAAAAATAATAAAACTTAATTTTTTTTTCTTATTATTTCTTTTAGAATTAGAATAGAATCTACTGGATTTTCCCTTTCTTTAATTAGTGACTGAATTTTCTGAGTTTTAAAACATAAATAACAAACAACAAAATCTGAAAACACATCAAAAATGATTCTGATAACTAGAAATAACTCTTCGAAATCCAAAGAGAGAATATTGATGGTAGCAACTGATGCTCTTAACGACGAGTTTGGTGGAATTTCTAAATTGCCCTAGTCAACGATGGACTAAGCGTTTGTTTGGTAATCCATTTGTAAATAAATTTAAAGTTACAATTTTTTTCAAGTTCACACATTTTTATAATCACTTTTCAATTATATATTTTACCTTTCAAATATTAATTTTTTTTATATACAAATTTTTTTTACTAGAGAGGCTAAAAAATTTGGGAAATGTGACGTATAAACAAGTTTACCAAACAATTAGTAAATCAAAACACCATAACTTCTTTTTTTCATTTTTATTTTTTTTGTGATGGACACCACAACTTTTTTAAAGCTTATCATAATAACTAACTTTTTTTTATTTTTGTCCGAAAAAGACTTTGATGTCCTTAAAAAGACTTTGATGTCCTTAGAGCATCTCCAACCCATTTACTCCATTTTGGAGTAAATTTACACTAAAATAGTGTAATTTTGCACTATCCAGCAAAGTCATCTCCAACCCAGAACTCTAAATCTTATACAAAATGAACAGTAAAGTTTATATTTTATTATTATTTTCAATTCTCAACAATTAAATTAATTCGAAAAGTATTTAATTATATATTTTACTACCACTTAAATTTTATAAATTTATAATTTAAAATAATTATCGAGAATATTACGCTTATTAAAAAAAGACATTAATATTAATATCACAATTAACAAGATAACCATACGACTTAAAAACGTTACATATAACATGAAAACATTCGCACAATACAAATAGGATGAACATAAATCTTGTATACTAATTCTCGGAATTAGTATATTTATCCCACAAATGATCAATTAATGCATTTCGAAGTGCTATGTGAGATTCTTTATCTTTAATTCGTCTATGTTGAGCAAGAAATTCTTGAAATCGAACATTTTCATCTACAACCATCTCAACTGTAGGAGGGGGTCCTTCTTTAAAAACTCCGATAGGCGCTTGAAGATCACGTTCATCCTCGATAATCATGTTGTGCATAATAATGCACGCAGTCATTATATCATTTAATACATGTTTGGACCAAAATCGTGCCGGTCCAGCAACTATCGCAAATCGCTGTTGAAGAACGCCAAATGCTCGTTCGACGTCTTTTCTACAACTTTCTTGTCGTGCTGCAAAATACTTTTTTTTTGGACCTTGTGGATCATGAATTGTTTGCACGAGGGTAGACCATTTTGGGTATATGCTATCAGCTAAATAGTAACCCATGTCATATTCTTTTCCTTGAATGATGTAATTAGCGGGAGGAGCTATACCTTTAGCGAGGTTTGCAAACAAGTGGGATGCCTCCAACACATTGATGTCATTGTTAGATCCTGGCAAACCAAAATGTGCATGCCATATCCATAAATCATAATCAGCTACCGCCTCAAGAATAACTGTTGGGGATCCACTACGACCTGTATATTGTCCCGCCCAAGCCGTTGGACAATTTTTCCACTTCCAATGCATACAATCTAGGCTACCCAACATGCCTGGAAAACCACGTTGTTCACCAATATGGAGTAACCTCGCAATGTCATTAGCGTTTGGCGATCTAAGATATTGTTGACTGAATATCTCTACAATTGCCCGACAAAATCTCTTCAAACTTTCAATTATAGTGGATTCTCCTATTTTGACGTACTCATCAGTTGCATCTGCTGCAATACCATATGCCAACATCCTCATCACAGCTGTAATCTTCTGTAGAGCAGATAAACCCAGTCTACCAAGCCCGTCTCTCTTCTGTACGAAGTAGTTGTCATGTGATTGGACTGCCTGAAGTATACGTAAGAATAAGCTTCGTGACATTCGATATCGTCGGCGAAACAGCAATTCGCCAAACAGTGGGTTTTCGGCAAAATAGTCTTTATAAAGGTTTGCATCAGCAGTAGCTCGATCGCGGTTGATAACGACATGACCAGGTATTGAGCCTCCATGAGTTGGGTTGTTTCGTTGCTGATCAAGGAAGTGAGAGATGACGATGTTGTTGTTGTGATACAAACGAGATATCAGTTCTTCTTGTGTATCAATTGCTTCCAGATGAAGAGTCAGTTGTTGATCTCTGTCATCATCTCCATCAGAAAGAGAAGACGAAGTAGAAGATGAATAGTTAGAGGGACCTCCAATATTGAGATTCATTTTTTACTTCGAATCAATTTGATGAATTCATTTGAGCACAACCTAGCCTCTTATATAGTCGTCCAATAATGATTTCATTTACATCTTAGCTGTTGGATGAAATTCTTTAGCTTGGAGTCGTTGGATTTGAATCTCACACCTTTATCTTGTACACTTCGAGTTGTCACATCATAATCAAAGAAAATCATTACCTAACCGTTGGATGAAATTCTTTAGCTTGGAGTCGTTGGATTTGAATCTCACACCTTTATCTTGTACACTTCGAGTTGTCACATCATAATCAAAGAAACCACACCTAACCGTTGGATGAAATTCTTTAGCTTGGAATCGTTGGATTTGAATCTCACACCTTTATCTTGTACACTTCGAGTTGTCACATCATAATCAAAGAAAATCATTACCTAACCGTTGGATGAAATTCTTTAGCTTGGAGTCGTTGGATTTGAATCTCACACATTTATCTTGTACACTTCGAGTTGTCACATCATAATCAAAGAAAATCATTACCTAACCGTTGGATGAAATTCTTTAGCTTGGAGTCGTTGGATTTGAATCTCACACCTTTATCTTGTACACTTCGAGTTGTCACATCATAATCAAAGAAACCACACCTAGCCGTTGGATGAAATTCTTTAGCTTGGAATCGTTGGATTTGAATCTCACACCTTTATCTTGTCTATAAATATGGTATGAAGTTTTACATTTTATCTCACACTTAACTTGTTGCAAATCCATCTATCATACTCTACGAAATCTCTTCACAATGAGTTCAAACAAACGTAGTGCGTCATACTCAAATGAAGAAGACAAACACTTATGTCATATTTGGCTTGATATTTCCCAAAATCCAATTGTCGGTATTAACCAATCGAAGGATAAATTCTGGTCTCGAGTTGAGTCTAGCTATAACAGCTCCAAACCAGAATATATCACTCAAAGTCGACCCCTTAGGTCTTTACAATCTCGAATGTCTGTTATTTTAACTGCTGTTGCTAAGTTGAGGGGATGTGTTCGACAGGTGGAACTTCTTAATCCAAGTGGTGCATCAGAACAGGATATCGTGAGTATTATATATAATATTTTATTTCACAATTCTATGTTGAATGAGCTCAGAAACTTAATTATTTTCCACAATCTTGCAGATGGATCGAGCAAAAATATTGTTTGCACAAGACAAGGGTGAGAAGAAAGGTTTCAAGTTTGATCATGTCTGGTATATCCTGAAAGATATTGAAAAGTTTACTAACGATGTTAGTACAACATTACCACACTTTCAAATGGAAAGTGGAAATTTTGCATCATCACAATCAGAGTCTCCCACTTCCGTTCATCCAACACCTGCATCTCCTGGATTATCATCGTTTTCTCTTCATCTAGATGAAGATAGTAGTGGCGGTTCTGTCCAGCGACCCATTGGGGTCAAAAAAGCAAAAGGAAAAAGAAAGAATGATGACGAATCTTCAGGTATGATTCAATCAATTGCAGAGAATAATCGAGAAATCACTCAAATTCTAAAGAAAGGGAGCGATGATAGGCAAAAAATTTATGAAATTCATATGCTTCGAGCTGAAACTGAGTCGAAAAAAGTAGCCGTTGCAGAATTTCGTGAAGAGAATAAAATTTTATTGAAAGACTTAGACTCCATACCAGATCCAAGTCTACGTGAGTTTATTCGAAGCGAACAACTGCGAATTATGGAAAAGAGATCTCAGCAAAGAAGCAAGGAATCTCAAAATAGTTCAACTCCATTCAGTCAATATTTTGATGGTCTAGGAGGATCTGGAAATGATTTACCAGATTATTAAATTCTCGTAATTTACTTGTCGTATTTTATCATGTCATGTTTAGTTATCGTCTCGTAATTTTATGTTCATCAAGTATGTAACTTTTTATTTTTAATCATGGGCAATTTTATTTAAATATTATCATTAATTGTTATTTATATTAGATTAAATTAATTCATTATATTAATAAAAATAATAACCCAATAACAAAGAATATAAATAAATTTTAACCAAACAAAATAATAACAAAAAATTGATCCATGGATATAGAAGGAAAAAAAAATTTTAATGTAAAAAAAAAAAAAAAAAAAAAAAAAAAAAAAAAAAAAAAACGTCAAATGAACAGTGGGACGCCATATATGGCGTCCCACTGTTCATCACACCATTTTGAAGATGAAAATAGAGTTTGGTTGGAGCTTCAAATCCACTTCAATTTGGTGAAAAACTCTAAAATAGAGTATGGTTGGAGATGCTCTTATAAAGCTTATCATATGTTAAAGTTTCGTTTGGTAACACTATTTAATTTATAAACTGATTTATTTATAATTTTAATGTAAAAAATAGTATTTAAAAATTGAAAAGAGAAAATGTGTGTGGTTATAAAATGAATTGAGAAATTGTGTAATTTATAAACATATTTATAAACCAAACAACACAAGTTATCAAACGGTGGAAAGCAACTAATGCTCTTAACTAGTGATGGATACAGACATTTTGTCACAGCGAGGGACAAAGATATACTTCTGTATTTTTTAGGCGAACATTATGGGGGTTGCCCCCAAAATATTTTTTTAGGAAAAGATCAAAATTCCATCATTTTCTTTACCAAGTTCAATCTTTTCTTCTCTACATTTTCATTATGTTGATCATCACATAAAAAAAATGTGGATTTACGCTTAAAATATTTATCTATAACTGATACAAATAAACAAATAAATAATTGTAAAAATATATTCAATCTCCAAATGTAAATTTCAAAAGAGATCAATAGCACAAAATATTAATTTGAAAGTATAAACTTCAACCTCTGTTTGACAAACTATAAAAAAACATGTTTTTAAATAATATAATTTCTCAAACCACTTTTTAGCTTCACTTATTTTCTCTATCTACTTTTTAACCACATAATTTACATTGAAAACATAAAAAAATTGTTTTTAAACACAAAATTTTGAACAAACTAAAATCTCAAATTCTAATTTCTTTTTTAAAAAAAAAATCAGATTTTTTAGTGGGGAACGTGCCTTACAAGGACCAGTGTAGGTCTGCTTGTGCTCTTAACATATGCTATACACTCCTCATTTGAGTGTGTGTATATATATATATATATATAATCAAGTTCCAATTTTACTTTTCACGGACGAAAAATAACGCTTATAGTTGAAACGAGAAACGCGCCTTTTTATCCATTTGCAAAAGTGATTTGTTACATTGGAAATGAAAAAATTAGAGTAATATATTTGAACATAAATAATGTGATATCTATATAAATGTGTTATGTAGGAAATGAAAAAATTGGATTAATATATTTGAACATAAATAAATGTGATATCTATGTAAATGTGTTATGTAAGAAATGAAAAAATTGTATTAATTTATTTGAATATAAATAAATGTCATATATTTGTAAATGTGTCATATTGAAAATGAAAATTTTTGATTAATATATTTGAAAATAAATAAATACATACTATATAAATTTGTTAAGTTAGAAATGAAAATTTTGAATTAATATATTTTGAAAATAAATAAATAAAATCATTGAAATTTTACTTCCTAATATGTCAATAAATGAGTAGATTCTTCATTTACTGTGTAAATGTGTTACATTGGAAATGAAAAAATTAGAGTAATATATTTGAACATAAATAATGTGATATCTATGTAAATGTATTATGTAGGAAATGAAAAACTTGAATCAATATATTTGAACATAAATAAATGAGATATCTATGTAAATGTATTATATGTAAGAAATGAAAAAATTGTATTAATATATTTGAACATAAATAAATGTTATATCTTTGTAAATGTGTTATATTGAAAATGAAAATTTTGGATTAATATATTTAAAAATAAATAAATACATGCTATATAATTTTTACTTCCTAATATGTCAATAAATGAGTAGGTCCTTCAATAAGCATATTAAAAAAATAATTAATTAGTTACTATCAACTTTTTACGACCAATGATAAATTGGTAGAATCATTTCGTCATTTTGACAAAAATTGGTATGTTTAAAAAAATAAGGAAAAATAAAATATATTAATTACTATATTGGATTTTGAATAAAATATATGTAAGCAACATATTAAAAAATAAAGTTAATTAAAAATTATAACATATTAAAAGGAAAATAGGTGATAAGGTAGGAAAATTTTCAGAGAAAAATGTAAATAAAAGTCAAAAGAAATTTAATATAAAAAGTTTAATTAAGTGTCAAACTTTGAGTTGATTAGTACACTGAGTGTACATGCAGAATTTTTAATTTTGATTAATTTGTCTTTTTGAAAGTTTCAAACTCAAAAACATGTGTTATGTAGGAAATGAAAAAATTGGATTAATATATTTGAATATAAGTAAATGTCATATCGTATCTATGTAAATGTGTTATATTGAAAATAAAAATTTGGATTAATATATTTTAAAATATATAAATATATGCTATATAAATTTTTTAAGTTAGAAATGAAAAAATTAAATTAATATATTTTGAAAATAAATAAATAAAATCATTGAAGTTTTACTTCCTAATATGTCAATAAATTAGTAGACTCTTCAGTACGCATGTTACAAAAATAATTAATTATTTTCTATCAACTTTTTAACCAATAATTTTTACCTCAAAATCATAAATAAAAAAATTTATAAATCAAACAGTGTTACCAAATAGAGGTTTAATCATTTCATCATTTGACAAAAATTGGCATATTTAAAAAATAAGGAAAAATAAAAAATATTAATTAATATATTGGATTTCAAATAAAATATATGTAAGCAACACATTAAAAAATACAGTTAATAAAAAATTATAACATATTAAAAGGGAAATAGGTGATGATGTGGGCAGATTTTCAGAGAAAAATGTAATTAAAAGTCAAAAGAAGTTATATATAAAAAATTTAATTAAGTGTCAAATTTTGAGTGGCGTGGTATACTTAATGTACATGTAGCATTTTTTATTTTGATTAATTTTGACATGTCAAAAATCAAATTGTAATTAGAATTAATTAATTAAATTAAATAATAAAAATACTTTATTAATTATATATATTGAGGTCACAACATTGTATAATTTCAAGTTAAAAAATACAAATCTTTTAGGTCACAGATATTTTTTAGGGTCACAAATTATCAAAATATTAGGTCTCAAATTGAATTTATATTTAGGTCACAATAAAAAGGAAGAAGCCATGATTGATTTCAAGGTCTCGACTTATCAAATCAGTAGGTCACAAAATGTTAAATTAGTCAAATCCAACTATTTTTTAGGTCTTAACTTGTTAAATTATGAGGTCACAAATATTTCCAATCACAATTATTAAATTATTAGATCAAAATTATTTGATTTCCTACGTCACAACTTATAATTATTAGGTAACACATATCAAATTATTTGATTACATTAATGTTTTCATACGTACACCTCGTCGTAACCAATCTCTCTACGATCACTGCTATAGTGCCGCCACTAGTTGATGTGATCCGGAAAAGAACCTGATGAGATCCCAATCGGGGAATCTCTTCAAACAACGCGGAATAACAAAATTTAAAACCTATGAAAGATCTAGATCAGATTTAAACACGAAATTAAACAAGAATTAAAATACTAGAACGATAAAATTGACGATAGGACCTTGACCCAAGATTCACGACGCGAAGATTGGCGATGCGAAATCGAGATCCAAGGTTTTCGAAACACCACAAGGACTTGTCAATTTCCTCGATAAGATTCTAATTGGAAACGTCACAAATATTCTCGCGAATATTTGATAAGTTCAACGCCACAAATATTTTTACAATATTTGATAAGTTGGATTTGTTCTCGAAGAACACCAAAGGGACTCCTCAACCTTTCAATTGGAGAAAACTTTCTCAACTGTATTCATAAACTCAAACTTAACTGTTTTTTACAATGAATGGAAAGGAATATATATAAGCAAAATAACGTAGTTGCTAATTTACTCAAAATATAATTCTAATTAAATTAGAATACTAAACTAGGCAAACAGTTAATTAAAAACGGAAAAATAATCAAAAATCCCCTAAAATCCGGAAAACCTCAATTACGGCCGTGATGAACACTTTTACGGCCGTAAATGACTTTCTACTTAAGATTTACGGCCGTGACCATATTTCTTACGGCCGTAAATATGAAATTCTGCAATTCTTCATCTAAACCCGAGGCGGAGTTACGGCTGTGATAATAACTTTTACGGCCGTGATTATAAGAGTTACGGCCGTGACAGATCTTCGTTACGACCGTAATGACCTTTCTGTCCAAATAACTTCGATCACTCGACTCGGCTTGATCCTTTCGCCTTCTCGGCTCGATTCCAACACGGAACTTGCTCCGTTTTACACGTAAATCATTGTCATATTGCCAATGGCTCGACTTCGCCCTTCGATGCCTGGTCCGGATCATATCATACTCCCTCTCTTGAAATGGATTCGACCTCGAATCCATTTTTGGTCGGCTTTTCAAATTCCTCCTGCTCTCCTGAGCTCGATGATCATTTTTAAGCTTCGTGCAATCTTTTAGACTTTTGGGCTGCTCATTTTTGCCAATGAATTTCTTTCCCGTCTTAAGTTCATGATTTGACTTCGGTACCTATAAAACAGATTTTAAAGAACTGGGGAGGAGTGTGTTAGCGTGAGTAAGTGGAAATAGACTCATTTTTGTGGTTGACTCTCTTTTCTTTTGCTTTTTGCACTCAGTCTCTCCCTTTCTGAGGTTTGAACCTCAACCCTCTTTTCTTTATTTTTCACTACATCTCCTTCTTCTGAGGTCGGGGCCTCAACTCTCTTTTCTTTAATTTCCACTCCCTCTCCTTTTTCTGAGGTCGTGACCTCAACTCTCTTATTTTTCCCCTCAAACTCACTTTTCACTTTCAATTGATCTTTCAGGGCTTCAGTTGGAGATAGTGGCATTAGAGTAAACTTTTCCCCCCTTTTACCAAGCTGTATCTATTCGTATACCCATCATGTAGCACAATCCTTTCATGTTTCCAAGGCCTCCCCAACAATATGTGACTAATTTGCATAGGCACCACGTCACAAACTACCTCATCAGTATATCCACCAAAAGAAAATGTCACCAAGGCCTGTCTCTTCACCTTAACTTCCCCCGACTCAGTCAACCATTGTAATTTATAAGGTGTTGGATGTTTCATTAAAGGTAAGTCTAATTTTTCCACCAACATTGTACTAACTACATTAGTACAACTTCCCCCGTCAATCACCAAGCTACAAACTTTTTCATCCACTAAGCATCTAGTGCGAAAATATTATCCTTCTGCCCTTCCACATTATCCAAAGCATTCACCTTACGCCTAATGCTAAGAGCATGCCTATCAATAATTGACTTATCCACCACAACACTTTTAGCCCCTTCACTATCACGCCTAACCTTCTTACGTGGACAATCAAGTGCAATGTGACCCCGTTCCAAACATTTAAAGCACTTAAAATTTTTATCCTTAAGAGGTTTGAAATCAGAATTATTTTTACCTTTGGTTGTCGGTTCCTCCCTCCTTTTGTGAACATGATCACTACTCTCCCGTTTTGATGTCTCCTTTCGCTTTAATGGCACTTCATCCATCCCATCTCCGTACCTAGTATAACATTCACGCCTATTACCTCTCCTAACCCGAGAACCATCATGAGATTGATCCCGAGGTCTTTGTTCACATTCTGCAACTCGATTCTCCATCTGAGCCATAAACCTCTCAAATTGTGCCCTCATGGCCTCCATCTGTTTAAAATTCTTGTGGTCACTTGTTGATGGAGATTTTTCCCTACGAGACATGGTTAGTTTTCAAAGACAAATAAAAATCCCTCTCGTGTTTATTTTCACTCGTGTATCACACTCAACCCCTTCAAATTTCACCTAAGAACAAACTAAGGATCAACAATCAAGGAATTTATGGAAGATACGAAAAATAAAAAATTAAGAAATTCTCAGAATATTCGATTTTTTTTTAATCTGCCAGAGAATTGGACTACGTGTATGGCAGAAAAAATGGAACTGGATTTGGACGAAAAAAGAAGAAGAAAAACTGTTTTGAATTTTTGGGACTGACTCTTATTGTAATACCACTTTTCGTTTTACGTGCTTTCTTGAATATCACCCAATTTCTATGATGGTACTATGAAGAATTATTTATTTGAAAATTATTATTGATAATAAGTTGAATTATTTTGCAGTGGAAGGACTTGGGCGCCGTCTCGATCAATGTGCCAATTAAAATGTTTATAAATTGTTTATATGCAATTCTATGTCTAATTATTTATTTTATTTGTGAAGCTTGTCGATCTCTATTTTTTTTATTAAGTAGTAAATGACCTAAATTTCATAAATTGAAATTGGGAAAGGTTTAGTGGCAATTTGAAATTTTATTGAGGGTAAATAGAACTTATAGACTTAATTAGACAAGAGGGGAGATATGAGCGACTGAATTGCAAATTCAAAAGATTAAAATCCAAATTTCTAACCTAAAAGACTGTACTCGTCCCTCAACTCCCTCTCATCACTCGCGACTCACTCCCTCCGCCTCTCTCTCGACTCCCTCTCGTCGCTCTCTCAGTCTCACCTGCCTCTCTCTCGCCTAACGCCCGAACCAGCGCTGGCGACTCGAACCAGCACTGACGACCTCGACCGCCACCGGTCGCCGCTGCACCGGCGGTAAAAACCCCGTCTTCCCCTTCTCTTTCTGCGCACACACCGAACCCAATTTTTACACACACAACACACCTTTTTACACGCACACAAACGGGTTTATATGTATTGATGTATATATGTTGTATGTATATATTTATATGAACATTTCAGATTTTTATCGGCCTTTAAATTCGATATATATATATATATATATATATGTGTGTGTGTGTGTGTGTGTGTGTGTGTGTGTGTGTGTGTGTGTATATATATAAAATGTGCATATGAGTATGGTTATACTATCAATTGTATGTGTTCACATATGTAATTTCAGATTCGTATGTATATGCATGTAAAATTTCCGATTTCCAAATTTTAGTTAAATTTCAAATATTAAATGTTAATTTTGAAATTTGTAATTTTATAATGACAGTATATATATTCCATGTGGATGTAAACTTTCAGATTTTATAAATTTTAGATTAATCACTTTAATTGACTTTGTGTAGCTAAAATTGAATTATGATGGTTAAAATTTTGATTTCAAGTATGTATATATAAATTTATAATTTTTTGAGATTTATGAAAATTGAAGTTTAGTTGGTAAAGTTTGGATATATGTTGATTTTAAGATTTGTGAATTTGTTGGGACTTTAAGGGAGTGATTTTATAACGTTAGGTTAAGCTATGTAAATTTGAATTTTAGTTTGAATTAAAAGGTGGAATGACTTTCTAATGTGCATCGAAATTTATTATTTGTTTCGAATAGGATGTTAATGTAATGTTTTGGGAATTGGAAGCATGAAAGACTCTTTCTTGTTTTATGTGCTTTAATCTAAACGTAAGGTCACATTGTGAATTAAAAGTTATACTTATTAATGAATGTGAACAATTAGAATATTTGGTACATTGACGTCACGGGCATCCGAGACTTTTCCACTTGCAAATTCAGAAACGGTAAATGCTAAGGACTTCATGTAAGTAAACTTCCCCCTATTTTCATCAAAGTTGAATGTAAATGTGAAAGTAATGTGTAAATGACTGTCTTGCAACTTACTTGCTTTGATGAATTTCATTTACTTTATGAAAGTATATATTGAGAAGAATGTTCAAGCATGCACATTATCATGTCATTGCATCATCAAGCATGCATTGGCATCGAAATTGGGAAGTCCAATGTTTTTAAAAGAAAGAAATGTGTCAAAGTGCAAGTTTGTTCAAAAGTTATGTATCCCAAGTCTTTTTAAAGAATGAATGGGTGTACTTCTAGTTCATGAAAGTTGCGAGTGGGAAATGGGGCGCGGGGGACCGGCGTACCCGAATTAAGTCGCTTTGCGACGGAATGTTCAACCGTTTACGGTGGACTGTTAAACCGCTTTGCGGTAGGAAAGTGAATGTTAAACCGCTTTGCGGTGGGAAAGTGAATGTTAAACCGCTTTGCGGTGGAAATGCGCATGTTAATCTGGTTCCAAATAAGTAATTGCCCACTGTATTCTGATTGACTAGAAGTTACACCAAGTGAGCTCACGATGGAAAAGAAGTGAAAGTTTGAAATGTTCGAATGTTCTGGAAAGTAAAGAAAAAGGGGATACATGTATGGAAATTTTGAAAAGCATTCATATCATAAGCATGCATTCATGCATACAGTTTACTTACTGAGCTTTAGCTCACCCCAATCCCTCTCCAACATTTCAGGTGATGAAAGTTAGATGATCAGAGGGGAGCACTTGGCGGCTGACTCAGACAGTACCTGCTGTTGCTTTAATTAATAAAGTTAAATTTATTCAAGTTATCATTAAATTTATTCCTTCATTTATTATTACGGATAATGTTTTGGTTGAAGTTAGTTTTGATTACGTATGGGTAACGTATTAGGGGTTAAACTACCTTTTTATTTCAATTGTCAATGCCTGTTGATTTTTGGGAAATCTTATGCTTGAGGAGTTTGGGGAATGAATGAATTGGTTTTGGCGATGATGAATGTGATTGTGATGTGATGGATGCTTTGAATTTTGAAATGGTCTTGATGTCTCTCTACAGGTTGGCTATGTCCAATTTATAGAGGAGACTCTGCCGAAATTTCTGTAAAATTTTATAATAGATAAATGAATATTTTAATTGTGCAAACGTTTTAAATTCCGCATATAATGTGAATGGAAGTTAACACTCCTAGATTTTTGACTCGTAAACTTGGGGTGTTACATTTTTGGCATCAGAGCTAAGAGTTTTAAAAGCGATTCTGTAGACTTTTAAAATTTATTTGAAATTGGTTCGGGTACTGAGTCACGCCTCAAGTGCATCTTCCTCGATCATCTGGTGAGTTAAATTTTGTTTAAATTATGAAATGTTATTTAATGTTCCAATTATAGTAAATTCTTGCATACTAATGGGTAACGTCGGAAAGTGAAAGGTTAAGAATGTTGTTAGTGAATATGATGAATATATCTTGATTAGGTAAATGAGAAAATGAGATGGTAATGATTATTATGAAATTGGGTAGTGTTTATAAGTTCATTATGTGAAAGATATGAAGTGAATGCGAATAATGCTTTGAGTCATGGAGACTACATCGGCAAGAATGTATATTATATCCAAGTCGGAAGTTGAGAAGTCATCGAACTTAGTATTAAGCACTTATCGTGTTTGATATCAGGACTACCCACTCATTTGATAGTCCCACAATTATAGGAAAATTGATTTACCCATCTCAGTAGCTGAATACCAAGTTTATATTGTCAACGCCATTTGAAGAATTATTGAACTAAAGTTATGTGTTGAGAAATGTCCCAATCATGGTGAATGGGAAGGAGTAGATGATGGATTTCATAACACTGAATACCCACAAACTTGATGTCATACTAGGAATGGAATGATTATTATGGTATAAGGTTTCAATCACTGGCTACGTTAAGGTGGTATTTAAACCTTCAAATGAAACCCTTTCGCTTTGTTGAAGTAAAGGTGAAACTTTCTATTTCGATATTATCAGTGATGGAGGCTCGTCAATTGATGAATAAGAGTTATTAGGCCTACCTGGTTGCAATAATTGAAGTGTCTAAGGTGAATACTTCTCTCGAATAAATTTCTGCTATTCGAGAATGACTAAAGATGTTCTCAGAAAATCTTTGTGATTTACTACCTAAAAGAGAAATTGAATTTGTCATTGATTAAGTGCACAACTCTAGTATCCAAGGTATAATGTCGGATGGCTCCTTCGTAACTTAACATAGCTCAAAGTGCAACTATAGAATCCCATGGACAAAGGTTTTGTTCGATCTAGCTTTTTGCCATGGGGTGCTCAAGAGCTATACATGAAGAAGAAAGATGGTTTTATGAGACTTTGCATAATTGAATTTAGACATGGCAAAACCAATTTTATGAAGTTGTGAAGAGATGTTGAGATTATAAGTGATATGATTTTATCGAGACTTTTATGAGAAGAACTATGAAATTAGAGGTTTAAAGATTTGGTTCTTAGTTATTAGGAATTAAGTAATGGATATTGTGTTGAGTAAGTGAATTATTCCTCTATTTTGAGAGAAATTTATTATGTAGTTTGGTCTTGTGATTAAATTTTGGGAATATGATTTGTGGCATATATTTATAAGTATGAGTAGTCTTTTGAGCCAACTAATGTATTGAAGGAAGTGAGATATTGATATCGGAAATTATGATTTGAAATTGTTATGTTGAGGAATTATGGATTGGTTTTCTGGGATATCAAGATATACATGAAGTTATGTGATGATTTGATCCATACATTGGGAAATGATAAGTTATATTTTGAACAGATGAGTGAAGACAAGTATTATGGCGTTATTGAGAAGAATCTTAATCATTCTTGGGAACGGATTGATCACTAGTAAGGGATGATCACTTGTATTGGAGAATATTATAAATTATGAGGATATGAGATAATACTGTTGATTTATTTTGGAATTTGATCGGGAAGATATGTTAAAGATAAGCTGATGATATTATGTTGATTTGTGAATAATATGTTATTGGATATACTGCATAGAGAGAATATTCAGGTAATTTCTATCGTTTTAATTATTTTGGTGATAAAGAAGTTTTAGATATGACAAACTATTATGGTTTGATATGTTTTTAAAGAAATAGTAAAGATTTATTGAAATTTGGAGAGAATTTTTCATGGGCTTACAAGAGATTAGTGAAGAGACGTGATGTCATTTGGGTTATTGAATAATGACTTAAGTAGTCAGCAAATATTTCTTTATATAGGGTTTAGAGGCTATGTTGAGAGCTTGCATTTTAGACCTTGTGATGGTTAGGAAAACCATTTACCGTCTGTTGAATTTACATGTAATATGATTATTGGGAATAGTCAGTTATCATGAATGGGAGATATTGAAAATATTTTATGTGAGATAATGATTGTCATAAGGTCAATGTATATAAAAGGTATCAGAGATAATTATAAGGAATAATGCGATTGCTCTTATGGTGAGAACTGAAGGTGACGATGTATTGAGATTATGAAATAAGTTGACTTTCCATGACTAAGTTATGCTATATTTGGTTTTAAGTGGAATTCGAAGAAAGATGAATCTCAGTCATGGAAAATAAATCAGGTTTCATCGTAATTTGAATGATTCACTGATGTACGTTAAGTTTTCATTGATGATACTAAAATATCATATGAGAGATTGTTGGATGAAATTGATGAAAGAAACTTTATCAGGTCCTAGACTTGTACAAGTATTGCAAAAGTAATGCATCTGATCGGAGGAAAGTTTATGATAGTACATACCATGAAATTGTGGAGATTATTATTGATGGTATCTTGATTCAAAAATAAGAAATGAAATTTTAGGCAATTGTCCTTGTGGATCGGATTTGTGGAAAATGAGAATAAGACTTCACAATGATTATTTATTATGGAGTAGTGTGCAGAAAGAGTGATAATGGCAGAATCCAAGACTTATTGAGTTTGAGAGATTGATATAAAATCTTAGTGAGTATATTGACATAAGAGGTTCGTGTGAAGGATATGATGGTTATTATGTTGTAATCTTAGAGAGATCGATATGATTATTTGAGGTCAGTTGTGTGACTTTTACTTATAATGGGATTGTATCTTTGGGTTAAGTAAACTTGATGAGGAATTCTATATGAATCACAAAAGTTTTATTCATTGGTGATTTTGAAAGCATGAATTCTTAAATTAGTACCTTGGCTTTAGTTTTAAGATGAGTGTATGATGCTGAATACTTGATTACAATATGTAAGTAGGGGTTACAGGATTTAAGTTGATCCTTCGATTTTAAAAGAAATGTCAGCATGTTCAGAAAGGATTTCGTATGTAAACCTTTTCGGAAAGATTCTGTCAAAGTTTTAGTATTTCTACTGTATATTTTGGTATGGACGTCAAGTTTCACAAATTCTAGTTTATGAAGTTTTATTTTGGTCAATCTTCTTGATTTTAGTTTTAAGGATGTGATCAATCAATATATATATTAAGGTTTAGACGTTAGAATAGATCGTATGAAAGGTTGAAAAATAGAAAGTTAGTGAATGGATTCATAAGTGGGATAATGTCGGTTGATGGTCTCTTACAACAAGAACTATCAAACTTCGATCTGTAATGAGTACTATATGATAGGAAATGTAGTTTGCCAGTTCATTGGGATGAAGAAGATTATTGGGTCCAGAAATAGTACAGCAGACAACTGAAGTTGTTGAAAAGAGTCGTCAATGGATGAAAACGACACAGAGTAGACAATAGGGTTATGTGGACAAAGAAGTAAACCTTTGGAATTCGTTGCAGGTGACATGATATTTTTGAAGGTAGCTCCAATGAAATGGGTTATGAGATTCGGGAAGAAAGGAAAGTTAAGTCCGCGATTTTTTGATCCCTTTGAGATAATTGAATGGGTAGGTGACTAGACTTATCAGGTTGCATTGCCATCAGCAGTATCGGGAGTGCACAATGTTTTTCAAGTATCAATGTTGAGGAAGTATATTTTGGATTCCTCCCATAGTCTCATTTATGAGTCATTAGATCTTTGTGAGGATCTGACTTATGAGGAGTCACTTGTGAAAATCCTAATGAAAGTAAATAATGAACTTGGAAGAAAGAAGATTACGTTAGTTAAGGTTCTTGGGAGGAATCATGCAGTAGAAGAGGCTACTTAGGAATGCGAAGACGAAATGCGTACTAAGTATTCACAAGTTGTGGTAAATTTTAATTTCGAGGACGAAATTTTCTTTTACGGGGTAAGGAATTGTAATACCACTTTTCGTTTTACGTGCTTTCTTGAATATCACCCAATTTCTATGATGGTACTATGAAGAATTATTTATTTGAAAATTATTATTGATAATAAGTTGAATTATTTTGCAGTGGAAGGACTTGGGCGCCGTCTCGATCAATGTGCCAATTAAAATGTTTATAAATTGTTTATATGCAATTCTATGTCTAATTATTTATTTTATTTGTGAAGCTTGTCGATCTCTATTTTTTTTATTAAGTAGTAAATGACCTAAATTTCATAAATTGAAATTGGGAAAGGTTTAGTGGCAATTTGAAATTTTATTGAGGGTAAATAGAACTTATAGACTTAATTAGACAAGAGGGGAGATATGAGCGACTGAATTGCAAATTCAAAAGATTAAAATCCAAATTTCTAACCTAAAAGACTGTACTCGTCCCTCAACTCCCTCTCATCACTCGCGACTCACTCCCTCCGCCTCTCTCTCGACTCCCTCTCGTCGCTCTCTCAGTCTCACCTGCCTCTCTCTCGCCTAACGCCCGAACCAGCGCTGGCGACTCGAACCAGCACTGACGACCTCGACCGCCACCGGTCGCCGCTGCACCGGCGGTAAAAACCCCGTCTTCCCCTTCTCTTTCTGCGCACACACCGAACCCAATTTTTACACACACAACACACCTTTTTACACGCACACAAACGGGTTTATATGTATTGATGTATATATGTTGTATGTATATATTTATATGAACATTTCAGATTTTTATCGGCCTTTAAATTCGATATATATATATATATATATATATGTGTGTGTGTGTGTGTGTGTGTGTGTGTGTGTGTGTGTGTGTGTATATATATAAAATGTGCATATGAGTATGGTTATACTATCAATTGTATGTGTTCACATATGTAATTTCAGATTCGTATGTATATGCATGTAAAATTTCCGATTTCCAAATTTTAGTTAAATTTCAAATATTAAATGTTAATTTTGAAATTTGTAATTTTATAATGACAGTATATATATTCCATGTGGATGTAAACTTTCAGATTTTATAAATTTTAGATTAATCACTTTAATTGACTTTGTGTAGCTAAAATTGAATTATGATGGTTAAAATTTTGATTTCAAGTATGTATATATAAATTTATAATTTTTTGAGATTTATGAAAATTGAAGTTTAGTTGGTAAAGTTTGGATATATGTTGATTTTAAGATTTGTGAATTTGTTGGGACTTTAAGGGAGTGATTTTATAACGTTAGGTTAAGCTATGTAAATTTGAATTTTAGTTTGAATTAAAAGGTGGAATGACTTTCTAATGTGCATCGAAATTTATTATTTGTTTCGAATAGGATGTTAATGTAATGTTTTGGGAATTGGAAGCATGAAAGACTCTTTCTTGTTTTATGTGCTTTAATCTAAACGTAAGGTCACATTGTGAATTAAAAGTTATACTTATTAATGAATGTGAACAATTAGAATATTTGGTACATTGACGTCACGGGCATCCGAGACTTTTCCACTTGCAAATTCAGAAACGGTAAATGCTAAGGACTTCATGTAAGTAAACTTCCCCCTATTTTCATCAAAGTTGAATGTAAATGTGAAAGTAATGTGTAAATGACTGTCTTGCAACTTACTTGCTTTGATGAATTTCATTTACTTTATGAAAGTATATATTGAGAAGAATGTTCAAGCATGCACATTATCATGTCATTGCATCATCAAGCATGCATTGGCATCGAAATTGGGAAGTCCAATGTTTTTAAAAGAAAGAAATGTGTCAAAGTGCAAGTTTGTTCAAAAGTTATGTATCCCAAGTCTTTTTAAAGAATGAATGGGTGTACTTCTAGTTCATGAAAGTTGCGAGTGGGAAATGGGGCGCGGGGGACCGGCGTACCCGAATTAAGTCGCTTTGCGACGGAATGTTCAACCGTTTACGGTGGACTGTTAAACCGCTTTGCGGTAGGAAAGTGAATGTTAAACCGCTTTGCGGTGGGAAAGTGAATGTTAAACCGCTTTGCGGTGGAAATGCGCATGTTAATCTGGTTCCAAATAAGTAATTGCCCACTGTATTCTGATTGACTAGAAGTTACACCAAGTGAGCTCACGATGGAAAAGAAGTGAAAGTTTGAAATGTTCGAATGTTCTGGAAAGTAAAGAAAAAGGGGATACATGTATGGAAATTTTGAAAAGCATTCATATCATAAGCATGCATTCATGCATACAGTTTACTTACTGAGCTTTAGCTCACCCCAATCCCTCTCCAACATTTCAGGTGATGAAAGTTAGATGATCAGAGGGGAGCACTTGGCGGCTGACTCAGACAGTACCTGCTGTTGCTTTAATTAATAAAGTTAAATTTATTCAAGTTATCATTAAATTTATTCCTTCATTTATTATTACGGATAATGTTTTGGTTGAAGTTAGTTTTGATTACGTATGGGTAACGTATTAGGGGTTAAACTACCTTTTTATTTCAATTGTCAATGCCTGTTGATTTTTGGGAAATCTTATGCTTGAGGAGTTTGGGGAATGAATGAATTGGTTTTGGCGATGATGAATGTGATTGTGATGTGATGGATGCTTTGAATTTTGAAATGGTCTTGATGTCTCTCTACAGGTTGGCTATGTCCAATTTATAGAGGAGACTCTGCCGAAATTTCTGTAAAATTTTATAATAGATAAATGAATATTTTAATTGTGCAAACGTTTTAAATTCCGCATATAATGTGAATGGAAGTTAACACTCCTAGATTTTTGACTCGTAAACTTGGGGTGTTACATTTTTGGCATCAGAGCTAAGAGTTTTAAAAGCGATTCTGTAGACTTTTAAAATTTATTTGAAATTGGTTCGGGTACTGAGTCACGCCTCAAGTGCATCTTCCTCGATCATCTGGTGAGTTAAATTTTGTTTAAATTATGAAATGTTATTTAATGTTCCAATTATAGTAAATTCTTGCATACTAATGGGTAACGTCGGAAAGTGAAAGGTTAAGAATGTTGTTAGTGAATATGATGAATATATCTTGATTAGGTAAATGAGAA
The DNA here is from genome assembly GCA_963555705.1 of Ligustrum vulgare. NCBI lineage: Eukaryota > Viridiplantae > Streptophyta > Magnoliopsida > Lamiales > Oleaceae > Ligustrum > Ligustrum vulgare. Next base: position 35,264,766 of record OY743178.1, read on the forward strand.
AATGAGATGGTAATGATTATTATGAAATTGGGTAGTGTTTATAAGTTCATTATGTGAAAGATATGAAGTGAATGCGAATAATGCTTTGAGTCATGGAGACTACATCGGCAAGAATGTATATTATATCCAAGTCGGAAGTTGAGAAGTCATCGAACTTAGTATTAAGCACTTATCGTGTTTGATATCAGGACTACCCACTCATTTGATAGTCCCACAATTATAGGAAAATTGATTTACCCATCTCAGTAGCTGAATACCAAGTTTATATTGTCAACGCCATTTGAAGAATTATTGAACTAAAGTTATGTGTTGAGAAATGTCCCAATCATGGTGAATGGGAAGGAGTAGATGATGGATTTCATAACACTGAATACCCACAAACTTGATGTCATACTAGGAATGGAATGATTATTATGGTATAAGGTTTCAATCACTGGCTACGTTAAGGTGGTATTTAAACCTTCAAATGAAACCCTTTCGCTTTGTTGAAGTAAAGGTGAAACTTTCTATTTCGATATTATCAGTGATGGAGGCTCGTCAATTGATGAATAAGAGTTATTAGGCCTACCTGGTTGCAATAATTGAAGTGTCTAAGGTGAATACTTCTCTCGAATAAATTTCTGCTATTCGAGAATGACTAAAGATGTTCTCAGAAAATCTTTGTGATTTACTACCTAAAAGAGAAATTGAATTTGTCATTGATTAAGTGCACAACTCTAGTATCCAAGGTATAATGTCGGATGGCTCCTTCGTAACTTAACATAGCTCAAAGTGCAACTATAGAATCCCATGGACAAAGGTTTTGTTCGATCTAGCTTTTTGCCATGGGGTGCTCAAGAGCTATACATGAAGAAGAAAGATGGTTTTATGAGACTTTGCATAATTGAATTTAGACATGGCAAAACCAATTTTATGAAGTTGTGAAGAGATGTTGAGATTATAAGTGATATGATTTTATCGAGACTTTTATGAGAAGAACTATGAAATTAGAGGTTTAAAGATTTGGTTCTTAGTTATTAGGAATTAAGTAATGGATATTGTGTTGAGTAAGTGAATTATTCCTCTATTTTGAGAGAAATTTATTATGTAGTTTGGTCTTGTGATTAAATTTTGGGAATATGATTTGTGGCATATATTTATAAGTATGAGTAGTCTTTTGAGCCAACTAATGTATTGAAGGAAGTGAGATATTGATATCGGAAATTATGATTTGAAATTGTTATGTTGAGGAATTATGGATTGGTTTTCTGGGATATCAAGATATACATGAAGTTATGTGATGATTTGATCCATACATTGGGAAATGATAAGTTATATTTTGAACAGATGAGTGAAGACAAGTATTATGGCGTTATTGAGAAGAATCTTAATCATTCTTGGGAACGGATTGATCACTAGTAAGGGATGATCACTTGTATTGGAGAATATTATAAATTATGAGGATATGAGATAATACTGTTGATTTATTTTGGAATTTGATCGGGAAGATATGTTAAAGATAAGCTGATGATATTATGTTGATTTGTGAATAATATGTTATTGGATATACTGCATAGAGAGAATATTCAGGTAATTTCTATCGTTTTAATTATTTTGGTGATAAAGAAGTTTTAGATATGACAAACTATTATGGTTTGATATGTTTTTAAAGAAATAGTAAAGATTTATTGAAATTTGGAGAGAATTTTTCATGGGCTTACAAGAGATTAGTGAAGAGACGTGATGTCATTTGGGTTATTGAATAATGACTTAAGTAGTCAGCAAATATTTCTTTATATAGGGTTTAGAGGCTATGTTGAGAGCTTGCATTTTAGACCTTGTGATGGTTAGGAAAACCATTTACCGTCTGTTGAATTTACATGTAATATGATTATTGGGAATAGTCAGTTATCATGAATGGGAGATATTGAAAATATTTTATGTGAGATAATGATTGTCATAAGGTCAATGTATATAAAAGGTATCAGAGATAATTATAAGGAATAATGCGATTGCTCTTATGGTGAGAACTGAAGGTGACGATGTATTGAGATTATGAAATAAGTTGACTTTCCATGACTAAGTTATGCTATATTTGGTTTTAAGTGGAATTCGAAGAAAGATGAATCTCAGTCATGGAAAATAAATCAGGTTTCATCGTAATTTGAATGATTCACTGATGTACGTTAAGTTTTCATTGATGATACTAAAATATCATATGAGAGATTGTTGGATGAAATTGATGAAAGAAACTTTATCAGGTCCTAGACTTGTACAAGTATTGCAAAAGTAATGCATCTGATCGGAGGAAAGTTTATGATAGTACATACCATGAAATTGTGGAGATTATTATTGATGGTATCTTGATTCAAAAATAAGAAATGAAATTTTAGGCAATTGTCCTTGTGGATCGGATTTGTGGAAAATGAGAATAAGACTTCACAATGATTATTTATTATGGAGTAGTGTGCAGAAAGAGTGATAATGGCAGAATCCAAGACTTATTGAGTTTGAGAGATTGATATAAAATCTTAGTGAGTATATTGACATAAGAGGTTCGTGTGAAGGATATGATGGTTATTATGTTGTAATCTTAGAGAGATCGATATGATTATTTGAGGTCAGTTGTGTGACTTTTACTTATAATGGGATTGTATCTTTGGGTTAAGTAAACTTGATGAGGAATTCTATATGAATCACAAAAGTTTTATTCATTGGTGATTTTGAAAGCATGAATTCTTAAATTAGTACCTTGGCTTTAGTTTTAAGATGAGTGTATGATGCTGAATACTTGATTACAATATGTAAGTAGGGGTTACAGGATTTAAGTTGATCCTTCGATTTTAAAAGAAATGTCAGCATGTTCAGAAAGGATTTCGTATGTAAACCTTTTCGGAAAGATTCTGTCAAAGTTTTAGTATTTCTACTGTATATTTTGGTATGGACGTCAAGTTTCACAAATTCTAGTTTATGAAGTTTTATTTTGGTCAATCTTCTTGATTTTAGTTTTAAGGATGTGATCAATCAATATATATATTAAGGTTTAGACGTTAGAATAGATCGTATGAAAGGTTGAAAAATAGAAAGTTAGTGAATGGATTCATAAGTGGGATAATGTCGGTTGATGGTCTCTTACAACAAGAACTATCAAACTTCGATCTGTAATGAGTACTATATGATAGGAAATGTAGTTTGCCAGTTCATTGGGATGAAGAAGATTATTGGGTCCAGAAATAGTACAGCAGACAACTGAAGTTGTTGAAAAGAGTCGTCAATGGATGAAAACGACACAGAGTAGACAATAGGGTTATGTGGACAAAGAAGTAAACCTTTGGAATTCGTTGCAGGTGACATGATATTTTTGAAGGTAGCTCCAATGAAATGGGTTATGAGATTCGGGAAGAAAGGAAAGTTAAGTCCGCGATTTTTTGATCCCTTTGAGATAATTGAATGGGTAGGTGACTAGACTTATCAGGTTGCATTGCCATCAGCAGTATCGGGAGTGCACAATGTTTTTCAAGTATCAATGTTGAGGAAGTATATTTTGGATTCCTCCCATAGTCTCATTTATGAGTCATTAGATCTTTGTGAGGATCTGACTTATGAGGAGTCACTTGTGAAAATCCTAATGAAAGTAAATAATGAACTTGGAAGAAAGAAGATTACGTTAGTTAAGGTTCTTGGGAGGAATCATGCAGTAGAAGAGGCTACTTAGGAATGCGAAGACGAAATGCGTACTAAGTATTCACAAGTTGTGGTAAATTTTAATTTCGAGGACGAAATTTTCTTTTACGGGGTAAGGAATTGTAATACCACTTTTCGTTTTACGTGCTTTCTTGAATATCACCCAATTTCTATGATGGTACTATGAAGAATTATTTATTTGAAAATTATTATTGATAATAAGTTGAATTATTTTGCAGTGGAAGGACTTGGGCGCCGTCTCGATCAATGTGCCAATTAAAATGTTTATAAATTGTTTATATGCAATTCTATGTCTAATTATTTATTTTATTTGTGAAGCTTGTCGATCTCTATTTTTTTTTATTAAGTAGTAAATGACCTAAATTTCATAAATTGAAATTGGGAAAGGTTTAGTGGCAATTTGAAATTTTATTGAGGGTAAATAGAACTTATAGACTTAATTAGACAAGAGGGGAGATATGAGGGACTGAATTGCAAATTCAAAAGATTAAAATCCAAATTTCTAACCTAAAAGACTGTACTCGTCCCTCAACTCCCTCTCATCACTCGCGACTCACTCCCTCCGCCTCTCTCTCGACTCCCTCTCGTCGCTCTCTCAGTCTCACCTGCCTCTCTCTCGCCTAACGCCCGAACCAGCGCTGGCGACTCGAACCAGCACTGACGACCTCGACCGCCACCGGTCGCCGCTGCACCGGCGGTAAAAACCCCGTCTTCCCCTTCTCTTTCTGCGCACACACCGAACCCAATTTTTACACACACAACACACCTTTTTACATGCACACAAACGGGTTTATATGTATTGATGTATATATGTTGTATGTATATATTTATATGAACATTTCAGATTTTTATCGGCCTTTAAATTCGATATATATATATATATATATATATATATATATATATATATATATATATATATATATATATATATATATGTGTGTGTGTGTGTGTGTGTGTGTGTGTGTGTGTGTGTGTGTGTGTGTATATATATATATATAAAATGTGCATATGAGTATGGTTATACTATCAATTGTATGTGTTCACATATGTAATTTCAGATTCGTATGTATATGCATGTAAAATTTCCGATTTCCAAATTTTAGTTAAATTTCAAATATTAAATGTTAATTTTGAAATTTGTAATTTTATAATGACAGTATATATATTCCATGTGGATGTAAACTTTCAGATTTTATAAATTTTAGATTAATCACTTTAATTGACTTTGTGTAGCTAAAATTGAATTATGATGGTTAAAATTTTGATTTCAAGTATGTATATATAAATTTATAATTTTTTGAGATTTATGAAAATTGAAGTTTAGTTGGTAAAGTTTGGATATATGTTGATTTTAAGATTTGTGAATTTGTTGGGACTTTAAGGGAGTGATTTTATAACGTTAGGTTAAGCTATGTAAATTTGAATTTTAGTTTGAATTAAAAGGTGGAATGACTTTCTAATGTGCATCGAAATTTATTATTTGTTTCGAATAGGATGTTAATGTAATGTTTTGGGAATTGGAAGCATGAAAGACTCTTTCTTGTTTTATGTGCTTTAATCTAAACGTAAGGTCACATTGTGAATTAAAAGTTATACTTATTAATGAATGTGAACAATTAGAATATTTGGTACATTGACGTCACGGGCATCCGAGACTTTTCCACTTGCAAATTCAGAAACGGTAAATGCTAAGGACTTCATGTAAGTAAACTTCCCCCTATTTTCATCAAAGTTGAATGTAAATGTGAAAGTAATGTGTAAATGACTGTCTTGCAACTTACTTGCTTTGATGAATTTCATTTACTTTATGAAAGTATATATTGAGAAGAATGTTCAAGCATGCACATTATCATGTCATTGCATCATCAAGCATGCATTGGCATCGAAATTGGGAAGTCCAATGTTTTTAAAAGAAAGAAATGTGTCAAAGTGCAAGTTTGTTCAAAAGTTATGTATCCCAAGTCTTTTTAAAGAATGAATGGGTGTACTTCTAGTTCATGAAAGTTGCGAGTGGGAAATGGGGCGCGGGGGACCGGCGTACCCGAATTAAGTCGCTTTGCGACGGAATGTTCAACCGTTTACGGTGGACTGTTAAACCGCTTTGCGGTAGGAAAGTGAATGTTAAACCGCTTTGCGGTGGGAAAGTGAATGTTAAACCGCTTTGCGGTGGAAATGCGCATGTTAATCTGGTTCCAAATAAGTAATTGCCCACTGTATTCTGATTGACTAGAAGTTACACCAAGTGAGCTCACGATGGAAAAGAAGTGAAAGTTTGAAATGTTCGAATGTTCTGGAAAGTAAAGAAAAAGGGGATACATGTATGGAAATTTTGAAAAGCATTCATATCATAAGCATGCATTCATGCATACAGTTTACTTACTGAGCTTTAGCTCACCCCAATCCCTCTCCAACATTTCAGGTGATGAAAGTTAGATGATCAGAGGGGAGCACTTGGCGGCTGACTCAGACAGTACCTGCTGTTGCTTTAATTAATAAAGTTAAATTTATTCAAGTTATCATTAAATTTATTCCTTCATTTATTATTACGGATAATGTTTTGGTTGAAGTTAGTTTTGATTACGTATGGGTAACGTATTAGGGGTTAAACTACCTTTTATTTCAATTGTCAATGTCTGTTGATTTTTGGGAAATCTTATGCTTGAGGAGTTTGGGGAATGAATGAATTGGTTTTGGCGATGATGAATGTGATTGTGATGTGATGGATGCTTTGAATTTTGAAATGGTCTTGATGTCTCTCTACAGGTTGGCTATGTCCAATTTATAGAGGAGACTCTGCCGAAATTTCTGTAAAATTTTATAATAGATAAATGAATATTTTAATTGTGCAAACGTTTTAAATTCCGCATATAATGTGAATGGAAGTTAACACGCCTAGATTTTTCACTCGTAAACTTGGGGTGTTACACTTATGGATCAAACTGAAAAAATTTATGACTGACACGAAGAACACGAAAAAAAAATCTAGAAAATTCAAGAAACGCAAGAATCTGAAATAGATCCAAGCTCTGATACCAGATGATGAGATCCCAATCGGGGAATCTCTTCGAACAACGCCGAATAACGAAATTTAAAACCTAGGAAAGATCTAAATCAGATTTTCTCAACTTTATTCATAAACTCAAACTTAACTGTTTTTTACAATGAATGGAAAGGAATATATATAAGCAAAATAACCTACTTGCTAATTTACTCAAAATATAATTCTAATTAAACTAGAATACTAAACTAGGCAAACAATTAATTAAAAACGGAAAAATAATCAAAAATCCCCTAAAATCCGGAAAATCTCAATTACGGCCGTGATGAACACTTTTACGGCCGTAAATGACTTTCTGCTTAAGATTTACGACCGTGACCATATTTTTTACGGCCGTAAATATGAAATTCTGCAATTCTTCATCTAAACCCGAGGCGGAGTTACAGCCGTGATAATAACTTTTACGGCCGTGATTATAAGAGTTACGGCCGTGACAGATCTTCGTTACGGCCATAAAGACCTTTCTGTCCAAATAACTTCGATCACTCGACTCGGCTTGATCCTTTCGCCTTCTCGGCTCGATTCCAACATGGAACTTGCTCCGTTTTGCACATAAATCATTGTTATATTGCCGATGGCTCGACTTCGCCCTCGATGCCTGGTCCGGATCATATCAGAAGCTAACAATGTTATGATTCGGGAAGAATCATCTTAAAAGAAGAGGGGATGATGTGATCCGGAAAAGAAGTCAAAAATGAGAAATCAAGATACGGGCAATTCAACAATATTCTACATGGGAAAATGAACAAGTTTCATGTTGGGCTCAAGTCAAGATTCAATTCACGTCAAAGGATCAGAAATCAAGGCAGAAGGGCTTTTACGACCGTAACTTACATAATTACGGCCGTAACATTATCAGCGCACAATTTGGGCAAAACGGCGTTGACGGCCGTAACTTGGGTTCTCACGACCGTAACTAATACATGGAATTTCACGGCCGTAACATCAATCTTCACGGCCGTAACTAATATTAAGACATTTTGATTAGAGAAGGACTTACGGCCGTAAGTCCGACTTTTACGGCCGTAAGCGGTGCGAATAAGATTTTCGGGATTTTTTGTATTTCAGTTGATTTGTATTTCCTTTATTGGTTTTTAATTCTTTTGGTAATTTTGAATATTTTGGTTATTTTAGTTAGTTTAACTATTTTAGCCTAATTAGAATTCTATTCAGAGTCAATTAGCGACTAGGTTTCATTTTGCCTATTTATATGTTTTTCCATTCAATGTAAAAATAGAAGACTTTTGATGAATAAAATTATTGAGTGTTTTTATTCTCTCTAAAGGTGAGGATTTTCCCTTTAAACAACGAACTTATCAAGATTCAAATCTTGTGGCGTTCAACAAATCGAACTTATCAAAGGCGTGGGCATCCTTTGTGGCGTTCAAACCATTACGGTTCTTGTTTCCGCATCGTAACGGGTCTCGGGTTTAATATATCCCCGGTTCTTGCATCTTGAGGCTCGGGTTGTAGTCTCACCGTCCGTTCCAACCTGAATTCGAAACTTTCCAAGCGTTATTCCTCGTCGTAGCTCGCGGAATAAATAAGTTTCAATTTCAAATAAAACTTTTCTAAAATCTCAATAATGGACACCATCGCACGCCTCTCCGCCAACTCCATCATCTGCAAAATTTTATTTTGGAAAACGTGAGTATTTCATAGAAATACTCAGTACACTCGCGCACAATAATCATTTAACATCATAAATTAAAACACATAATAATGATATTCAAGTCTCAGGTGTCGAACGATCACCAGTATTCTCATGAACAAGTAAATAACATACAAGTTGAAGTCTCATGCATTTAAGCAAGTAAATCCTTGTAACATAGTCTCATGCATAGAAAACAAGTAATTCTCATGAACACAATCATACATACTAAACTTATAATCCAAATAATCATTGATGCGCACTTTTGAAAAAAAAATATAAATTTGTAGATAGGAGTCTACCTTAATTTCTCGACTATTGAGCAAATAGGAATAATACTTCTAATTCGCTCTCGCCTCGTCTAGCCCTATAAATAAATGACTAATATTAGACTTTTAGATAAAGAAAACTTTAAAAGTAGATTTGTGTAAAAGAAAATAGAGTTTTAAGAACTTTAGGGACTAAATCGTGAAAATTGGAAAAACTAGGGACCGTTCGTGCAAATATGATATTTTGGAATTAGGGACTGAATTAAAGAAATTTTTAAAATGAAAGACTGATTCATAGTTTTTTCAAAAATCGCGGGGCTGAGATAGAACGTTTTTAAATGTGAGGGACTGAAATAAAAGATTTTGCAAAGGCTGGGGACTAAAATGCAAATCTGAAAAGTTCAAATCAATAATATCAAAACAACTCTCTCACTCTCCCCATTTTCGCTAACAGAGAGAGAGAGAGAGAGAGAACGCTGGTCCTCTCGTTGCGACCCCAACCGCTGGCGGTCTGCCGGCGGTAATACTGGAGGTCGGGTGGCGCTACAAGGGGTTAAAATATAGTAGAAAAGGAAAATTTTTGGGGCTGCTTGGTGGATGAACCCCGAGGCTCGAGGGTTGAATTTGTGGTGGCGATTTCCAGCGATTATCCGACCAAGCAGGCGGCGGTCGATGGTAAGGGATTTGGAGGGTTTATTCTTTGATTTTGAGCTATGATTTGGGTTTGATTTGGAGGTTGATTTGAAAGTGGGCAGTAGTGGTGATTCTCTCGAATTTGTGGAGGCAGCTTGAGCGGTTTGCGTGGTGGCGTGGTGGTGGCGTGAGGGTGGCGGTGAAGGTGGTAGCTTTGTTCGTGGAGGTTTGAGTTGGGCGAAGGGGTGGCAGTTTTGGGTGCATACGTTCGTCGGTCGATCAAGGCAGCGGCTTTGGTTGTGGGATTGATTTGGAGGTGGCGGCTGGTAGTTGCGAGTTTTGACTTTTGGATTCTTGGAGTCGGGCAATGGGCTCAGTGGAGGTGGCCGTGGGATTGAGTCTCTGTGGCGCTTTGGCAGTTTTGGGGGTGGTTGAATTTGAGTTGGGCAATGGTTATGATGTCTGGGCTGTGAGGCTGCGGTTTGTGTGGTTATGTTTGCTGTTGAATTGATGTTGGTGATATGTGGTGTGGATATTCTGCATATATTGTTGTATGTAGGTCACGACAGTTTGTTGTGTTTTTGGTTCGATTGTAGTTGTGATCGAGGTTCAGTCATGGCGGTGTGTGAGCAGCTGTGTCTAGTTGAAGTCTGTAAATTGAAAGGAAATAACCAAGAAAGTCGGTTGAGCGAAAATACCTACTAAGTTGAAGTTTTCTGGGTGAATTGGGAGGAGGAAGGAATGAGGATTTTATTATGGCTGATTGTGGTATGAACATGGTAAGTTAGGTTAAAATCTTGGTTTATGAAAAACTTGTGAGAATTTTGGAAATGAGTATCGATTGTGTAAGGAAAAGCTTGGGGAGGAAGAAGCTATAGAATTGGTTGGGCCAAGAAATGACTTATTGGGTTTTAAATGGATTTAAGGAGTTGAAAATATCATACTTAAAATTGTGGGCTCAAAATAAATTGAATCCAATTAGTTGAAAATTGGACTTTAAAATAAATAATGGGCTTGGACATCATATAATAAATTTTGGAATTGGAATAGGATAAATTTAGAATAAATTTAATTTAATTTCACTTCATTGGCTATACGCCTACGTGTTTAAAATAAATGGAGAAAATCATAGTGACACGATTTAAGCTAAAATATTCATTTAAATAAGTCATGAAAATCTCGGTCGCTACGAAAGTGCCGCCACAACCACCGTGACCTTCACCACCAACCGTATTAAAACTCCTACCAAAAAATATTTTAGCAGATCCCATTTTACAAATCCCACTTGATGATTACCAAGAAATATATTGCAAGATTGTTTTGTTTTTAAAAAATGATTGTAAAGTAATTGGGATTCACGATTTTATGTAATCAATTAAATTAACTCAAATTCCAATTTTATTCCCTAAATAGGCATTCAGTCGAATTCACTAATGTATATTAAAATTCATCTCTTGAGTTTAAATCAATTATACCTAAATAAGTCAACCATGTATCTCTACAGAGGGTCTGAATTATTCCTTATCTTGATGCAATAAATACAAGAATTTACACACGATCGCGGTAATAACAAAAGTATATCTCTATATTTTGTTCAATTACCAGATTTATTACCTTGATTTAAGTTATTAACTCAACTTTTGGATTATGAAAATAACCATTGATTTCATGAATTAGTGGCCAATTAATTCATGCATTAAACCATAATAAATCAATACACGCAGTAAATCATTGAACAATGAAAATTTGAATTAAAAAAATAAAGTTATGCTACATCGTTCATCACAATATTGAGTTTAATTACATATCCTGATTAAACAACAAAACTAATAAATATAAGCGTTAATTGAAATAATATAAAAGAATGGAAAGCATGCACCAAGTTTCGATTCTTGATGTGATCTCCAAATCTAGCCTATTTGCAATGCTCATTCTCCCAAGAATTCAATGTAAAAATCTGAGTTTCGACTTGTTCTTATGTTAGGTAAAAGTGCAGAATTCGTGCCTCACGAGTTGTATATATAGGTTGTGAAAAACCTAGTGGAAGATGGAGGAGAATCAGATGAATCCACGCGCAAAAAGCCCAAAATCAGCCCAGTCAATAAACTGCGCGATCACATGGTGCAATACCGCGCTATCGCGTAGTTATGCCTTTTAGTCTCAGGTGAAATTTTTACACTATCATGCGATCGCGTTCCTTTTATTGCTTAATAATCAATACTAGATCATATATTATTAGCTTTAAGGTCTTTAACATAAACAAATAATTGCAAAAATAGGACTAAAAATTTGAGCATATGTAAACAGAAATTGAATTTAGGTTCAAATTTGGGAGGTTGAAGTTAGAAGTGGACGTTAACGTTGACTAATTGTGGAGACTAGAGATATTTGGAACTAGAGCCTCCAAAATAAAAATACATTTTTTTCCTACTCATGTCACATGTGCAAAAAGGAAATAAATGAGAAAGAGAGGATATAATCAAAAAAAAAACGAAGGAGACCGAACTGGTCAAGTCACTGTAAGTAATAATTGAAATAAAGTATACAGCTCTAATCACCAGTCACCTAAAATAATTGGTGTTCAATAATTTCTTTTCAATAAATGTATATATATTATTGAAGATTAAAATTAAATTTTTAATGAATTTTGGGCAAGAGTTAACAAAATGTGTGATTAAAAAATTGCGAAACTTATAAAATATATAGTTATCATTAATTATTATTTCTAATTTTGATTAAAATCTAATTTTTAATAATAACCTAAAATGCTCTATATATAATTGAAACTAGAGGCTCCAAAGTTGAATATTATTTTGTCCTACTCATGTCATGCTTAAAGGTAAATAGGAAAGGAGAGAGATAAAATTCAAAAATAATATAAAGGAGACCAAACTGGTGAAGTCTTTGCACCGATTACTTAGTACTAACTATATGAAATAAAATCACAGGTCTAATCTGAGACAACTAATACGATTGGATTTTAGTGTTAAGCCTTTGTTTGGTAAACATGCCACGTTTTTTAGCATTAAAATTTCCTAAATTAATTTGTAATCACAAATTTTTTTTTCTCCACTTTTCGATCACATATGTTGTCTAAAAAAAAAAATATATTTTTAAATACCAAAAATTTAAAAAACAGAGTTTTCTTTCCAAATATTCTTTCTTCCAAGAACGTTAGTATTTCTTACGACTTTCAACTTCATTTAGAAATACATTTTCTTTCTCCATTTTTAAACAAACTTACTTGAATTGCGAGGCAACAATAGAGATGGTAGCGAGCCAAGCCTTAGACCCATGTGCTCGGCTTGGCCAAGAGACGAGCCAATTTCATAGCTTGTCTCGTTTCTCAAGAACAAAGTCGCTCATTGCTTGTGGACTGAGCCGAGCTAGGCCATGAGCCCTCAATTTTTATTTTTATTTTGAATTTATCTCTTTATAAATTCAAAAAAAAAAACGAGTATTTGGTTACAAAATAATACGAGCCCACGAGTCGATCAGTCTATTTGTCACCTTTAGGCAATAATCATGATAAGTAATTTTGTATTATCTTTATAATCTTATTAATATTATAAAGGAGGATAGTAGATATATGTTCCCTCCAAAGTTTTCCCGCCTATGGAAAGTTTCTTGCATGTAAATTTTTTTTTTGCTGGATAAGAGGATTGATATAGGTCCCACCCAAAAAATCAGACCAAATTTGAAATTTGAACTTATACAGAAGAAAAGCCTAGACTAGACCCCTATTGTGAGAACAATTCTGACTTCAAATCCAACCACTCTCAGTCTCTCTCTCCTCAAACTCTCCTTCCTCCTTCGACAGCAAAAATCCCCAAACCTCTCTTCGTTTTTTTTCAAAAAAACCACAACATCTTGATCGATCACCGGAAAGCTCCGGCATAAGGCGTTCAGACCATACTCACCGATGGAGATGCCACTAACTCCGATGACGATGAAGAATCCTGAAGAAGTTGCTTCAGCTTATGTCACCACTGCTGTTAAACTGAGAGGACCCACCGTCGTCACAACTTTCCGGCGGCTGAAAAAGTCTCTTTGGACTCCATTATCGAGAGCCCAGCAGAGAGTGACGCAATTTCTTCTGGGCACGACACCGTAGTTTTTTCTCGACGGCTGAAAGAGTTTATTTGGGTAAGTTTTGGCTTCAGGTTTTCAGTTTTTTTTTTATTCTTATGGAATCGAGGTCGGGTAATCTTCCATCTCTGCAGTTGAACTCCAGGTTGAACCATCACTCAGACACTACTTCACGAAGGAAGCAGTGGGGGTGAAAAAAAGAAAATCTTATGACCTATGTTGCAAAAAAGCCATCACCACCGCCTGCAGTTGTAGTGAGGTTATTCGATGGGCTTCAAGCTCTTGGTGCTGTAGTTGTAGTGAGGTTAGTCGATTCTCACTGAATAGTGTGGAATAATGTGCAGTACTTTATTTTCTTCCTTTGTCTGATGGAATAAATACCGTGCTTTCTCCCTGTAAATAAATATCTGCATTTGAATGAAGAAAACATGGGCTATTAATTGGTGAATTATAAGATTATTTTAGGATATTGCTCTGGTGCTTATATATTAAGAAAATGTGGGTCATTTGGATGTGCCATACCATTCAGCATGTGGCGTTGATGGTGGAATTTGGCATTTCAACTATTAATACCTACAGTGGAAGATGAAATTTGTTATTTAGAAGTGCATTTGTAAAGATAAGTTTTAGTTATAGTATGTAATAAGAGTATGTTTTAAACCGATTAAAAGAATTCCTACGAGTATGATGATCTAAAGAAGAAAGGAATTCTGTTTTGACTGTATTTCTTCCTGTTAAAAGGCAGCTGAGGGTTTCTCCAGCTCTGAGTCGCACTTTATTAGCCAATAACACTTGCATACTTAGTTTTGGTCAGAAGCTTCTTTAGTAATAAAATCATAGAATTCCTCTTTTCCCAAACGTATTATGCAGGTGAGAGACCCTGGGTGTGGTTTCAATCCACATAATTGCTTAGATTTCTGAATGTAGCCACATTAGTTGAACATAACTTCCAAATTTTAAATTTCTTGCGTTTGAGTCTTGCAAAGTTGAATGTATGAGCAGAGCTGAGTCTTTCTTTGTGGCATCGCAGAATTTCCAACCCCTTTACTTATCTTATGATCTCGGGTTTGTCAATCTCATGGGAGGTCATGTAATGTTATTCAAATCACTTCGATTTCTTCCCTCAGATAAGTTTCCTATATGCATTTCACAATTCTTTTCCTACACAATTGAAAAATGCGATAACCATTTTTCCCCTTACATTTGATGAAACGCATTGAAGGTACAGAAGTTTGTTGTTCCATATTATCTTAAATCTAAGATATTGTTAAGTTAATAATCTTATATTTGCACATTTTTGCTCATCGTTTTGAGTTTGTGGCAGCAAGATGGCACCAGTCATTTACATGCTTGTGGTCTTGTGGAGGATGAAGAGAATTTTGGCAGGCCGACTAGGCTCTTGGGGAATTACTAGCAGCGGGGGTTTGAGGTGGTTTATGACTTGGAGAAGAAACTGCCCATGGGATATGGGTTTTCCCCAATCAGATCGGTACATGAATATCTTTTACTTATTTTAATTTCCATTGTAAAGTGTTGATAAATACTAGGGGATAATGAAACTGTAAGTTTTTGTCAATAATAATATAAATTTTTGTTTGATCTGTAGCATTAACTTATTCGACCAATTTTGAAATATGGGATGATTGATCCACTATTATCCCCATGCTTGAGCACAACTAATAGCATGTATCTAGGGGTCATGCTCAAAGCTTTCTATAGCAATTGGCTAAGCTGCAATTAGAAGGTCAGTTAAAGAACTAAGACTTTGTATTCCTCAAAGGAAACACTGTCTCACATTGAAGGGATTTCATTTGGAAAATGAAACGTTAAAAGTTTACTAATTTGGTTCCATAATAATGTGTTCCATTGCACGTAATAGTGTTGATACATGTGGTGTACAAAAGTCCATTTATCTGAGATTAGTTGCTGGTGTCCTTATTTGGTGGCCTTTTGAGTAACAATTTTCCTATTATTTTGTATGGATGAATGTTCAATATGAGTGATACTTATTTCTTAATGATGTTAGGTTGTGTTAAATGGGGTGGTCAATATGCAATTGCCAAACCAGAGGGTGTGGGACTTGGTGGATGAATTTGCTTACCAGTTCCAGTCATTCTGCCAGTACCGTGCCAAGATGAAGAGCAAGATAGAGCATGAGACTACTCTCCTGAGGCGGTATGTTCAGGTATTTCCCTAATATGGATTCTTCTATTTATCAGTAATTGTAAGTCTATATTTTCTCAGAAGTTGTTATTTGATTATATTTTCTTCTATTGACTCATATGTCTGTTCATAAAAGTAGAAAGTGTCTTTCTCGACTCACATGATTCTTGATTTTTCTCTTTGGACTTTGGGGTGCTTGGATTCGATTGATGACTTATTTCTCATATGGGTTATTGGTTATGTTTTTTGCCTATACTTTATTTTGTCATATTTGCTTCCTTGAAAGTTTACTGGGAAGCTAAATTTAAGGGCCCGAAGTCTATGTTTGGCATTAGGATATTAATAATTTTTGAAAGGGAACTTCATGAATGATTAACATTAAAGTAACAGTTCTTTCTGTTTTAAACAGTTTACTATCATGTTATCTCAACAGTACCACTGTTCTTATTGTTCCTTGATTTGAATTCACAGAGACGGGCTTGGAGAAGCATATGATAGGGACATTTCTTTTGTAAAATCCCCCGAAACTTTTTTAGGGGGGGCATAATGATCCAATTTCTGTGGCATTTGGAGGTATTCATGTTTGATTATCTTAATTAAATTCTCTAATTTGAGAATGGGGAGAATATTGATACAAAAAAACATGTAATTTTAGCTACAGTTGTAAAGCTTTGGGTTATTGATTAATTATTTATTTATGATGTTTATGTAGTGACTTTGTCTATTGTTTGTGTTCTAGGAATTCTTAGGGAAGTTCAATTAGTATGAGGGGAGGACAAAGTAACAGCGTGAGGAAGATAGGTTTTCTCTTTTACAAGATGAGTTTATTTAATGATATGTGAATAATGACTTGGTTGAAGAATTTGAGAATCGGAGCAAATTCTTCAGCCATGATGTGTATAACTCATCACAGCCATTGCAGGTTTCTCTAAGGGTTATGCCAGCGAAGAAGTGGTATAGCAGTCCTGAGTTGTTCAGTGAGAGGGGCTGCACTTTTGCATCAATATTGAAGTATGATTTTTTTTCCCACAATCTTCTCTCCTCTTAGATTACCATTGGAAAGCATGATTTTTGAATGTTGGTTTATACGTGTTGGCTCCACACGTTACATTTAATATCTATGTTTGGTGTAAAAATTGTCTTCAAAATTATATTAAGGGTTTGATAAAGTTTTATATTTTGGGAAAATAGAATTTATAGTTGTGATTTTTTAGAGAATGATTAAAAAGTAGGATTTTTTTTTGGATTTACGTGTAAAATTATTTTATTCGGACAATATGTGATAAAAAATAAGTTAGAAGCGAGATGAAATTTGTAAGAATGAGTTTTAAGATTGCGCTGAATTGTATATTTTCATTTTCCATTGCTAATAGGCCATGGAAGAATCCATTAATTTTGGAAACAAATATCAAGTCTACAATGGTGAGGTAGATTGAGATAATCTATTAAGAATAAATTTGGAAGATTGTTAATTATACACTATTTATGTTGTAATCTTATGATTGTCATGATTAGTTATTGTAATATAATATTATTTTTTATATCTAATACCGTGCATCGCACGGGTGGTAGAACTAGTCTATCTTAATATAAAAGAAGTATAGAATGGAATCCCGCCACAAGTTCCCGCCCAAGGGAAGGAAAAAAAAAAGGAAGAAAAATTTTCATGCCAAGAAAGTTGGCAAAATGGGTCCCACTTTTGTATTTTTTTCAAATTCAAATTCAAATTCAAATTGCCTCAACAATAATACTGACACAATAAAGTTTATTTTGACCAAAAAATTTGCAACGCAGTGTCATCTTCTTATTTTCAAAACCTGAGATACTTCACTGCTTCTCATCGTTTCTCTCAGTCTGTGCATAAATCCTTCTCTCTGTCTATGTGTGTAGAGCCCTCGCACCGTCGACGATGTTTGAACGTAAGTTGTTCTTTCTGAATCTCATTTTTCGCACATACAAACACAAAAGATTTCCCACATATGAACACAAAGAAAACCATTGCAAAAAATTGCCCGATATCTGCGAAATTTTTACCGTGATCTGTCACAATTTATTCTTGCAAATTTTTTACTTAGTTGGCAAGATCTGTTCTTTTTGCCCAATTTTGTAGTTGTGATTTGGCTTTTAGTTGCAGTTTTTTCAATCTTCGACCAGAACTGTAGTTGTTCGAGCAAGGAATGGTTTCATTGGTGTCACTGGAGGTATGGGTCAGATGCATTTGTGGTTTGAAACCCCACACCAGTTACATTTTTGAAGAAATTTGGGGCTATTCAAGATTCTGGGTTTATCTAGGTGTTATTTATATTGCTTTTTCATTCCGATTTTGCTAACAAATCAAGATTCCGAGTGTTATATTTGTGTCGATGTTGATTTTTGTTAACCTTAACATTGAAATAGCAGAATATTTGCAGACTTCCCCAAACTGATAATATTAATTTTTTCTGCAGATTATATTGAACTTTGTTTTCATTTTCTGCAGATTAAAGGCATGGACTGTTGGCACAATCCAAGTTAGGTATGTCTCTGTTTTCTCTTACTTACTCATAAGTTGGATGAAATATTAATGTCAAAGTGTACAAGTTTTAGATTTTCTCTTTTAATTACTGATAATTTGAGAGTAGTTGTTGGGTATTTGCTACTGTTTGTACATGTTCTTCTAACCAAACAAAGAAAGTAAGTGCATCAGAGATGCTTTTGTGTTGAATTAAGGTGCAACAGTCCTGGGTGTTAGCATGGAAGATATTGCTAATGATAGTTTAGAAGTTAGTAGTGAGAAAGTTACTGTAAGTGTTGATAGTTTGGAAAGTTACTGTGCGTGTTGAGGAGCTGAATGATCTCGACATAAGGTTTTATAGCATGTCCACTCATTGTCATTTGATTTTAGGAACATGTATTAGCAACTCTTTATCCCCTCTCTTTCTAAAGTGAAGGTGTTTTAAGGAACTCCCTCATTTAAATACATACCTCTTTTGATAGAGGCCTCTTGCTACACATTTCTTGTGATGTTGATGATTTAGGGGGGTAATTTTGAGGCTGCAATGGAAATTAAGAAATATAAGTTCCTTCTATGAATTTCTTGGATTTTCTATAAAATCAACATTGAGTTATATGCTCTTCTATCCACAGCTCCTTGGAGTTGGGTTTCAAGGGATGAGAGAGTGGGGTCCACAGTCAGGATATGAATAATTTGCTAAAAAGACTTAATTCCAAGATTTGAGTGATAGTGAAATATGTGAAGAATAAATTAGAAGATGGGGCACTCTAGCTAATTGTTTAGCTCATTTTTCAGATTGTCAGTGGTATCAAAGATAAAACTACCTACAAAACTCGTGATAAAACTGCGTTAAACCATTGACCGGCTTGTGGTTATCAGCTACTGTGTTTCTTGAATTCCCATACCTCTTAATTTTATATTTCATATATGCTTTTGTGAAGTAGCCTTTTAATATATGCTTCTCAAGAGCTCTATTTTAATAAGACATAGTAGAGTTTAGGGATGGTAGCATATATGCAGCTGTATAGTTTTCTATTCCTGATTGCTGTTTAAAGATTATTAACTTGCTTTTTATTTCATTTGAATTAAGATAATTGTGAAATCAACAATTTGTATTTGATTTTTTGATCAATTACCTATCTATTTATCTACTATATTAAAGTAGAATAGTTGAATAGTTTTCCCTTCCAAGTTTTACCCCCAACGTCCCTTTTTTTAAAAATAAAAATAATAAGAGATTGTAGAGCAAAAAAATTATCTGGTAGTTCCTTTTTATCCGATCAACCATAACCTTCCATATCAGATTTTAGATTTTTCCTTCCCCCACACTTTTCCTTTAAGTTCAATTGCACTCCAGATTTTCGAAATTTTCAAATTATTATTGGCTATGGTGCTTAACAGCCTATGGTGTTTGTCAAATAATAGGAACTATTTTCTTGCTCAGCATGTAATCGCTACCTCAACCCAGATCTCGGTAAGTTTTCATCGTATTTTTTTGAAATGAAATTGAAGAAGTTAATTCCTCTACATGGGTGAATTGATTAATTTGTTTTTTCTTCTTATATTCAATAATGAGCATGGAATTTTAATCACAGTAAAAAGAGAATGGAACCCGATTCAATGAAATCATCCCTCTCTAATTTGACTTTCGGCAACAGCTCGTGAATACCAAAAGGTAAGCCTTAAGCCATTTCATGATTATTCCTTTTTTTGCCCAAATTTAAGTAAGCAAGATAGATAAAAAATTAACATTAATAGATTTTAAGACTCAATTTTAATGCTTTAATTTTGATTAAATTGGTGGGATTTTGATGGGATTGATTTTGCAGTTAATCGTGTTTGGATAATTTGGATTTTTGGGCAGGTATGCTGCCGGAGCTGTTGGGGGAAATAATACAGAAAGTGGAGGTGAGCTAGAAACTGTTTGCAAACAGTGGTAATTATTACAATATCTTTTTCGAATTTTTTTATTTTACTTTTTAAATTTTATATTTGGTGTTTTGTTTATAAATAAAAACTGTTCTCTCTTTTCCTTTGAAGAATGTTATAGCTAAATTAACTGTGCCATTTCCATTGTTAGATATCATCCAATGCAATAGCAGCCAAGGATGATGAATAAATCCTGCATAAATGGGCAGTACCTAAAGGTAGCCACTTTTCTATTCAGGTGTTGATTTGATTAGGCTCTCCATAAGCTTATGTTTCTGACTCTGCTGATTATCAACATATGCTTTCTGATGTGATCCTATATGGGGATCACCAAGAACACGTGGAATTAAACGCCGGAAAGCTCTAAAATCCAAGATAATAGACGATAACAATGCAACCCCGACCTCACGACGGAAGAAAATGGATAGTATATTAAACCCAAAATTACGATGCAGAGATAAGAACCACAAAGGGGGAACGTCACAAATGTTGTCAAATCCTTTAATAAGTTCGAATTTGTTCAACGAGAACAAGAAGAAAATTAAGGGAATATCTCACCTTCAATATCATTAATCTCAAGAATAAAAGTTGTTGTTTATAATGCTGAATAAAGCCATATAAATAGGCTAACAAAATAAAGCAACTAAAAATAAACTAGAATTCAACTAAAACTAAAACACCTAACATTATCCTAAATTTCGGTGCCTAAGTTACAGCCCTGACTTATGAGTTTACAGCCGTAAGAAAGCTACGGATTAAAAATTAAAAACATATGTTATGGCCGTGACAAATTTATATACAGCCGTAATCGACTCTCTGAATAAAAAAAAAAAAAAACTACTAAACTTTATTTACGGCCGTGACGATTTGTATTACGGCCGTAAGTCCTCTTCTGCATAATTTTGTCTTGATGATGTTACGGCCGTGAGATCATGGTTTACCGCCGTGACTGCCTTTCTGCACAATTTTAGCCAATATGATTTTACTGTCGTAAAAATGGGTGTTACGGCCGTGAGAATGTTTCTGCCCCAATTTCTTGTTGTTCTTTGATCCAAATGCCTAGTAACAACTTTGGTTCATCTTCCACTTTGTTATGCAACGTAAATGAGGTCTTTGTACTCGAGCACTCATCCATCCACACTTGCATGAATCCTTGCATTGCCTGCTTGATTCTTTTGGTTCTTCGTCTCGTTATTGGTCCCGCGGGAACTTGCAATGGGTCAACGTTCTTCGAGCCACTCCGGAACTCATCATCCCCTCCCTGTTGAAAAGGATTCGTCCTCGAATCATCACCTGCATCAAAAAGAGAAAGACCAGCAACATTAAAAGAAGCAGACACGTTATACTTACCTGGAAGATCGAGCTTACATACATTCTCATTTTTCTTTTCAATGATTTGAAAAGGTCCATTGCCTCTTGGCTGCAACTTAGATTTCCTTTGGATTGGGAATCGCTCCTTTCGCAAGTGTTCCCACACCTAATCACCCGGCTCGAACGTCATTTGCCTCCTACCTTTGTTGGCATGAGTTGCATAACGCTCATTTTTCTTTTCAATTTGCTCTTTCACCTTCTCATGAAGTTCTTTCACAAGCTTAGCCTTTTTCGCCCCGTCCAAACTGCTCATTTCATCTACAGGTAAAGGAATCAAATCAAGAGGAGTTAGCGGGTTGAAACCATAAAGTATTAGAATGCACAGATCGATTATAAGCAAATTCCACAAATGGCAAACATTCCTCCCAACTTTTTAAATTCTTATTTATTAACTACCTCCGTTTGACCATCAGTTTGGGGGTGACATGTAGTAGAAAATAACAATTTAGTACCCATCTTCCCCCACAAGACTTTCCAAAAGTAGCTTAGGAACTTAACATCCCTATCAGACACAATACTCCTAGGTACCCCATGGAGTCTTAAAACTTCTGATGTGATCCAGACCACGAATACAAGCCCGCACAAAGATCCATTGAAGATCAAAGGAGGACCAATGACTCGCCTGCAAATAAAGAGGGCCAACGAAGCAATGGACAAGCTAGTTCAAGGAACAATGGACAAAACAATGTTCGCGTCATCAAAAGAAGCAAGTTCCATGTTGGGACCGAGCCAAAACGATGAGTGGATCAACCTCATTCAAGCCGTCGAAGAAGATTGTCAAAATTCAAGAATTTCGACCGTAACCCATAATTCTTACGGCCGTAACGAGCCCACTGATGAAAACTGTGATTTTGAAGAAAATTGGATTTATGGCCGTAAATCAGATTTGTCACGGTTGTAACACAGCCTCGGGTTAAGAACAAGATTTTCAGAAAATAAGATTTACGGCCGTAACTATTAAACAGAAACCAAGTTACGGCCGTGAAAAGCCTATACGTGTAAATTTTATGGTTTTATTTATTTCCTTATTTTTAGCTAGTTGTTTCCTAGTATAATTAAAACTCTTAACCTAGGTTTTGACCCTATTTATAGGGATGTAATTTTCATTATTCATTACACAACTTTGATATTATTATTGAGAGGCAATTTGCTTTCAAACCTTATTCTTTATTGAATAAAATACGAACTTGCGAGTTAATCTTGTTTGTTCATATCTTGGATAAGATTTATTTTCATTGTGATCAAGAGGTCAGCATATCTATTGATTGTGTTGGTTGCTTGGTTCAATTAATTTGAATCAATCTCGAAATCGTGATTTTTTGTCGTTCTTGGGTCGATTCCAATAATTTGTGGGTTGCGTAGCTACAATTGCTACGTGGTTTGCATCATCTGGTATCAGAGCTTAGGCTCCAAAAATCAAGGTTATATCTTTATTTTGTTTCTTGAGCTCCTTAATTTTGTTCTTTGTGTTCTTCAAGTTCTTGAGTCTTCAATCCAAAAAAGTGTCACAAAAAAATTCAAAAGTCGTTATTCCCATCGTTTGGTATCCAAATTAAATTCCGTTTGTTTCGTTAGTCTCGTAGTTGAATTTTCGAGAAAAAAAAACGAAAATTCTCAGTCCAATAAAAATAGTTGATATTTGATTTCAAGAATTATTTTCTTGAAACAATCTTAGTTTCCATAAAAGTGTCGAGTCCGTTATAGAGTCAGATTACATTCTTTCAAGGTCTTCTTTGAGTTTTTCCAACAAGTTGATAACTTCTCACTCGCATTCGGATTGAGTCATTCAAGTTTAAACTTGTTTGAGTTCGGATTCGTTCTTTGAAGTAATTGGGGTGAAAGCCATTGAGTGGAAAAAGGCTAGAGAGGTGAGATCAATAGAGGGAAAAATCCAAAATTGAGTGATACACGAGCGAAATACACGTGAGGCATATAATATTTAGTTTTAGGATGTCTGAACAACCTTCTTCTACAAAAAATAACGATCGAGCCAACATGACGGAGGAGATGGTACAACGGTTTGAGCGGTTGTTTGGGGATGTGTTAGGTAGGTTAGAAAGGCTTGAGAAATCTCGGGAAGTGCCTAATGCCCCCAGGCAAGGTGGGGGAGGTCGTAGAGTAGAGGGGGTCGACGAGAATGAAGAAGGTAGTGATTTTGACGATGGGGCAATTGTGGATAGAGTAGTTAGGCATGGAAGAAGGGATAGAGATCTTGGTGGCGATATAATGGATGGTAGTATGAGCAACATCAAAATGACAATTCCTTCATTCAAGGGTAGGAGTGATCCGGAAGCATACCTAGAATGGGAAAAGAAGATGGAATTAATTTTCAATTGCTACACTTATTCGGAAGAGAAAAAGTTAAGGTAGCCGTACTTGAATTCTCCGATTACGCTATTACTTGGTGGGATCAATTGGTGACTTCTAGGAGGAGGAATCGCGAGAGACCCATTAGTACTTGGGATGAATTAAAAACTATCATGAGAAAGAGGTTCGTTCCTAGTCATTACCATCGGGAGCTTCATCAAAAATTACAAAGTCTATACCAAGGATCAAAGAGTGTGGAGGAATATCATAAGGAGATGGAGATGTTGATGATTAGAGCTAATGTAGAAGAGGATAGGGAGGCTACGATGACTCTATTTTTTAATGGGTTGAATAGGGATATAGCTAATGTGGTTGAACTACAACATTATTTGGATATGGAGGATATGTTGCACATGGCTATAAAGGTGGAGAACCAATTAAAGAAAAAGGGAACAGCAAGGTATCAATCAGGTTCTAATTTTTCTTAGAAGCCAGGGAAAGTAAAGGAGATGGGGCTGTTTCAAAAGGGAAGTTTGAAACACCAAAAGGGAAGTTTGAGGCACCAAAAGGGAAGGAGGAACAAGCTAGTGATGAGTACCTGAGTGGCCCAACGAGCAAGGATCCGTTGCATGTACCGGTAGGACCAATAACGAGGTTGAGGGCTAAGAAGATCAAGCAAGCAATGCAGGGGTTTATGCAAGCTTGGGTGGATGAATATTCAAATGCATGGTCAAAGACTTCATTTTCAATGCATGACAATATGGGAGATGCGCCAAAACCATTACAAGGTATTTAGGTCAAAGAACAAGGAGAAAAGAATTCAGAGGACCTTTTACGGCCGTAAGGTCTGGAGTTACGGCCGTAACTTTTCTATCGCACGGCCGTAACAATCAATTCACGGCCGTAACAGAGTTATGCAAATTTTAGTCAGTAGGTGACTTACGGCCGTAAGAACACATGTCACGGCCGTAAGGGATAAAAACAGTTTTAGACCCGAGGGTCAATTACGGCCGTAAACACATATGTTACGGCCGTAAGAGGGCGCCGAATTTTATTTTGAGGATTTTGCGACTAGGGTTATTTTGACGCGTTTTTGGACTATATTAGGTTTTTCTTTATGATTGTAAAAACACAACTTTTATGATTAATGAGATTGATTGAATTAGGTGAGTTTATCCCTATTCTTCTCCGTTCTTGATTGAACCCCTTGAACTTATCAAAGGATTTGACAACCTTTGTGGAGTTCACCCCTTTATGGTTCTTCATTCCGCATCTTAACGGGTCTTGGATTTGATACGTCCTTGGTTCTTGAGTCGTGAGTGTCGGGTCATATTGCTATCGTCAATTAATCTGGATTTGGAACTTTCCAAGTGTTTATGTATATTTCCGCGAGATCCCATGATTCCCCAACAAGAATCACATCATTTGGTATCAGAGCTTGGCTCTAAATCCAGGTTTTAATATAATTCTTGTTTTGTTTCATTTTCTTCATTAAATTTCATTGTTCTTGAGCCATCATTGAATCAATAATAGATTCTTGGGTTTCTTGAAATTCTTCACTATTTCAAGATTGGTCGTAGTTTCAATTTCGTTATTATTGATTGTTCTTGATTAGCAAAAAAAAAAAAGTGTTTATTATTGAAGAGCACGATCAAGAACACAATTCCATATTCAAGAAGACCTTTCTTGATACCTTTTATTTTTCCCACATTCTTAACAGTTTTCGTCATCCATCACTACTTTCAAATTCTTTCATTCAAGTTACATCAATTTTCTTGAGTCCAATATTCCATCAAATCTTCTTTTCATCTATTGTGTCACACCTTGGGTCAATTCCACAAGGACCAAGTCCGTGACTAGTTTGGTGGGTTCTTTGAGAACTTGAGGAAAGGGATAGAGAGGAAAAAGGCAGAGTGGTGAGATCAGTAGAGGGAAAAATCCAAATAGAGTGAAACACGAGTGCTAAACACGTGAGGATATTCTTGAAAATTATTTCTTTTCTTTTGATCACTAACCATGTCACAGAAGGACGCATCATCGACAGGGGAGGATAACCAACAGTTCCACTTCCTTGCAATGCTGGAAAAACGATTCGAGAGGTGGGATGCGAAGCTGGGGGAGATTAAAAACTCCGTGGACACGCATAGCGCAGCAATTGCCCAACTACGAAGAGAGCAACCGCATACGGCTCCTAATATCCAGAGGCCGCAAAGGTACGAAAATAATCCTAGGAATGGAGTTCGGGATGATGATGATGTTTAGATAGTGATGAGTTCCGGAGCGGCTCGACAAGCGTTAACCCGTTGCACGTGCTCGTAGGACCAATAACGAGACAAAGAGCCAAAAGAATCAAGCGGGCAATGCAAGGATTCATGCAAGC
Source organism: Ligustrum vulgare (assembly GCA_963555705.1). Taxonomy (NCBI): domain Eukaryota; kingdom Viridiplantae; phylum Streptophyta; class Magnoliopsida; order Lamiales; family Oleaceae; genus Ligustrum; species Ligustrum vulgare. The sequence continues at coordinate 35,290,794 of OY743178.1, forward strand.
ATGGATGGACGAGTGCTCGAGTGCAAAGACTTCATTTACATTGCATAACAAAGTGGAAGAGGAGCAAAGTTATTACAATGCATTTGGATCAAGGAAGGACAAGAAAATAAGGCAGAAGAAGGATCACGGCCGTAACTCTCTTTTCACGACCGTAAAATGCTATTGGCGGATTTTGACAGAAAGGCCTTCACGGCCGTAACATATCTTCTTACGGCCGTAACTGAAATAGAGGACTTACGGCCGTAATAAATGTCTCACGGCCGTAACCCAAGATTTTATAACTTATATTTTTTCAGAAGGTTGATTACGGCCGTAAAGGGGATTGTCACGGCCGTAACAAATGTTTTCAATTTTAATCCGTAGCTTGCTTACGGCCGTAAACTCATAAGTCACGGCCGTAACTTAGGTTCCGAATTTTAAGTTAATGTTAAGCGTTTTTAGCTTTTTAGTTTAGGTTGAATTCTAGTTTATTTTTAGTTGCTTTATTTTGTTAGCCTATATATATGGCTTTATTCAGCATTGTAAAATACAACTTTTATTCTTGAGGTTAATGATATCAAAGGTGAGATATTACCTTATATTTTCTTCGTGTTCTCGTCGAACAAATTAAACTTATCAGAGGATTTGACAACCTTTGTGGCGTTCCCCCTTTGTGGTTCTTATCTCCGCATCGTAACGGGTTTTGGGTTTAATATACCCATAGTTCTTGCGTCGTGAGGTTGGGGTCGCATTGTTACCGTCTACTATCTTGGATTTTAGAGCTTTCCAGCGTTTAATTCCGCGTGTTCTTGGTGATCCCCGTATCGGATCACATCAGATAGGAGATAGTGTTGACGATGATAGTGAAAGTGTATCAGTGGCTAGCTTGGGTAGGAGAAGAGGTTGTGGTGGCCGGCGTGGAAGGGGCAATAGGCGTGAATATAGGGATGATGATGGGATGGATAGAAGCCTGGGAAACATTAAAATGACTATACCAGCTTTCCAGGGAAAAAGTGATCCAGAGGTGTACCTTGAGTGGGAGAAGAAGGTCGAACTGATTTTTGAGTGCCATAACTACTCAGAGGAAAAAAAGGTGAAGCTAGCCGTTATAGAGTTCGCAGATTATGCACTTGTGTGGTGGGATCAATTAGTGCCGAGTAGGAGGAGGAACCGTGAAAGACCTATTGTGACCTGGAACGAGTTGAAGGGTTTGATGAGGAAAAGGTTTGTGCCCAACCACTATAGGGACTTGTACCAGAAACTGCAAACTCTGTCTCAGGGTTCGAAGAGTGTAGAAGAATACCATAAAGAGATGGAGATCGCTATGATTCGAGCAAATATTGAGGAGGATCCGGAGGCCTCAATGGCCAGGTTTTTGAGTGGTTTGAACAGAGACATTACAAATGTTATAGAACTTCAACATTATGTTGAGCTGGATGAGATGTTGCACATGGCGATGAAGGTGGAAAGGCAGCTTAAAAGGAAAGGGACAGCAAAATACTCTTCGGGTTCTACTCCTTGGAAACCTACGTGGAGTGGAAATAACAAAAATGAAGGAGCTGCTCCAAAGGGAAAACCAGAACCACCGAAGGCTCAAGAGGAATCTTCCAATAAAGGTAACGTCGCTTCTAACTCTCAACCTCCTAGAAGTAGTGATGTGATCCGGAAAAGAAGCTCTAAGAACAATGTTATGATTCGGGACGAATCATCTTAAAGGAAGAGGGGATGATGTGATCCGGAAAAGGCCTCAAAAATGAGAAATCAAGATACGGGCAATTCAACAATATTCTACTTGGGAAAATGAACACGTTTCGTGTTGGGCTCGAGTCAAGATTCAATTCACGTCAAAGGATCAGAAATCAAGGTAGAAAGGCTTTTAGGGCCGTAACATTATCAGTGCACAATTTGGGCAGAACAGCGTTTATGGCCGTAACTTTGGTTCTCAGGGCCGTAACATGGAATTTCACGTCCGTAACTAATATTGAGACATTTTGATCAGAGAAGGACTTACGGCCGTAAGTCCGACTTTTACGGCCGTAAGCGGCGAGAATCAGATTTTCGGGATTTTTAGTATTTCAGTTGATTTGTATTTCTTTTATTTGGTTTTTAATTCTTTTTCCAATTTTGGTTATTTTAGTTATTTTAGCTATTTTAGCCTAATTAGAATTCTATTCAGAGTCAGTTAGCGACTAGGGTTTATTTTGCCTATTTATATGCTTTTCCATTCAATGTAAAAACATAAGACTTTTGATGAATAAAATTATTGAGTGTTTTTACTCTCTCTAAAGGTGAGGATTTTCCCTTTAAACAACGAACTTATCAAGATTCAAATCTTGTGGCGTTCAAAACAATTGAACTTATCATTGATCTGGACATTCCTTGTGGCGTTCCCCCTTTGTGGTTCTTATCCCCACATCGTAACGGGTCTCGGGTTTAATATACCCCTGGTTCTTGGGTCGTGAGGTCCGAGTTGCATTGTTATCGTCCATTCCAACCTGGATTCGGAACTTTCTAAGCGTTATTCTTGCGTCATGAGGTCCGGGTTGCATTGTTTGCAAGCATTATTCCAAACAAATTCTTGCATTCCCTTAATTTCTTCATGTTCTCGTCGAACAAATTGAACTTATAAAAGGATTTGACAACCTTTGTGGCGTTCCCCCTTTGTGGTTCTTATCTCCGCATCGTAACGGGTTTTGGGTTTAATATACCCATAGTTCTTGCGTCGTGAGGTCAGGGTTGCATTGTTATCGTCTACTATCTTGGATTTTAGAGCTTTCCGGCGTTTAATTCCGCGTGTTCTTGGTGATCCCCGTATCGGATCACATCAGAACCCATACCCAGTCACCGGGTTCAAAAATCACTTGCTTTCTGCCCTTATTCGCATGGGACGCATAGTGCTCATTCTTCCTTTCTATTTGTAGCCTGACCTTTTCATGGAGTGACCTCACAAGCTAGACTTTCTGCTTGCCATCTAAATTGTTCATGTCATCTACAGATAAAGGAATTAGGTCCATAGGGGTTAGTGGATTGAAGCCATACACAACTTCAAACGGAGAGTAAATAGTAGTAGAATGTATAGCCCTGTTAGAAGCAAATTCCACAAATGGTAAACATTCCTCCCAACTTTTCAAATTTTTATTTATGACAACACGCAAGAGTTGTGTTAACGTCCTATTGACTACTTCTGTCTGGCCATCGGTTTGAGGATGGGATGTAGTGGAAAACAATAGTTTAGTACCCATTTTCCCCCACAGAACCTTCCAGAAGTAACTAAGTAATTTGACATCTCTGTCAGATACTATACTCCTAGGCACCCCATGTAGTCTGACAACTTCCCTAAAGAATAAGTCTGCTATGTTCACGGCATCATCAGTTTTATGGCAAGGAATGAAGTGTACCATTTTAATAAACCTATCCACCACCACAAATATGGAATCCCGACCTTTGTTTGTTCTAGGCAATCCTAAAATAAAATCCAAGGATATATCTACCCAAGGTTCACTAGGAACAGGTAAAGGGGTATACAAACAATGTGGCAAAACCTTAGACTTAGCCTGTTTACAAGTTATGCATTTATCACAAATTTGGTGAACATCCCGTTTCATCCTAGGCCAATAAAAATGTTCATTTAAGGTCAATTTTACTAAAGACACATGAACCATATAATTCATCAAGCATGTCGTCTAACCTAGGTATAGGATGGCGATACTTTACCGTGATATTGTTGATAGCTTGTATCCACGCACATCCTCCAGGTTCCATCCTTCTTGGGCACCAATAACACCGGAACAGCACACGAGCTCATGCTTTCTCGAACATAGCCCTTGCTCAACAACTCCTCGACTTGCCTTTGAAGCTCCCTTGTTTCTTCCGGATTGCTCCTAGATGCAGGCCTATTTGGAATAACAGCACCTGGAACAAGATCAATCTGGTGCTCGATGCCCCGAATTGGTGGTAGCCCACTAGGTATGTCGTCTGGGAATACATCTTCAAATTCCTGTAAAAGAGAAACATCTAAATGGGGGAGGGAAGAGTTAGTGTCATTGATTGCAAGGAAGGATTCCTTGTACATTAATAAGACCAGCGGTTGGTGGTCAAGGACAGCTCTTTTGATTTCACACTTTTTGGCAAGAAAGCTCACTTTGGTTTTCTCTCCTCTTTCTTTTTTGGCACTCGTCACTCCCTCTCCTTTTTCTGCGGCGGAACCCCCAACTCTCTGTTTTTCTCTCAGCTCACCTTTTTCTGGGATCGTGGTCCCAACTCTCATTTGAACACTCAGCTCTCCTTTTTCTGGGATCGGGGTCCCAACTCTCTTTGTCTTCTCTTCCTCACTCTTTAATTTCAACTGATCTTCGTAAACTTGTTGCGGAGTTAATGGCATAAGTAAAATACTTTTTCCATCCTCTGTAAAACTGCACCTATTTTTGTACCGGTCATGTACTACCCTCCTGCCATACTGCCATGGCCGACCCAACAGGATGTGTCCAGAATGCATTGGAACTACATCACAAATTAACTCATCCTCATACTTCCCGATAGAAAGGTTGATCAACACCTGCTTATTCACTTTGATCTCACCGGACTCATTCAGCCATTGTAATTTATAAGGCCTAGGGTGTTTGATTATGGGTAAACACAATTTCTCAACAAGAGTGGTACTAACCACGTTGGTACAACTCCCCCCCATCAATTATAAAACTACACACTTTATTATTAACAAAGCATCTAGTATGGAATATGTTTTCCCTTTGCTCACCCGAACTCCTCCATCTTAATTTGGGTACTAAGAGCACGCCTAGTAATGAGGGACTGAGCTACAGTATAATCTCCATCGTCACAATCACTAGCTTCTTCTAAGGCAGGCATATCCTTAAACTCATTATCATCCTCAACCTCATCCTCCGATACAACCACCCCATTTCGCAAAAGCATTATTTTTTTGTTCGGGCATTGTGATGCAATGTGTCCAATTCCCATACACCTAAAACACTTAATGTCCCTACTTCTAGGAGGTTGAGAGTTAGAAGCGGGGTTACCTTTATTGGCAGATTCCTCTCGAGCCTTAGGTGGTTCTGGTTTTCCCTTCGGAGCAGCTCCTTTAGTTTTGTTATTTCCACTCCACGTAGGTTTCCAAGGAGTAGATCCCGAAGAGTATTTTGCTGTCCCTTTCCTCTTCAGTTGCCTTTCCACCTTCATCGTCATGTGCAATATCTCCTCCAGCTCTACATAATGTTGCAGTTCTATAACATTTGCAATGTCTCTGTTCAAACCACTTAAAAACCTGACCATTGTGGCCTCCGGGTCCTCCTCAATATTTGCTCGAATCATAGCGATCTCCATCTCCTTATGGTATTCTTCTACACTCTTCGAACCCTGAGACAGAGTTTGGAGTTTCTGGTACAAGTCCCTATAGTAATGGTTGGGCACAAACCTTTTTCTCATCAAACCCTTCAACTCGTTCCAGGTCTCAATAGGTCGTTCACGGTTCCTCCTCCTACTTGTCACTAATTGACCCCACCACACAAGTGCATAGTCTGTGAATTATATAACCGCCAACTTCACCTTTTTCCCCTCTGAGTAGTTATTGCACTAAAAAATCAGTTCTACCTTCTTGTCCCACTCAAAGTACACCTCCGGATCACTTTTCCCTTGGAAAGCTGGTATGGACATTTAATGTTTCCTAAGCTTCTATCCATCCCATCATCATCCCTATTTTCACGCCTATTTCCTCTTCCACGCCGACCACCACGACCTCTTCTCCTACCCAAGCTAGCCACTGGTACACTTTCACTATCATCGTCAACCCTATCTCCTATCTCAACACCATCATCATCCCGAACTCTATTCCTAGGATTATTTTCATACCTTTACGGCTTCCGGATATTAGGAGCCGTATGCGGTTGCTCTCTTCGTAGTTGGGCAATTGCTGCACTATGAGTGTCCACGGAGTTTTTAATCTCCCCCAACTTCGCATCCCACCTCTCGAATCATTTTTCCAGCATTGCAAGGAAGTGGAACTGTTGGTTATCCTCCCCACTCGTGCTTTCACTCTATTTGGCTTTTTCCCTCTATTGATCTCACCACTCTGCCTTTTTCCTCTATATCCCTTTTCTCAAGTTCTCAAAGAACCCACCAAATTAGTCACGGACTTGGTCCTTGTGGAATTTTAACCCAAAGTGCAAGACACAAACAGATGAAAAGAAGATTTGATGGAATATTGGACCAAGAAAATTGATGTAAATGGAATTGAAAGAATTTGAAAGTAGTGATGGATGACGAAAACTACTAAGAATGTGGGAAAAATAAAAGGTATCAAGAAAGGTCTTCTTGAATATGGAATTGTGTTCTTCATCGTGCTCTACAATAATAATCACTTTTTTTTTTTTTTTTTACTAATCAAGAACAATCAATAATAACAAAATTGAAACTATGACCAATCTTGAAATAGTGAAGAATTTGAAGAAACCCAAGAATCTTTTATCGATTCAATGATGGCTCAAGAACAATGAAATCTAATGAAGAAAAAAAAAAATGAAACAAAACAAGAATTATACCAAAACCTGGATTTAGAGCCAAGCTCTGATACCAAATGATGTGATTCTTGTTGGGGAATCACGGGATCTCGCCTGGTTAGAATTGGTTCGAAGAACTTGAAGAATCTACCACAATCATGCTAGGGTAAATTCTACCATAATCATGCTAGGGTAAATTCTATATCTTGTTCAAAGGGGAAGTTGTGTTAACTCAATTATGTTATTTTCTTTTCCTACAAATTAGTAGCGTGAATTTATTCCTTTATTTCAATTGTGGGATTATTATGTTTTGAATGTTCATTGAGTTTATTTGATTAATAGTTTAATTTGGCCAATAGGATTATTGATCTTTGGATTCGTGAATATACTATATTTAGATTCTTGATCCGTAATTGTCATTGAATCTTTACTTTAGTAGCAAATAAATCTCGTGCAGGTTTAGTAATAATTCAACTTGGATTGATTAATTCGAGCTTGTGAAATAAACGATCTAATTCAATCTATTCTTCTAAATTTTCATACTAGTCGTGCATTAAATCCTAAGAGCTTGTTTAGGATTGTTCGTGGTTAGAATTGGGTCGAAGAACTTGTTTTGAATCAATACATATAAGGAAGAATTTAGATAATCAGAGTTTGTTGATTATTTATGATTGATAATTGAATTAGGGATAGAAACACGTTACAAGGAAAGGTATAACATTAATTGAGGGCACAACCAAACTCGAGAACAATATTTCTTCTCATATTATTTCTCTAGTCATATTTAATTGTTTATTTTTATGCATATTTTTTATTCAAGCAATTTTAAACAACAAACTCCCCCATTACATTGCATTAAATCTTACCAAAATGACTAAAACAGATGTCATCATCCAACTAGCCGACCGTTCCAATGCATATCCAGACGGGGTAGTTGAAGATGTTTTAGTGCAAGTAGGGGGGTTGGTGTTTCCGGCAGACTTTTACATTCTAGAGATGAATGATGATCACTCCCCTAATTCGACCCCCATATTCTTAGGAAGACCATTCTTGTGGACCTCCCAAACCATAATTGATGTAAGAAAAGGGGTGTTAAACATGGAATTCAATGGGGGAGGTAGTGCAATTTAATATCTACGATGCAATGAAACACCCGAATGATGCATGTGCTGCTTATTCTATTAATGTCAGTACTCTTGCTGTGCAGAAAATTTTCAAGTTAAATTACAGCGACGTGGGTATAAGCGAGGAATTACAAGATGGGATTACTGCACTTAATTCACTGGGACCAGCACCACGCAGGTACGCCGTAAAAACAATTCAACTGACAGATTATCGTAACAAATTGCTACCTTCTATCTTGCAGGCCCCGGTGGTGGAAATGAAATCTCTACCCGCCCCCTGAAATACTTGTTTCTTGGTGACGAAGAATCGCTCCCCGTAATTGTTTCATCCAACCTCACCAAGCTGGAAGAAGACAAACTGGTTCGGGTCCTTCGGGAGCACAAGGAGGCGATTGGTTGGACCACCGCAGATATCAAGGGAATCAGCCCGTCAATCTGCATGCATCGAATACTGCTTGAGGAAGGAGCTCAACCATCGAGACAAGCCCAGCGGAGGCCAAATCCAGCAATGATGGACGTGGTGAAGAAAGAAATTTTAAGGTCATTCCCATTATTGTTTTTCAGATGGTTTCTCAGGATATTTTCAAATTGCTATAACTCCAGAAGATCAAGAGAAAACCACGTTTACTTGTCCTTTCGGCACGTTTGCATATAGACGCATGCCCTTCGGCTCTGCAACATTTCAACGTTGCATGATGAGCATTTTTTCTGAATACATAGGACAAATCATAGAGGTGTTTATGGATGATTTTAGTGTATGGGGTGATTAATTTGATTCGTGCTTGGATAATCTATCATTAATTTTGAAACGTTGCATTGACAATAACTTAGTCTTAAATTGGGAAAAATGCCATTTTATGGTAGATAGGGGAATCGTGTTAGGTCATGTAGTGTCGGAAAAGGGAATAGAAGTTGATAAGGCTAAGGTGGACCTCGTATCTGCATTACCTTACCCCGCCAATGTGCGAGATATACGATCTTTTCTTTGGCATGCAGGTTTCTATCGCAGGTTCATCAAGGACTTCTCCAAAATTGCATCACCATTGTGCAATTTGTTGCAAAATGATGTCCCATTCAAATTCACCGAGCTGTGCAAAAAGGGTTTTGACCACCTACAGGAGCGACTGACTACGCCCCCGATCATTCAACGCCGAACTGGGATCTTCCATTCGAAATAATGTGTGATGCCAGTGACTATGCAGTGGAAGTAGTTCTAGGACAACGGGTTGGTAGAGCAGCCCATGTGATTTACTATGCCTCCCAAATCCTGAATCAGGCCCAAGCCAACTATACCACTACTGAAAAGGAACTTCTATCTGTGGTATTTGCTTTAGAGAAATTTCGTCCTTATTTATTGGGTTCTAAAGTGATTATTTTTACAGATCATGCAGCTTTACGACACTTGTTTATAAAAAAGGATGCGAAGCCTAAAATCATCCGCTGGATACTTTTATTACAAGAATTTGACTTGGAAATCAAAGATAAGGCGGGGTCCGAAAATGTAGTTGCCGACCATCTTAGCCGGGTAGTGAAACCCGAGGACGACCTACCTCTGCGTGAAACCTTCCCAGATGAGGGTTTATTTGTAATCGAAGCAAATCCCCCATGGTTTGCTGATTTTGTAAATTACTTGACTGCAAAACTAATTCCTACTGGTTTTTCGCAGGCACAAAAGTATAAGATGAGAAGCGATGCTAAATATTACATTTGGGATGACCCGAAGGTGGGTCTCGGAATCAGAACATCAATCAATCCTCACCTTTTGCCATTCATACGCATTTGGTGGCCATTTTGGGCCTAGAAGGATGGCACAAAAGGTATTGCAAAGTGGGTTCTTTTGGCCGAGCCTTTTTAAGTCTTGCGATAATTGCCAATGAACAGGTAACTTATCCCAACGGGATCAAATGCCTCAAAACCCCATTATCGTATGTGAAATTTTTGACCTTTGGGGCATTGATTTCATGGAACCCTTCCCCCCGTCTTTCGGTTGTAATTACATTCTTTTAGCCGTTGATTATGTTTCAAAATGGGTGGAGGCAAAGGCCACCCATACTAATGACGCTAAAGTTGTTGCAGATTTTGTAAAAGCTAACATTTTTAGCAGGTTTGGGATACCCCGAGCTATGATCAGTGACAGAGGGACGCACTTTTGCAACCGAACAATTGAATCCTTGTTAAGGAAATATGGAGTGATGCACCGGGTATCAACCGCATATCACCCCCAAACTAGCGGGCAGGCGGAAATCTCCAACAGGGAAGTGAAGTCCATTCTAGAGAAAATGATCCGACCAGACCGGAAGGATTGGAGCATTCGACTTCATGATGCTTTATGGGCCTACCGAACCGCTTACAAGACGCCAATTGGTATGTCTCCATACCGATTGGTATTTGGGAAGCCATGCCACCTGCCGGTGGAACTCGAGCATAAAGCTTATTGGGCCATCAATAAAGCTTATTGGGGAGCAGTAGGAGACCATAGGAAGCTTCAATTGCAGGAATTGGATGAAATACGGAATGAGGTTTACGAGAACGCAATGATCTATAAAGATCGAACTAAAGCATTCCATGATCAACGCATTTCTCGAAAGAGCTTTTGTGAGGGCCAGAAGTGCTACTGTTTCAATCCCGGCTCAAATTACACCCAGGTAAGCTTCGTTCTCGTTGGGTTGGTCCTTTTGTTGTTACTAATGTATCTCCCCATGGTGCAATCGACATTAGGAGCTTGCGTACGGATAAACAGTTCAAGGTCAACGGGCACCGTCTCAAGCCATATTATGAAGGATTCCAAACTGAAAACTTGGAAGTGATTGCACTGGAAACCGCTAACAAGGAACACTAGTCCGATGCGGACTCAATCGAGCCAACGACAGTAAACAGCGGCGCTACTCGGGAGGCAACCCGAGAGGGGAGTTTCTTTACCTCATCGACTCTTCACTTTCGTATTCTCGTTTTTAGTTAATTTTATTTCATTTGGTCATGTCATTCACATAAAAAAAAAAAAAAAATTCACAGGCAGTCTTACGGCCGTAAGACATAACTTACGGTCGTATCTCACTTTTTAATTACTTATTCAGAAACCACCTTACGGCCGTATGTTTCTATTTACGGCCGTAAGTAACTTTTTTCACATTTTTTTCAGATTCCAGATTACGGCCGTAAGACACATCTTCACGGCCGTAATACCGGAATCTCAAATTTTTAAAATACGCAACCCTCGCGCATAACCTCTCTTTGTGTCTCCCTCTCCGTCCACTTTTCATTCTCACCATTTACCATTATCACCCCCTTCATTTTGTTGACAAGAAGAAGATATTAGGATTCTCCTTCATTGATGTGATCCGATACGGGGATCACCAAGAACACGCGGAATTAAACGCCGGAAAGCTCTTAAATCCAAGATAGTAGACGGTAACAATGCAACCCCGACCTCACGACGCAAGAACTATGGGTATATTAAACCCAAAACCCGTTACGATGCGGAGATAAGAACCACAAAGGGGGAACGCCACAAAGGTTGTCAAATCCTTTGATAAGTTTAATTTGTTCGACGAGAACACGAAGAAAATATAAGGGAATATCTCACGTTCAACATCATTAATCTCAAGATAAAAAGTTGTATTTTACAATGCTGAATAAAGCCATATATATAGGCAAAGAAAATAAAGCAACTAAAAATAAACTAGAATTCAACCTAAACTAAAAAGCTAAAAACGCCTAACATTAACTTAAAATTCGGAACCTAAGTTACGGCCGTGACTTATACTCTTACGGCCGTAAGCAAGCTACGAATTAAAAATTGACAACATATGTTACGGCCGTGAAAACGACCTTTACGGCCGTAATCAACCTTCTGAACAAAAAATATAAAATCTGCTAACTCTATTTAAGGCCGTGAGGATTTGGTTTACGACCGTAAGTCCTCTTCTGCATAATTTCACCATTGTAGTGTTACGACCGTAATTTTGGCTTTACGGCTGTGAATCAGCTGCTGTCCAATTTTCTTGTTCTTCCTTGATCCCAATGCATTGCAATAACTTTGGCTCCTCTTCCACATTGTTATGCAACGTAAATGAAGTCTTTGCACTAGGGCACTCGTCCATCCACGCTTGCATGAATCCTTGCATTGCCTGCTTGATTCTTTTGGCTCTTTGCCTCGTTATTGGTCCTACGGGCACGTGCAACGGGTCAACGCTCGTTGAGCCAGTCCGGAACTCATCATCCCCTCCCTGTTGAAAAGGATTTGTCCTCGAATTATCACCTGCATCAAACAGAGAAAGATCAGAAACATTAAAAGAAGCAGACACATTATACTCACCTGGAAGATCGAGTTTATATGCATTCTCATTTATCTTTTCAAGGATTTGAAAAGGTCCATCGCCTCTTGACTGCAACTTAGACTTTCTTTGGATTGGAAATCGCTCCTTTCGCAAGTGCACCCACACCGAATCACCCGGCTCGAACGTCACTTGCCTCCTACCTTTGTTGGCATGAGTCGCATAACGCTCATTTTTCTTTTCAATTTATTCTTTCACCTTCTCATGAAGTGCCTTCACAAGTTTAGCCTTTTTTGCCCCGTCCAAACTGCTCCGTTCATCTACAGGTAAAGGAATTAAATCAAGAGGAGTTAGCAGGTTGAAACCATAATAAACTTCAAAAGGTGAACATGAAGTAGTAGAATGTACTGATCGATTATAAGCAAATTCCACAAATGGAAAACTTCCTCCCAACTTTTTAAATTCTTATTTATTACAGTGCGCAAAAGTTGGATTAATGTCCTATTAACTACCTCCGTTTGGCCATCAGTTTTCGGGTGACATGTAGTAGAAAATAATAATTTAGTACCCATCTTCCCCCACAAGACTTTCCAAAAGTAGCTTAGGAACTTAACATCCCTATCAGACACAATACTCCTAGGTACCCCATGGAGTCTCACAACCTCCCTAAAGAATAGGTCACCTATGTTTGTTGCGTCATCAGTTTTATTACAAGGAATAAAATGCGCCATTTTATTAAACCTGTCTACCACCACAAATATCGAGTCTCTACCTTTTTTTGTCCTAGGCAGACCTAACACAAAATCCATGGATATATCCACCCAAGGTTCATTAGGTACGGGTAAAGGTGTATACAAACCTTGTGGTAAGACTCTAGACTTAGATTGCTTACAAGTTATGCACCGTTCACAAATATGGTGAACATCCTTTTTCATTTTAGGCCAATAAAAGTGCTCTTGTAAAGTTTCTAATGTCTTAGTAACACCAAAGTGACACCATTAACCCCCCCACCATGAGCCTCACGCACTAGCAATTCACGCATAGAACAATTAGGCACACAAAATTTACTTTCCCTAAACAAATAGCCATCATGCCAATAAAATTTATCAATTGCACCTTTTTCACATGAAGCGTAAATGATAGAAAAATCAGGGTCATTGGCATACATACCTCTTATATATTCAAACCCAAGCAACTTCGCATTTAAAGAGTTTAGAAGTACGTACCTGCGAGAAAGGGCATCGGCTACCACATTCTCCTTACCTTGCTTATAGCGAATGACGTATGGAAAAGGGCATCGGCTATCCTTGAGCATTTTAAAAGCATTAGCTTGTGCTATCCCCCAATGGAATCCTACACTTTTCTTGACTATTTCTGTGAGTGGTGCTGCAAGTGTGCTAAAATCTTTAACAAATCTCCTATAAAACCCAGCCAACCCGTGGAAGCTCCTAACCTCCGTAATAGTTTTGGGAGTTGGCCATTTTTTAATAGCACGAATTTTCTCCTCATCTACCTCAACACCATTTGCACTAACGACAAAACCAAGAAAAATTACACTTTCCATGCAAAAAGTACACTTTTTAAAATTAGTATATAGTTTTTCAGTCTTTAAAACTTCCAAAACAGATCTTAAATGTTCAATGTGATCACCTAAGTTCTTACTATATACCAAAATGTCATCAAAGTATACCACAACGAATTTACCAATGTAAGCACGCAAGACATGATTCATTAATCTCATAAAAGTGCTAGGTGCATTTGAGAGGCCGAACGGCATAACCATCCATTCATATAAACCATATTTTGTTTTGAAGGCGGTTTTCCATTCATCACCTTCTTTCTTACGAATTTGGTGATAACCACTCTTAAGGTCTATTTTGCTAAAAATACAAGCCCCATATAGTTCATCAAGCATGTCATCAAGTCTAGGTATGGGATGGCGATACTTTTCCGTAATATTGTAGACTGCTCTACAATCCACGCACATCCTCCAAGTCCCATCCTTTTTGGGTACCAACAGAACTGGTACTGCACATGGGCTAATGCTTTCCCGAACATAGCCCTTTTTCAACAGCTCTTCAACCTGCTTTTGTAGCTCTTTGGTCTCTTCGGGATTGCTCCTATAAGCTGGCCTGTTTGGAATGACCGCTCCTGGCACGAAGTCAATCTGGTGTTCAATCCCTCGAATTGGCGGCAGCCCACTAGGAATCTCCTCGGGAAATAAATCTGCAAATTCCTGCAAAAGAGACAGCTAAACTGGGGAGGGAGTGGTTAGCTTCATCAAGTACAAGGAGGGATTCCTTGTACATTAGTAAAATCACTGGCTTATTTGTAGAAATAGCTTTGGTGATATCACTCTGTCTTGCGTAGAAGCTCACTTTTGTTTTCTCTCTTTTACTGGCACTCTTCACACCCTCTCCTTTTTCTGGGATCGTGGTCCCAACTCTCGATTTTTCACACAACTCTCCTTTTTCCGGGATCGTGGTCCCGACCCTCTTCTGTTCACTCAACTCTCCTTTTTCCGGGAACGTGGTCCCGATCCTCTTTCTCTCTTCCTCACTTTTTAATTTCAATTGGTGAAGATAGACCTGTTGAGGTGATAAAGGCATTAGTTTGATATTTTTCCCATCCTTAGTTAATGTATACCTATTTTTAAAGCCATCATGAATAACCTTCCTATCGAATTGCCATGGCCTGCCCAACAAGATGTGCCCCGCATGCATGGGTACCACATCACAAACCACGCTATCTTCATACTTCCCAATCGCCAAATCAACTACCACCTGTTTATTCACCTTAATCTCACCCGATTCATTTAACCATTGTTGCTTATATGGCCTAGGCTGTTTTAGTATAGGTAGGCATAATTTCTCCACTAGAGTAGTGCTAGCAACTTTCGCACAACTACCCCCATCTATTATCAAACTACACACCTTGTTATTCACAAAACACCTAGTATGAAATATATTTTCTCGCTGCTCACCCGACTCTTCCACCTTAACTTGAGTACCTGGCTCTCCTAGTGACAAGTGATTTAGCTACTGCATAGTCTGCATCATCATTTTCACTAACATCCTCTAGAGCAGGCATATCCTTATACTCATCCTCCACCTCTCTCTCTTTCTCATCCTCCGAACTTAATACCCCATCACGCATAACCAATATTCGTTTATTTGGACATTGTGAAGAAATATGACCTAATCCCGAACATTTAAAGCAACGGATATCTCTAGTCCTAGAAGTTTGAGAGTCAGAAGTAATTGATCCCACCATACTATGGCATAATCAGTAAATTCTACGACTGCCAATTTAACCTTTTTAGCTTTAGAATAATTATGACAATCAAAAATTAATTCTACCCTCTTTTCCCATTCAAAATAAACGTCCGGATTACTCTTACCCTGAAACGAGGGAATGGACATTTTAATCTTACCAACATGTCCATCGACATCATCCCTACTATCACGCCTATATCCCCTATCACGTCTTTCTCCCCGATCTCGTCTCCTACCAACACTTGTAATAGACAATTCACCAATATCCTCATCACTATCAACAACCTCAACACGTGCATTCCTAGCTCTAAATTGTGGGTTGAAGTCATACCTTAGTGGTCTCCGTAAATTAGGGAAATTGCGTTGTTGATCCTGATGTGGTTGAGCAATTCCCGCACCACGTGTCTCCCCCGGATTATTTACCCTTCCCACATTCTCGCCGGATAGTGGACCAAATTTTGCTTCCAACTTGGCATCAAACCTCGCCTCCCATTTTGCAAACCGTTCCTCCACCATTGCAAGCATTTTAAAATCTTGAAGATCCTTTTCCGTCGACGAAACTTCTTTCTGTGACATGGTTAGTAATAAAGAAAAGAAAAAAAATTAAATAAAGATACTCACGTGTTTTATCGCTCGTGTATCACTCAATTTGGCTTTTTCCCTCTATTATTCTCACCACTCTGCCTTTTTCCTCTCTATTCCCTTTTTTCCCAAGTTCTCAAAGAACCCACTAAACTAGTCACGAATTTGGTCCTTGTGGAATAAACCCCAAAGTGCAAATAAGGAAAGTTGATGGAAAATATTGGAATTAGGAAATTTAAGAAAGAAATTATGGAAACAAGAATTCTATTGCAAGAAGAAGTTTTATGGAAACAAGAATAAGGAATTTTATGGAAACAAGGATTTGTTGGAAAGATTTGCCCAAGATTATTTTCTTGATTTCTTGTTCAAATCAACAACTATCTCTTTTCATTTTATTTTTTCTTTTTGTAATTTTCGGAATTTTTTTTTTTTTTTTTTTAATATCCTATTCAACAAGAATAATCAAGAACAAGAAAACAGAAATTGGCAAATCTTGAATTTTCTGGAGAAATTTCAAGAAACAGGAATTGGAATGGAATTTTTTTTTTTTTTTTTTGGAATGATTAATAACTGGAAATAAAAGAAAAAGAACTGGAATACAAGATGATGTGATCCGATACGGGGATCACCAAGAACACGTGGAATTAAACGCCGGAAAGCTCTAAAATCCAAGATAGTAGACGGTAACAATGCAACCCCGACCTCACGACGCAAGAACTATGGGTATATGAAACCCAAAACCCGTTACAATGCAGAGATAAGAACCACAAAGGGGGAACGACACAAAGGTTGTCAAATCCTTTGATAAGTTTAATTTGTTCGACGAGAACACGAAGAAAATATAAGGGAATATCTCACCTTCAATATCATTAATCTCAAGATAAAAAGTTGTATTTTACAATGCTGAATAAAGCCATATATATAGGCAAAGAAAATAAAGCAACTAAAAATAAACTAGAATTACCTAAACTAAAAAGCTAAAAACGCCTAACATTAACTTAAAATTCGGAACCTAAGTTACGGCCGTGACTTATACTCTTACGGCCGTAAGTAAGCTACGGATTAAAAATTGACAACATATGTTACGGCCGTGAAAACGACCTTTACGACCGTAATCAAACTTCTGAACAAAAAATATAAAATCTGCAAACTCTATTTACGGCCGTGAGGATTTGGTTTACAGCAGTAAGTCCTCTTCTGCATAATTTCACCATTGTAGTGTTACGGCCGTAATTTTGGCTTTACGGCAGTGAATCCGTTACGGCCGTGATTTCAGACTTTACGGCCGTGAATCAGCTGCTGCCCAATTTTCTTGTTCTTCCTTGATCCCAATGCATTGCAATAACTTTGGCTCCTCTTCCACATTGTTATGCAACGTAAATGAAGTCTTTGCACTAGAGCACTCGTCCATCCACGCTTGCATGAATCCTTGCATTGCCTGCTTGATTCTGTTGGCTCTTTGCCTCGTTATTGGTCCTACGGGCACGTGCAACGGGTCAACGCTCGTTGAGCCACAGAAGCGGGGCATGCCATTCCCTTGTTTAATTACCGCCTTATGCCGGGCTCAAAGAGTTCCCGCTGCAGTAAGTGACGACACCTTGGGGCATGGAAATCACCTAACGAAGGCGAGTTTGGAAAATGCTCGCAGGCAGATCATCGCAAAGCGAGGTCGCGTTGATGATGAGTCAGGGGAATCCGATAATGATCAAAGCGCCGAAGAGCCCGTAGCACGGGGAGCGCCACAACAGCCCACCGCTCCTACCCCTTTTGAGCTACAGATGCTGGAAATGATGCAAGCCTTTCAAACCCAGCTGAACGCTATGCAAGAAGATCAGCAGCTTCTACAGGAAGAGCAGAGTGCCATTCGGGACGTAATTCGGCAATTGCAGAGAGCTCACGACGATCAGCCTCCACATTAGACCGAGGGAGTTTCTTCTCTTTTTCCCTTTTATTGTTTTACTTTTCAATGAGGACATTGTATTGTCTAAGTGTGGGGGGGGGGGATTGACTTGATTGTAAGCTTATCTACTTTATTTTCTCTCTGTAATCGAATCTTTAAAAGTCATTTTGAGCTTATTATCTACTTTTGCTACCTATCTATGCTACTTAGGTCCTAAACCATACTTTGATAGGAAGCAACTCCACTTTTGGTTCAATTTTTTTGAAAAAACAAATCATTGCATAATTGGATATAAATTGAGCACATAGAGATCATATCGTCCAAAGCCTCACCAATAGGTTGAAAAAAAAAAATATTGTGAAATATCTACAACCTAGTCAACCCAACCCATAATAGACAGATTATTCCTTCATATATCACCCCGAACGTCCCAATTATTATACTTTACGGCCGTAAGACATATCCTTACTGATGAGAACCCGGGAGGGAGTCCTCGTCGTAGCTCGCGGAATAACGCTTGGAAAGTTCCGAATCCAGGTTGGAACGGACGATAATAATGCAACCCCGACCTCACGACACAAGAACAAGGGGTATATTAAACCCGAGACCCGTTACGATGCAGAGATAAGAACCACAAAGGGGGAACGCCACAAGGAATGTCCAGATCCTTGATAAGTTCAATTGATTTGAACGTCACAAGATTTCAATCTTGATAAGTTCGATGTTTAAAAGGAAAATCCTCACCTTTAGAGAGAGTAAAAATACTCAATAATTTTATTCATCAAAAGTATTCTGTTTTTACATTGAATGGAAAAACATATAAATAGGCAAAATAAACCTAGTCGCTAACTGACTCAGAATAGAATTCCAATTATGCTAAAATAGCTAAAACAACTAAAATGACCAAAATAAATTAGAACTAAACAAAACCCTAACCGCCTAATTAATTCAAAACTACGGTGATGAGATTCAAAGTGCGGAAGAAACGTCGGAAAGTTCCGAACTCAGGTTGTGGTTGGACGGATGAATCATGACCCGATATTCACGACGCGATGCGGAATAAAGAACCACGACTTTCGAAACACCACAAGGATTTGCCCAATCTCCTTTATAAGTCTCTGATTTGAACGCCACAAATATTCTCGCGAATATTTGATAAATTCAGGATTAACGCCACAAGATAATCAATCTTGATAAGTTTGGGTTTGTAATGTGAATCTACACATTAAACAATTGAAAAACATTCAATCTCTGTTTTATTTAATTATCAAAGTCTTAAATTACAATGAATAAAAAAGGCGTATAAATAAGAAAAATAAAACCCTAATCGCTAATTTACTCAAAATAGAATTCTAACTAACCTAAAATAGCTAAAATAGGAAAAGGAAATAAAATATACGAAAATCTGGGAAAAATCTGATCCGTTAAGAAGTTACGGCCGTAAAGATGACACTTACGGCCGTAAGTGTGTTTCTGTTTAAGGTTACGGCTGTGATCCCTTATTTACGGCCGTAAATCAAAAATCTTGAAATTCTGCATTTTAACCCGAGGGGAGGTTACGGCCGTGAAAGCACTTCTGTATAATTTTTGGTTCCTTTCGACACAATTTGATCTTCAAAGCTCGTCGAACCTGCTGAATTCTTGTTTTGGCATGAATATTTAAATTTTCCCGTCAAGCCTGCTATGACTCCGATTGCCGAGGGTCCGGATCACATCATACGGTGCCTAAGTTAGGTCTAAAATTCAAAACATATGTTACGGCCGTGACAAGTCTTTTACGACCGTAAATGACCTTCTGAACAAAAATAAAAGTTACAAGACTTTGGTTACGTCCGTGAATAATTCCACTTCAGTTTACGGCCGTGAGATCACATGTTACGGCCGTAATGACCTTTCTGCCCAATTTCGCCATGATGATTTTACGGCCGTAAAAAGGGTGTTACGGCCGTAAGAATGCTTCTGCCCAATTTTCTGATCCTTTGACATTAATTGATCTGATTTGAATCTCGACTCGAGCCTAACATGAAACTTGTTCATTTTTCTATGTACAATATTGTTGAATTGTCGGTATCTTGATTTCTCATTTTTGACGCCTTTTCCGGATCACATCATCTCCTATTCCTTTAATTTTGTAACTTTTAATTTTGTTCAGAAGGTCGCTTATGGCCGTAAAATAAATTGTCACGGCCGTAACATATGTTTTAATTTTTTTAACCCGTAGCATTCTTACGGCCGTAAACTCATAAGTCACAGCCGTAATTTGGCGCTGCGAATTAAAACCTAATTTCAGCGTTTAGTTTATTTTGCAATTCTAGTTTATTTAGGTTTCTTTATTCTGTTAGCCTATATATATGGATTTATTCAGCATTGTAAAACACAACTATTATTCTTGAGATTAATGATATTGAAGGTGAGATATTCCCTTAATTGCTTCGTGTTCTAGTCGAACAAATTGAACTTATCAAAGGATTTGACAAACTTTGTGGTGTTCTCCATTTGTGGTTCTTATCTCCGCATCGTAACGGCTATTTTCGTTATGTTAGCTATTTTACCTTAATTAGAATTCTATTCAGAGTCAGTTAGCGACTAGGGTTTATTTTGCCTATTTATATGCTTTTCCATTCAATGTAAAAACATAAGACTTTTGATAAATAAAATTATTCAGTGTTTTTACTCTCTCTAAAGGTGAGGATTTTCCCTTTAAATAACGAACTTATCAAGATTCAAATCTTGTGGCATTCAAAACAATTGAACTTATCAAGGATCTGGACATTCCTTGTGACGTTCCCCCTTTGTGGTTCTTATCTCCGCATTGTGGCAGATGCATTGTCTCGAAGGTATGTTCTTTTAAATTCTTTAAATTCTAAATTGCTTCGATTTGAATACATTAAGGAGATGTACGCTAATGACTTGGTGATGAGAACCCGGGAGGGGGGTCCTCGTCATATAGCTCGCGGAATAACGATTGGAAAGTTCCGAATCCAGGTTGGAACGGACGATAACAATGCAACCCCGACCTCACGACGCAAGAACCAGGGGTATATTAAACCCGAGACCCGTTACGATGCGGAGATAAGAACCACAAAGGGGGAACGCCACAAGGAATGTCCAGATCCATGATAAGTTCAATTGATTTGAACGCCACAAGATTTCAATTTTGATAAGTTCGATGTTTAAAAGGAAAATCCTCACCTTTAGAGAGAGTAAAAACACTCAATAATTTTAGTCATCAAAAGTATTCTGTTATTACATTGAATGGAAAAACATATAAATAGGCAAAATAAACCCTAGTCGCTAACTGACTCTGAATAGAATTCTAATTATGCTAAAATAGCTAAAACAACTAACATAACCAAAATAAATTAGAACTAAACAAAACCCTAACCGCCTAATTAATTCAAAACTACGGTGCCGAAGTTAGGTCTAAAATTCAAAACATATGTTACGGCCGTGACAAGTTCTTTTACGGCCGTAAATGACCTTCTGAACAAAAATAAAAGTTACAAGACTTTGGTTACGGCCGTGAATAATTCCACTTCAGTTTACGGCCGTGAGATCACATGTTACGGCCGTAAATGACCTTCTGAACAAAAATAAAAGTTACAAGACTTTGGTTACGGCCGTGAATAATTCCACTTCAGTTTACGGCCGTAAGATCACATTTTACGGCCGTAATGGCCTTTCTGCCGAATTTCGACATGATGATTTTACGGCCGTAAAAAGGGTGTTACGGCCGTAAGAATGCTTCTGCCCAATTTTCTGATTCTTTGACATTAATTGATCTGATTTGAATCTCGACTCGAGCCTAACATGAAACTTGTTCATTTTCCCATGTAGAATATTGTTGAATTGCCGGTATCTTGATTTCTCATTTTTGACGCCTTTTCCGGATCACATCACTTACGACCGTAACCTTCTAAAAGAAAAATATTGCAGAAACATAGTTACGGCCGTAAATCAGAAGTCACGGCCGTAACTTCAATTTTTGAGAAATATGCAGAAACCCCTTTACGGCCGTAAAGGAAATGTTACGGCCGTAACATTCCAGTAAAAAATTTCCATAATTTACATCTTTCCATAATTTTGGGATTTCTTGATCCCAAAGCAAGGGCACGAAATTGAGGCTATAAAAAGGGGTTCTCATGACAGAAAAAGAGAGATTATTATTATTTTGAAAGAGGCGCGGCTTGCTTGAAGATTGGAAGAAATTAAGCAACTCGAGAAGTTGAATCAAGAAAGCAAATGATGAGAACCCGGGAGGGGGTCCTCATCGTAGCTCGCGGAATAACGCTTGGAAAGTTCCCAATCTAGGTTGAAACGGACGATAACAATGCAACCCCGACCTCACGACGTAAGAACCAAGGGTATATTAAACCCGAGACCCGTTACGATGGGGAGATAAGAACCACAAAGGGGGAACGCCACAAGGAATGTCCAGATCCTTGATAAGTTCAATTGTTTTGAACGCCACAAGATTTGAATCTTGATAAGTTCGTTTTTTAAAGGGAAAATCCTCACCTTTATATAGAGTAAAAACACTCAATAATTTTATTCATCAAAAATCTTCTTCTTTTACATTGAATGGAAAAGCATATAAATAGGAAAAATAAAACCTAATCGCTAACTGACTCTGAATAGAATTCTAATTAAACTAGAATACTAAATTAGGAAAATAACTTAAAAACAAAAAGGAAACAAAATAATTAAAAATCCTATAATTATGGAAATATAGTAAATTTCCGTCTGCATCATTGATTTGCCAATTTGAAGCCCCAAACGATGGAATTTGTCCCTAAAATCAATGGGCTCAAGGGCTATAGCCCATGAGTCTTGCTCAGTGACCTGTTTCTACTCGAAAAACTTATATTATCCATCCAATTCTGACATGGTTGACTGGATTGCACTTTTATTTGGCTTGAATATTTAACTTTTTCCGTCAAGCCTGCTATGACTCCGATTGTCGAGGGTCCGAAACACAACAATAAGGCCGTAAGTCTCTCTCGGATCAAAATGTCTCAATATTAGTTACGGTCGTGAAGATTGATGTTACGACCATGAAATTCCATGTAGAATATTGTTGAATTGCCCGTGTCTTGATTTCTCCTTTTTTGTCGCCTTTTCCGGATCACATCAGCAAATTCTAGAAATCTTCATGTCTATGCTCGGCTAAGCTTCCATACCTAGTTCGAAGGGGAAGTTCTATTTCATATCAATTTGTTATTACTTTTCCAAACTAGTAGCGTAGTTCTAATTTCTTTATTTTGATTTGTTGGATTCTTTTATGCGATTTGAACTTAATCAATGCAATTCTTTAACTGAATTAAGGCCTTGTCACTTAATTTGTTGTATTGATATTTGCTAATTTGAACGATTAGATCCGTAATCGTCTTGTTGTTCAAACCCTAGTAGCAAGTGAAAATTTAATAATTTTCATAGAGAATTCCAACTTAGGTTAATTGTCACGAGCTTGTGTTATTGATAATCTAATTCATCCTAATTCTTCTCAACCAATATATAGTTGTTGTCTTAAATCTAAAGAGCTTGTTTTAGGTTATTCAATGGCTAATGTTTGATTAGAGAGCTTATTCGGGAGTATAGGAATAGTTAGAGCTTATTAATTATTTACGGGTGATAAATCAAAAAGGGAAATTGAACAGGCATTACTTGGAAAGTGATAACATTGAAATAGAATACAACTGAACCTGAGAACAAGGCTTTGCAAATAATTGGCTTTTATTTTATCTAATTTACGTTTTTATTTTATTTTCACGTCATTTACAAACAACTCAAAACAAAACCCCGTATCTATATTTCTCATTTTTGACGCCTTTTCCGGATCACATCATCCCCTCTTCCTTTAAGATGATTCGTCCCGAATCATAACATTGTTCTTAGCTTCTTTTTCCGGATCACATCAAAAAGTCTCAATGAATTCCATCCAACGGGCGTGTCATTTATTTAGCTTACCTTGTCCCTTGAGGTGTTTCAGTGACTCGTGGTCAGTGTGTATGACGAATTCCTTTGGCCACAGATAGTGCTGCCATATCTCCAAGGCACGAACAAGAGCATAAAGCCCATTGTCATAGGTAGGATAATTCAAAACTGCCCCACTCAGCTTTTCACTAAAAAATGCAATCGGCCTTTTTTCCTGCATAGGAACAGCTCCAATACCTATTCCTGATGCATCACATTCAATCTCAAAGGTTTGGTTAAAATTAGGTAAAGCTAAGACCGGTGAAGAACATAACGTATCCTTAAGTACTTTAAAAGCATTTTCTTGTGCTTCCCCCCAATGGAATCCTACACTTTTCTTGACTATTTCTGTGAGTGGTGCTGCAAGTGTGGTAAAATCTTTAACAAACCTTCTATAAAACCCAGCCAACCCATGGAAGCTCCTAACCTCGGTAATACTTTTGGGAGTTGGCCATTGTTTAATAGCACGAATTTTCTCCTCATCTACCTCAACACCATTAGCACTAACAATGAACCCATGAAAAATTACTTTTTCCATGCAAAAAGTACACTTTTTAAAATTAGCATATAGTTTTTCAGTTTTCAAAACTTCCAAAACAGATCTAAAATGCTCAATGTGATCCTAAGTTCTTACTATATACCAAAATGTCATCAAAGTATACCACAACAAATTTACCAATGTAAGGACGTAAAACATGGTTCATTAGTCTCATAAAAGTGCTAGGTGCATTTGAGAGGCCGAATGGCATAACCATCCATTCATATAAACCATATTTGGTTTTGAAGGCGGTTTTCCATTCATCACATTTTTTCATTAGAATTTACTGATAACCATTCTTAAGGTCTATTTTGCTAAACATACAAGCACCATATAGTTCATCAAGCATGTCATCAAGTCTAGGTATGAGATGGCGATACTTTACTGTAATATTGTTGACTGCTCTACAATCCACGCACATCTTCCAAGTCCCATCTTTTTTTGGCACCAACAAAACTGGTACTGCACATGAGCTCATGCTTTCCCGGCACGAAATCAATCTGGTGTTCAATCCCTCGAATTAGCGGCAGCCCACTAGGAATCTCATCGGGAAATAAATCTGCAAATTCCTGCAAAAGAGACACAGCTAAACTGGGGAGGGAGTGGTTAGCTTCATCAAGTACAAGGAGAGATTCCTTATATATGTGTAAAATCACTGGTTTATTTGTAGAAATAGCTTTGGTGATATCACTCTTCCACCTTAACTTGAGTACTAACGGCTCTCCTAGTGACAAGTGATTTAGCTACTTCATAGTCCCCACCATCATTTTCACTAACATCCTCTAGAGCTTGCATATCCTTATACTCATCCTCCACCTCTCCCTCTTTCTCAACCTCTGAACTTAATAATACCCCATCACGCATAACCGGAACATTTGAAACAACGAATATCTCTAGTCCTAGGAGTTTGAGAATCAGAAGCAATTTTACCTTTGTTGGGTGGCTCTATGATGTGATCCCGGGAAGCGGGTCACGACGAACACGCGGAATTAAAGCCGGGAAAGTTCCGAATTCAGGTTGGAACGAACGGTAACACTACGACCCGAGCCTCACGACGCAAGAACCAGGGGCATATTAAACCCGAGACCCGTTACGATGCGGAAACAAGAACTATAATGGGGCAACGCCACAAGGAATGTCCAGATCCTTGATAAGTTCAATTTGTTGAACGCCACAAATATTACACAATATTTGATAAGTTCGAGTTAAAAGGAATCCTCACCTTTAGATAGTAAAAAACACTCAATATATTTCATTCAATAATCAAAGTCCGTTTTGTATTACAATGAAGACGCCTTTATATAGGTAACCAGAATAATGATCCTAGTCTACTTAGGAAACTAAATAAAATCTAATCTAATTGGGGAATAGATAAAATCAATCAAAATAGACTCCAAATTTAATTGGAAACAATAATAAAAACAAAGTAAATCTAATCCTATAATTAAGGAAATAAAAATCCGCATGATTTGCATTAATTTGGAATTACGGCCGTGACAGCATCATTTACGGCCGTAACTGTGCTTCCGCTTAAGGATTACGGCCGTGACCTTTACTTACGGCCGTAACTGTTAAAATCTTGGAACTCTTTAATTTCCACACGAGGATGACTTACGGCCGTGACAAGCTAGCTTACGGCCGTAAAAACAGTTCTGATCCATTTTGACCTGATTTGATCTTTGAAGCTCTCCGAACCTGTTTCAATTCTCGTTTTGGCTTTGAATATGTGATTTTTCTGTCAAGCCCGCCATGATTCTCATCTCTCTATTTTCCCTTCGGTGTCTCAAATTTATTTTTCTGCAAAACCCCATCATTTTTAGAAGTCCCGCTCCATTTAGACTTCCCAAAAGAATTGAAACTTGTAGAGAATTTTGAGGTTCCCTTCCTTTTTAATTGTCGCGCCACTTTCATGGCCATGTGAAGGATGTCCTCCAAATCGATATAATGCAATATCTCGATTTAAACCATTTAAAAACCTAGCCATGGTTGCCTCCGGGTCTTCCTCTATATTTGCCCTGAGGCAACCTCCATCTCCCTATGGTAATCCTCCACACTCTTACTATTATATTTAAATGTTTATTATAAAATATGTGATTTTATAAATTTTATTTTTCTGGAATATATTTTTTATTATTAACTATTTTTAATAAACTATGCATCCATTTGGAGGCTATGTTTTATTTTTAGAAAATTCACGTTGAAAATTATTCTTTGTGATATGTATTACATTGGAAATGGAAAAAAATTGGATAATATATAATAGAATTTGTGTAAAAAAATATAAACGTATGTTTCCGTTAAAATACACTTTCTATATTCTATTCGTTTTTATGAATGGAATCCCGTCCATCGCACGGGTGAAAAAACTAGTATATATATATATAATTTAATGTAAATCATGATGGTAAGATTGAAATGCTGGTGCGGGCACTCGAAGTCTATTGTTTGTTGACCTCAATTATCATCATGATTTATAAATGGCCCATACGAAAACAGCACTAAGACCCTGGGTCCTATATCCACCCTTTAATTCAAACACGCGGGGACATATTGGCTGTAATGGCCTTTATGCATTCCTTAGTGACTTTGCTAACACGGACGGACGTCGCCTTTCGCCGGAGGGGCGATCGGAGCAGGTTTTGGGTTTTCTGGTATTGTCGATAAAGGGAAAGACGGGGCCTTAAATTAATGCAATTTCAGAAATTGCAAGCCCCCCAATTGCAATACGAATCAGGGGCTCAATGTGCAATTTAAAATAAGCACTTGGTTTGCAATATGATTGAAGCTAAGGGTCTGCTTTGCTTTGTAATTACAGATTGGGTCATATTGCAAATCGTTTAAAAGGTGTTATTTAATTTTAAATAGTTTTCTAAATTGATTATAATTAGTTCGAAAAAAATTTCAATTTTGACCAGATTTCAATTTAGACCCAATAAAAATTTATTATCTAAAACTCGTGCTTTAAATTGTTGTTAAAATATGATTTTAACCAATTTAAATTCTTTGACCCTAAATTAAATCATATTTTAAAACTCAATTGCCCAAAAAACCTTGATATTGGAGTTTGACTCTAATATGAATTTAATTAAAATTTGATTTTGATTAAATTTGATAATTGATTAATTATTGAATTGAATTGAATTTTATTTTATTTAGGAGGTTATCCTAATCCAAAGTAGTAATTCTATTTTCCGTTAAATCCTGTAATTAGAGTTGCACTATAATTCAATATTTAATAAAAATATGATTTTGACTAAATAAATCCCACTAATAAAAAAGTTGATTAATCAATTATTTAGTTATTGTTCATCTTATTTTACGATGCAAAATATACTCCCAAGTGTACGGATCATGAAAAGAAATGTAGTGGACCAAGGAGTCCGGATTACCTTCCCACGAAGACTGCTATCAAGTATCGAAATTGTTAGTTCATATTCTTATTTGAACAATGGAAAGAATTTTGTGTTTTAAACTAAAACTAAGAAATTTAGCTAAAGAAATAAATTGCAAGATTGTTTTGTTTTTTAAAAATGATTGTACAATAGTTGAAATTCACAAATTCATCTAATGAATTAAATTAACTCTAATTCCAATTTTACCCTAAATAGGCATTCAGTCGAACTCACTAATGTATATTAAAATTTCTCTCTCGAGTTTAAATCAGTTCTACCTAAATAAGTCAACCATGTATCTCTACAGAGGGTCTGAATTATTCCTTATCTTGATGAAATAAATACAAGAATTTACAAACGACCGCGGTAATAATAAAAGTATGTCTCTATATCTTGTTCAATTACAAGATTTATTACATTAATCTAAGTTATTAACTCAACTTTTGGATTATGAAAATAACCAATGATTTCATAAATTAGTGGCCAATTAATTCATGTATTAAACCATAATAAATCAATACACGTAACAAATCTTTGAACAGTGAAAATTTGAATTAAAAAAATAAAGTAATGCTGCATCATTCATCACAATATTGAGTTTAATTACATATCCTAATTAAACAACAAAAATAATAACTATAAGCGTTCATTGAAATAAAATAAAAGAATGGAAAGCATGCACCAAGTTTCAAATCTTGATGTGATCTTCAAATCTCGCCTATTTGTAATGCTCGTTCTCCCAAGAATCCATTGTAAAAATCTGAGTTTCCTATTTTGAACTTCAAATCTGTTTTTCACTTCCTAACCACTTCATAATCTATGCTATGAACTGCCAAACATCATCTTCATCTTCTAAACTAGTATGTGTGTGTGTGTGTGTGTGTGTGTGTGTGTTTTGGATGACAATTATAGCCTAATCTAACTAAACATGCTAAATCAAAAACATACCTAAACATGCAAAAATAGTCCAATATTCAAAATTATTCTAACATGTAAAAATGCAAAACAACTTAAACATGTTACCTATCATGCATGTATCTAAAAACAGCTACGAATTAAGAAATGAAAGCATATTAAATAAAAGGGCAGAAGGTCGGGTTTCCTCCCAACAAGCGCTCCGTTTAAAGTCTTAAACCCGATTTTTTGCACTTCTCATCATGGAGGCAAGAATGAGGCTCGTGAAACTTTGCATAGTTTGCAATTGCTTGCCTTGCACTTTCCAACTTTTTCCTCAATTTGTTGGACTCAATGGTGTCTTTTTTCAGCTTTGTGTTAAGGAATATTAGGCTTTTCTTCCTTTTTGTGGTTCCATCCAGTTTCTTTCACTGCTATCTCTACCTTGCTACAACTTTTAGCTTGAACCTTTGGAGCTTGTCGTAGAGTGATGCTGAATGTGACTTGCTAATTTTCCACTCTGAATATTATTTTAGCCTTTTCAATGTCAATTAGAGCTCGTCCAACAGCGAGGAATGATCTTCTAAAGATGAGGAGCATTTGACTATCTTCCTCTATGTAAGATCATGAAAATATGTTGGGGAGTACAATTTGTCCATTTTCACTACGACGTTTTTAACAATCCCACATGGATATTGTAGTGACTTGTTTTCCAGCTTTAGCGTGATATTTGTTGGTTTAGGTTCCCCCAAACCAAGTTTCCTGTATACAAAAAGAGGCATCAAATTAACACTTGTCCTAAATTATATAAAACATTATCAAAATTGAAGTTACCCATTGTATAAGGGATAGAGAAACTCCCTGGATCTTTCAATTTTCGTGGCAACTTGTATATTGTAAGATGACATGCATTCTTCACTCAATGCTACTATCTCGAAGTCCTCCAGCTTCATCTTGTCTAACAGTATTTCCTTCATAAACATCATGTAAAGAGGTATCTGAGCTAAAGCTTAATCAAAAGGGATATTGATGCAAAGTTTCTTGAAAATTTCCAGAAATTTCCCAAATTGCTGCTCCAACTTATGATTATTCACCCTTTGAGGATAGGAAATTTGTGGAACATAAGCTTTGACTGGGGTCGAATAATAAGTGTATTTTATACACTTATTTCTATCTTAAAAGTAGAATTTTATTTGTTTGTTTAAGAATAATTTCTATTTATTTTGTTATTATTTGTTTATATTTCAGGAATAACCCCAAAGTCGAGAAAATAATGGAATTGAATCCAAAATCAAGCAATTGGATAATAAAAGTATCAAAGTATGCAAATCAAGAGTTGATGAGGTAGATTAAGGGCTTAATTGGAAGAAAACTTGAAGAACTCAAATTTAGAAGAAATCAGAAGTTGAGGGGCTAAATTACAACAATCGGAAGTTGAAGGACCTGATGTGCTATAAAACCATGAGGACCAATTTAAAACACTTCAAAAGATGAAAATTGCACTCTAGCTGGATAACCACACGATCACATGGAATTATAACGGTGTGATGGTATGACATGTTAAAAAATGGTCAGAATGGTTCTATGGAAGCCTGAGCGATCACATGGATTTGTACCATGTGATCGCATAGTTATTTTCTAGGCCGACTATTGGGTTTTTTCACAGAATTCAACATTCTTTTTCCCCAAGTAACCTAGGCTTTGAGGAAACTTATAAATACATGACTTGAGGCACGAAATTGGAGGTTCCCAATCATCATAATTCATGCCAAAACTCTTTCCAATTGCTGGGAATCCATTGAAGGCCAAATTCAAGATTGAAGAATAAGGATCAAGGAGATGAATGAGGTGACTTCTATTCATTTTTCTTGTGAATCATCTGTAATCATGTATCTAGTCTAGATTTTCTTGTTGGAATTGTGATGATACTTTAGTTTTGGATGCTATGTTTTGACTTGTTATTTAATTTACTCTTTTCATGAGTTTGATGCAATTATTTATGTTTTTATTTTCATCTATAATTTAGGACGCATAATTGTTGATTGTGATAATTTGCAATGTTCGAAAGAGTAGAAAATTATTAGACCTTGATTAATTGCCACAAAATTCGATAAGGGATAGAAATATGCTCCCATACTTTGTGTTATCCACAAAAATATTCAAAAATCCTTTGTTGGGAAATGTGTTTAATTCTTGTCCGAAAGAGAGTCTTAGCAACATTAGGAATATAGATTTTCAAAACTCATGGATTGCATTTGAATGATTTGGTCAAAATATGGATGATGGAACAAAGTGGATTCACAATTCTAACATATTTAATTCATCATTTTCTTAAAACAAAATTTTCTGCTAATCTTTAGTTTAATTTTGAAAAATAATTAATTTTTTTCGAATTTCTACTTTTTACTTTCTTTAGTTTTATTTTTTCTTTTATTTTAAATTTAGGATTTTAATTTGAGTTTTAGTTTAGTTAATAGTTTCTTTATTTTTTCATAGTTGTGTATGCTACATTAGAAAAAGAGGATCTTTTCGAAATTGACCCGAAAATAGAACGTACGTTACACCGTAGGTTAAGAGAAGCCAAAGAACTAGATAAACAGAAAAACTAAAAAGAGGAACAAATGGCTAACAATCTGGGTTTACCTGGTGTTGAGCCAGAAGATGAGGGGAATAGACTTGTAGGAGACCAATACCAATCAAGCATAATTTATCCACCTTTTGATCTTGCAAACTTCCAATTAAAGACCAATGTGATAAATATGTTTCAAAAATGGACATCAATTCTATGACAAACCCGATGAAAATCCACATGCACACGCGTGTGAACATTTTAAATATCAGGGCGTGTCGGATGATGCCCTGAGACTTAGGTTGTTTCCATACACCTTAAGAGATAGGGCAATAGATTGGTTAGATTTCTGTCCTACTGCAATATAACAACTTGGAATGACTTGGCCAAAAAATGTTGCACAAATTCATGCCCCTATGATGTGATCCGATACGGGATCACCAAGAACACGCGGAATTAAACGCCGGAAAGCTCTAAAATCCAAGATAATAGACGGTAACAATGCAACCCCGACCTCACGACGCAAGAACTATGGGTATATTAAACCCAAAACCCGTTACGATGCGGAGATAAGAACCACAAAGGGTTCCGCCACAAAGGTTGTCAAATCCTTTGATAAGTTTAATTTGTTCGACGAGAACACGAAGAAAATATAAGGGAATATCTCACCTTCAATATCATTAATCTCAAGATAAAAAGTTGTGTTTTACAATGCTGAATAAAGCCATATATATAGGCAAAGAAAATAAAGCAACTAAAAATAAACTAGAATTCAACCTAAACTAAAAAGCTAAAAACGCCTAACATTAACTTAATATTCGGAACCTAAGTTACGGCCGTGACTTACACTCTTACGGCCGTAGGCAAGCGACGGATTAAAAATTGACAACATATGTTACGGCCGTGAAAATGACCTTTACGGCCGTAATCAACCTTCTGAACAAAAAATATAAAATCTGCTAACTCTATTTACGGCCGTGAGGATTTGGTTTACGACCGTAAATCCCCTTCTGCTTAATTTCGCCTTTGTAGTGTTACGGCCGTAATTTTGGCTTTACGGCCGTGAATCCGTTACGGCTGTGATTTTTGACCTTACGGCCGTGAATCAGCTGCTGCCCAATTTCTTGATCTTCCTTGATCCCAATGCATTGCAATAACTTTGGCTCCTCTTCCACATTGTTATGGTTGGTAAATGATGTCTTTGCGTTCGAACACTCATCCATCCATGCTTGCATGAATCCTTGCATTGCCTGCTTGATTCTTTTGGCTCTTTGTCTCGTTATTGGTCCTACGGGCACGTGCAACGGGTCAACGCTTGTCGAGCCACTCCGGAACTCATCATCCCCTCCCTGTTGAAAAGGATTCATCCTCGAATCATCACCTGCATCAAACAGAGAAAGATCAGCAACATTAAATGAAGCAGACACATTATACTCACCTGGAAGATCGAGCTTATATGCATTCTCATTTATCTTTTCAAGAATCTGAAAAGGTCCATCGCCTCTTGGCTGCAAATTAGACTTTCGTAGGGTTGGGAATCGCTCCTTTCGCAAGTGCACCCACACCCAATCACTTGGATCGAACGTCACTTGCCTCCTACCTTTGTTGGCATGAGTCGCATAACGCTCATTTTTCTTTTCAATTTGTTCTTTCACCTTTTCATGAAGTGCCTTCACAAGTTTAGCCTTTTTCGCTCCGTCCAAACTGCTCCGTTCATCTACAGGTAAAGGAATTAAATCAAGAGTGGTTAGCGGGTTGAAACCATAAACAACTTCAAAAGGCGAAAATGAAGTAGTAGAATGCACAGATCGATTATAAGCAAATTCCACAAATGGCAAACATTCCTCCCAACTTTTTAAATTCTTATTTATCACAGTGCGCAAAAGTTGGATTAATGTCCTATTAACTACCTCCGTTTGCGGGTGACATGTAGTAGAAAATAATAATTTAGTACCCATCTTTCCCCACAAGACTTTCCAAAAGTAGCTTAGAAACTTAACATCCCTATCAGACACAATACTCCTAGGTACCCCATGGAGTCTCACAACCTCCCTAAAGAATAGGTCAGCTATGTTTGTTGCGTCATCAGTTTTATTACAAGGAATAAAATGCGCCATTTTGCTAAACCTGTCTACCACCACAAATATCGAGTCTTTACCTTTTTTTGTCCTAGGCAGACCTAACACAAAGTCCATAGATATATCTACCCAAGGTTCATTAGGTACGGGCAAAGGTGTATACAAACCTTGTGGTAAGACTCTAGACTTAGATTGTTTACAAGTTATGCATCTTTCACAAATATGGTGAACATCCCTTTTCATTTTAGGCCAGTAAAAATGCTCTTGTAAAGTTTCTAACGTCTTAATAACACCAAAGTGCCCCATTAACCCCCCACCATGAGCCTCACGCACTAGCAATTCACGCATAGAACAATTAGGCACACAAAGTTTACTTTCCCTAAACAAATAGCCATCATGCCTATAAAATTTATCAATTGCACCTTTTTCACATGAAGCATAAATGGTAGAAAAATTAGGGTCATTAGCATACATACCTTTAATATATTCAAACCCAAGCAACTTCGCATTTAAAGAAGTTAAGAGAACATACCTGCGAGAAAGGGCATCTGCTACCACATTCTCCTTACCTTGCTTATAGCGAATGACGTATGGAAAAGTCTCAATGAATTCCATCCAACGGGCGTGTCTTTTGTTTAGCTTACCTTGACCCTTGAGGTGTTTCAGTGACTCGTGGTCAGTGTGTATGACGAATTCCTTTGGCCACAGATAGTGCTGCCATGTCTCCAAGGCACGAACAAGAGCATAAAGCTCCTTGTCGTAGGTAGGATAATTCAAAACTGCCCCACTCAGCTTTTCACTGAAAAATGCAAGCGGCCTTTTTTCCTGCATAAGAACGGCTACAATACCAATTCCTGATGCATCACATTCAATCTCAAAGGTTTGGTTAAAGTTAGGTAAAGCCAAAACCGGTGCGGAACATAACCTATCTTTAAGCATTTTAAAATCATTTTCTTCTGCTACCCCCCAATGGAATCCTACACTTTTCTTGACTATTTCTGTGAGTGGTGCTGCAAGTGTGCTAAAATCTTTAACAAATCTCCTATAAAACCCAGCCAATCCGTGGAAGCTCCTAACCTCCGTAATAGTTTTGGGAGTTGGCCATTCTTTAATAGCACGAATTTTCTCCTCATCTACCTCAACACCATTTGTACTAACGACAAAACCAAAAAAAATTACCCTTTCCATGCGAAAAGTACACTTTTTAAAATTAGCATATAGTTTTTCAGTTTTTAAAACTTCCAAAACAGATCTTAAATGTTCAATGTGATCACCTAAGTTCTTACTATATACCAAAATGTCATCAAAGTATACCACAACGAATTTACCAATGTAAGCACGCAAGACATGATTCATTAATCTCATAAAAGTGATAGGTGCATTTCAGAGGCCGAACGGCATAACCATCCATTCATATAAACCATATTTGGTTTTGAAGGCGGTTTTCTATTCATCACCTTCTTTCACACGAATTTGGTGATAACCACTCTTAAGGTCTATTTTGCTAAAAATAATAGCACCATAAAGTTCATCAACCATATCATCAAGTCTAGGTATGGGATGGCGATACTTTACCGTAATATTGTTGACTGCTCTACAATCCACGCACATCCTCCAAGTCCCATCCTTTTTGGGTACCAACAGAACTGGTACTGCACATGGGCTCATGCTTTCCCGAACATAGCCCTTTCTCAGCAGCTCTTCAACCTGCTTTTGTAGCTCCTTGGTCTCTTCTGGATTGCTCCTATAAGCTGGCCTGTTTGGAATGACCGCTCCTGGCACGAAGTCAATCTGGTGTTCAATCCCTCGAATTGGCGGCAGCCCACTAGGAATCTCCTCGGGAAATAAATCTGCAAATTCCTGCAAAAGAGACACAGCTAAACTGGGGAGGGAGTGGTTAGCTTCATCAAGTTCAAGGAGAGATTCCTTGTACATAAGTAAAATCACTGGTGTATTTGTAGAAATAACTTTGGTGATATCACTCTGTTTTGCGTAGAAGTTCACTTTTTCTTTCTCTCTTTTACTGGCACTCTTCACACCCTCTCCTTTTTCTGGGAACGTCGTCCCAACTCTCGATTTTTAACACAACTCTCCTTTTTCTGGGATCGTGGTCCCGACCCTCTTCTGTTCACTCAACTCTCCTTTTTCCGGGAACGTGGTCCCGACCCTCTTTCTCTCTTCCTCACTTTTTAATTTCAATTGGTCTTCATAGACCTGTTGACGTGATAAAGGCATTAGTTTGATATTTTTCCTATCCTTAGTGAAGGTATACCTATTTTTAAATCCATCATGAATAACCTTCATATCGAATTGCCATGGCCTGCCCAACAAGATGTGCCCCGCATGCATGGGTACCACATCACAACCAACGCTATCTTCATACTTCTCAATCGCCAAATCAACTACCACCTGTTTATTTACCTTAATCTCACCCGATTCATTTAACCATTGTAGCTTATATGGCCTAGGGTGTTTTAGTATAGGTAGGCATAATTTCTCCACTAGAGTAGTGCTAGCAACGTTTGTACAACTACCCCCATCTATATCAAACTACACACCTTGTTATTCACAAAACTCCTAGAATGAAATATATTTTCATGCTGCTCACCCGACTCTTCCACCTTAACTTGAGTACTAAGGGTTCTCCTAGTGACAAGTGATTTAGCTACTGCATAGTCCGCATCATCATTTTCACTAACATCCTCTAGAGCTGGCATATCCTTATACTCATCCTCCACCTCTCTCTCTTTCTCATCCTCCGAACTTAATACCCCATCACGCATAAACCAATATTCGTTTATTTGGACATTGTGAAGAAATATGTCCTAAGCCGGAACATTTAAAACAACGAATATCTCTAGTCCTAGGAGTTTGAGAATCAGAAGCAATTTTACCTTTGTTGGGTGGCTCTACTTTTCCCTTCGGTTCCTCAAATTTATTTTTTTGCACAACCCCTTCATTTTTAGAAGTCGGGCTCCATGTAGACTTACCAAAGGAATTGGAACTTGTAGAGAATTTTGAAGTTCCCTTCCTTTTTAATTGTCGCTTCACTTTCATGGCCATGTCAAGTGATGAGAACCCGGGAGGGGGTCCTCGTCGTAGCTCGCGGAATAACGCTTGGAAAGTTCCGAATCCAGGTTGGAACGGACGGTAACACTACAACCCGAGCCTCACGACGTAAGAACCATAGGTATATTAAACCCAAGACCCGTTACGATGCGGAAACAAGAACCGTAATGGTTTGAACGCCACAAAGGATGTCCACGCCTTTGATAAGTTCGATTTGTTGAACACCACAAATATCTCACAATATTTGATAATATTTATTCATCCAAAATATTCTGTTTTTTACATTGAATGGAAAAGCATATATATGAATAGACAAAATAAACCCTAGTCGCTATTCTGTTTTTTACATTGAATGGGGACTATGCAGTAGCTAAATCACTTGTCACTAGGAGAGCCCTTAGTACTCAAGTTAAGGTGGAAGAGTCGGGTGAGGAGCGAGAAAATATATTTCATACTAGGTGCTTTGTGAATAACAGGGTGTATAATTTGATAATAGATGGTGGTAGTTGTGCGAACGTTGCTTGCACTACTCTAGTGGAGAAATTATGCCTACCTATACTAAAACACCTTAGGCCATATAAGCTACAATGGTTAAATGAATCGGGTGAGATTAAGGTGAATAAACAAGTGGTAATTGATTTGGCAATTGGGAAGTATGAAGATAGCGTGGTTTGTGATGTGGTACCAATGCATGCGGGGAACATTTTGTTGGGCAGGCCATGGCAACTCATGATGGTTTTAAAAATAGGTATACTAAGGATGGGAAAAATGTCAAACTAATGCCGTTGTCACCTCAACAGGTCTATGAAGACCAATTGAAATTAAAAAGTGAGGAAGAGAGAAAGAGGGTCGGGACCACGATCCCGGAAAAAGGAGAGTTGAGTGAACAGAAGAGGGGCGAGGACACGATCCCGGAAAAAGGAGAGTCGTGTGAAAATTCGAGAGTTGGGACCACGATCCCAGAAAAATGAGAGGGTGTGAAGACTGCCAGTAAAAATGAAAGAGAGAAAACAAATGTGAGCTTCTACGCAAAACAGAGTGATATCACCAAAGCTATTTCTACAAATAAACCTGTGATTTTACTAATGTACAGGGAATTTCTCCTTGTGCTTGATGAAGCTAACCACTCCCTCCCCAGTTTAGCTGTGTCTCTTTTGTAGGAATTTGCAGATTTTTTTCCTGAGGAGATTCCTAGTGGGCTGCCGCCAATTCGAGGGATTGAGCACCAGATTGACTTCGTGCCGGGAGCAGTCATTCCAAACAAGCCAGCTTGTAGGAGCAATCCCGAAGAGACCAAAGAGCTACAAAAGCAGGTTGAAGAGCTGTTGAAAAAGGCTATGTTCGGGAAAGCATGAGCCCTTGTGCAGTACCAGTTCTGTTGGTACCTAAAAAGGATGGGACCTGGAGGATTTGCGTGGATTGCAGAGCAGTCAACAATATTACGGTAAAGTATCGCCATCCCATACCTAGACTTGATGACATGCTTGATGAACTTTATGGTGCTAGTGTGTTTAGTAAAATAGAACCTAATCGCTAACTGACCAATTAATTCAAAACTGCGGATCCTATTTTTTTTCATTCATAAAAAATATTCTCTTTTTACATTGAATGGAAAAGTATATAAATAGGCAAAATAAAACCTAATCGCTAACTGACTCTGAATAGAATTCTAATTAGGCTAAACTACCTAAAATAACTAAAATACCAAAATAACCAAAATAAACAAAACCCTAACAGACCAATTAATTCAAAACTGCGGATCCTATGTTACGGCCGTGACTTATGAGTTTACGGCCGTAAGCAAGCTACGGACTAAAAATTAAAAACATTTGTTACGGCCGTGACAATCCCATTTACGACCGTAATCAACCCTCTGAACAAAACATATAAGTTACAAAATCTTGGGTTACGGCCGTGAGACATTTATTACGGCCGTAAGTCTTCTATTTCATTTTACGGCCGTAAGAAGATATGTTACGGCCGTGAAGGCTTTTCTGTCCAAAATCCGCCAATAGCATTTTACGGCCGTAAAATAACTTGTTACGGCCGTGAGTCTGCTTCTGCCCAATTTTCTGATCCTTTGACATTAATTGATCTGATTAGAATCTCGACTCGAGCCCAACATGAAACTTGTTCATTTTTCCATGTAGAATATTGTTGAATTGCCCGTATCTTGATTTCTCATTTTTGACGCCTTTTCCGGATCACATCATCCCCTCTTCCTTTAAGATGATTCGTCCCGAATCATAACATTGTTAGCTTCTTTTCCGAATAACATCATCCCCTCTTCCTTTAAGATGATTCGTCCCGAATCATAAAGCTGTTCTTGGCTTGCTCACTTGGTTTAGCCTCGAACCTTCTTCGTACAAGCAATGTTTGATCTTTGACGTTCTCCGAACCTACTTGACTTCTTGTTTCTTCTTGAATTATATATTTTCCCGTCAAGCCCACCCTGATTCGTACCATTCCCTCCTTCTTTAGGATGATCGTCCCGAATCATGGTGTTTGTTCTTGAAAAATCGAACTGTACCTCCTGGATCAAATGGGAAATTATGGATTCCATGACATGAACTCAATAGATGATGCTCTTCCAATTTGCA
The DNA here is from genome assembly GCA_963555705.1 of Ligustrum vulgare. Classification (NCBI taxonomy): domain Eukaryota; kingdom Viridiplantae; phylum Streptophyta; class Magnoliopsida; order Lamiales; family Oleaceae; genus Ligustrum; species Ligustrum vulgare. Next base: position 35,329,553 of record OY743178.1, read on the forward strand.
GACAAGAAGGTATTGGAACACGTGGGGAATTGACCAAGGTTGAGTAAATCAAAATTCCATGCACAATAAACCTGCAAGAAGGATTTAAAAAAAATGGGGAGGGAAATATTAGTTTCATGAGGTACAAGGTATGGATCCTTGTATTTATGATGAATTATTTCCAATTCATTTTTCCCAACAACAAAATTCCACTCTTCACCTCCATCCTTCTTTGCAATTTCTTGCTCAACCTCTTCTATCTTTTTACTCCCAAACTCAATCAATTCTTCTAACTCCACATTCTCACGCGCAACCTCCTCTTCCAAATTTTTGGACTCTACCACCTCTTCTAATTCTTCATGCCCAACTTCCAATTTTTCCTCATCAAATATTGCAATTTGATCACCTAACTCCACCTTTTCATCAACAATTTCTTGCATTCCCTCATCACTTCCCAAAATTTTATCTTCTAATTCCTCACTCCCTACCTCAAAATTTGGAGCTTGTTGAACTATTTCAATTTTCAACTCATGCACCTCCTCTTCATAACTCGAATTTTTATTTTCTAACTCGTTCCTCAAGTCTTCCTCCTTCTTTTCAACATTCATATCCTGACACTCCAATTTTAAATCCCCTCCAATCTCACTTTCACCCTGTTGTAATTTAGCTTCAGCCTCCCTTTCACTCACCCTCTTTTTTAACTTTGCTTCTTGTCTAGCCTTTCGTTCATACATCATCCTTTCCTCATAAATTTCAGTTCGAATCTTCAAAAGCGCCCTCGCATTAATCTCTTCATCCCAATCAACTCCAATCCCAATCCTAGGTTTATGGTTACGCCTATATTGCCTTTCACGTCGTTGAGCAAGTTCTGCACTATGCATATCTACCAAGTTCTTAACCTTCCCAAACTTCGCATCTAATATCGCATCAAATTTCGCTTCCAATTTTGCAGCTAACTCCTCAAACCGTTACTCCCATAATGAATTTTCGTGAAATTTGGACATTGTGGAATGGAATGGAATAATAGTTTGACACAATGACTAATAATGAAAATTCAAGAAAGTGGTTCTTGAATTTTGACTAGAAAGGAAAGAATATCAAGAATTTTAATTTGACTTGGAAGGCAAGGAATTATCAAGAATTTAAGGAATTTTTTTTTTTTTTTTTTTTTTTTTTTGAATTATGATGGATTTTCGGAATTAATAAAAAATAAAAAAAATATATATTTTTTTTAATAAAATCCGAAAATTCGACACGAACGCGACAAAAAAAAAAGAAACAGGATTTGGATAAGAATCGAATAAAATAAACAAGATTGAATTTTTGATGGATTTTTGTATGGATCAAACTGGAAAAAAATTTACTGGCAAGAAGAACAAGATATGGATGATTTTGCGTAGACTCTATGATAAAAACACAAAATCAAACTGGATAGAAAAAACAAAACCTGAATTCAGAGTCCAGCTCTGATACCATATGACGAGAACCCGGGAGGGGGTCCTCGTCGTAGCTCGCGGAATAACGCTTGGAAAGTTCCGAATTCAGGTTGGAACGGACGGTAACACTACAACCCGAGCCTCACGACGTAAAAACCATGGGTATATTAAACCCAAGACCCATTACGATGCGGAAACAAGAACCGTAATGGTTTAAACGCAACAAAGGATGTCCACGCCTTTGATAAGTTCGATTTGTTGAACACCACAAATATCCCACAATATTTGATAAGTTCGCAGTTTGTTCAATTCCAGAACAATGTTGAGAAAACACTCAATATAATTTTCATTCATCAAAAATATTCTCTTTTTACATTGAATGGAAAAGCATATAAATAGGCAAAATAAAACCTAATCGCTAACTGACTCTGAATAGAATTCTAATTAGGCTAAACTACCTAAAATAACTAAAATACCAAAATAACCAAAATAAACAAAACCCTAACAGACTAATTAATTCTAAACTGCGGATCCTATGTTACGGCCGTGACTTATGAGTTTACGGCCGTAAGCAAGCTACGGACTAAAAATTAAAAACATTTGTTACGGCCGTGACAATCCCATTTACAGCCGTAATCAACCCTCTGAACAAAACATATAAGTTACAAAATCTTGGGTTACGGCCGTGAGACATTTATTACGGCCGTAAGTCTTCTATTTCATTTTACGGCCGTAAGAAGATATGTTACGGCCGTGAAGGCCTTTCTGTCCAAAATCCGCCAATAGCATTTTACGGCCGTAAAATTACTTGTTACGGCCGTGAGTCTGCTTCTGCCCAATTTTCTGATCCTTTGACATTAATTGATCTGATTAGAATCTCGACTCGAGCCCAACATGAAACTTGTTCATTTTTCCATGTAGAATATTGTTGAATTGCCCGTATCTTGATTTCTCATTTTTGACGCCTTTTCCGAATCACATCATCCCCTCTTCCTTTAAGATGATTCGTCCCGAATCATAACATTGTTAGCTTCTTTTCCGGATCACATCACGCCTTCAAAACCAAATGTGGTTTATATGAATGGATGGTTATGCCGTTCGGCCTCTCAAATGCACCTAGCACTTTTATGAGATTAACGAATCATGTCTTGCATGCTTACACTGGTAAATTCGTTGTGGTATACTTTGATGACATTTTGGTATATAGTAAGAACTTAGGTGATCACATTGAACATTTAAGACTCCACAAACTCCATCCATTGGGCATGTCTTTTGTTCAACTTACCTTGCCCCTTGAGGTGCTTTAATGACTCGTGATACGTGTGGATGACAAATTCTTTTGGCCAGATGTAATGTTGCCAAGTCTCCAATGCCCTGACAAGAGCATAAAGCTCCTTATCATACGTTGGATAGTTCAACGCTGCCCCGCTCAGCTTTTCACTGAAATAAGCTATCGACCTCTTTTCCTGCATAAGAACAGCTCCAATCCCTATTCCTGATGCATCACATTCAATCTTGAAGGTTTGGTTAAAATTAGGTAATGCTAAGACTGGTGCAGAACATAAGGCATCTTTAAGTAACGCAAAGGCATTTTCCTGTTCATCCCCCCAACGGAAACCCACACTCTTTTTAATTACCTCAGTGAGTGGTGTGGCGATTGTACTGAAATCTTTCACAAACCTCCTATAAAAACTTGCTAACCCATGAAAACTCCTTACCTCGGTTACACTCTTTGGTGTTGGCCATTCCCTAATAGCTCGGATTTTCTCCTCATCAACCGCGATACCATCCTTACCACCAACATAACCAAGGAATATGACCTTATCGATGCAAAATGTACACTTTTTAAAGTTAGCATACAATTTTTCAGTGCGTAAAACATCAAGTACAGACCTCAAATGCCTAACATGCTCTTCTACATTCTTACTATAAATTAAAATGTCATCAAAATACACGACCACAAATTTACCAATGAAAGCTCGTAAAATCCCAAGGAAGAATGACCCTCGATTATTGCTAGGCTATAACTTGACCCCTTTATACTTGGATGGTAGATTTTACATCGAGTCAAGTTTTGGCGCCGTTGTCGGGGATTAATTTGGTGTTAACTGATTTTTGCTGAATTTTTTTATTTTTTATTATTATTTTGTTCGACTACTATTCTTGATATTGTTCTTTGTTTATGTCCGTTTGGTTTCGAGATAATTCTAAGCGATTAGTAAGATCGGAACCTACTAACCAATTTCTAATTCTTGAAAATCAGCAGGTAGTAATGGCAAATAATGCAGATGCAAATGAGGCGCTAGTTGTTCGAAGTCTTAGAGACCACATTTTTCCAACGATGGCAAGCACTCCGTCATGCGTAGTGATGCCTGCAAATGCAGCGTTCTTCAACTTCAAACTGGGAATGATTGATCATCTACCACGCTTCCATGGGATGCCATCAGAGAGTCCATATCACCACATCCAGGAATTCGAAGGAGTTTGTTTTACTTTTCTTGAAAGAAATTGCACAGAGGAAGTCATTCGACTCAAGCTTTTCCCTTTTTCACTAAAGGATAAAGCTAAGTCATGGCTTAGCTCTTTAAGGCCTGGTTAAATTTCAAATTGGGCAAATATGCGGAAAGAGTTCATTAAAAAGTTTTTTCCACCACAAAGAACCACCACTATTCAAAGACAAATTATGAATTTCTCCCAAAAGAATAATGAAAATTTTTACACTAGTTGGGAAAGATTCAAAGATTTATTGTTATCTTGTCCTCATCATGGTTATGAGAAATGGATGTTAACGAAATTTTTTTATGAAGGGCTCAGACCAGAAATGAGGCAATTTGTGCAAACCAGTAATGGTGATTTCTTTGCAAAAGACCCGAATAAAGTTTTTACATTTTTCGATGACTTAGCAGAAAATGCCCAATCTTTGGATAACATTGACGAGTTTGATAGGAGCGTTGCAATAAAAACTGAATTTCCAAAGATTGCATCTGGAAATGGAATTCATTCACTTAGAGCAGATGATGACGTAAATGCCCGATTGGCTGTCATCACTCGAAAACTCGAATACTTGGAAACTCAAAAAGTGAATGAAGTCAATTCCTCTCCCACTATTTTAGAAAAATGTTCAATTTGTGATGATGTACAACATTTAACATCTGATTGTCCTGCACTTCCCCAACTAAAATAGATGTATTTTGATCAATCTGTTGCTGTTAATATGATTTCCAAACCTTATTAGAATCCATATTCGAGTACTTATAATCCAGGTTGGAGAAATCATCCCAATTTCAGTTGGAGGAATGATCAAGGAGGAAGTAATAACGTTGGCAACAATGCTGGACCTTCACAACCAACACCTTATATGCCACCGCAGAAGAGAAGTCTGGAAGAACAAATCCAACAATTCATGCAAAGTCAAGCTGCTATCAACAATCAAAACTCTCAGGCCATTAATGACATCCGATCTCAGCTTACAAAGTTGACTACTCAGGCAAGTGCAGCAGAAAAAGGTAAGTTTCCAGCGCAACCAATGCCAAATCCTCAAACTCAATACAGTGGGGCTGATGAGTCCAATCTAAGACATGTGAAAGTAGTAGTGACTACCTTGAGAAGTGGTAAGCAAATCCAAGTTCCTGAACCTGAAGAGAACTTGGTGGGTAAGCAAGCTGAACCTCCTGTTGATGATACTGTGTTAAAATCTCTATCTGATGTTCAGGAACCACCTAGGCCAATAGTAGGTGCACCCCCTGCCCCTTTTCCTCAAAGATTACAACCTGGTAATAAGACCAAAAATCAAACAGAAATTCATGAGATTTTTAAGCAAGTTAGGGAAAATATTCCTCTGTTAGATGCAATTCAACAAGTCCCTGCTTATGCTAAATTTCTTAAAGATTTGTGTACAATGAAAATGAAGCTAGCTGTTAAGAACAAAGCATTTTTAACTGAACAAGTGAGTTCTATCTTACAATGCCAAACTCCTCAAAAATTTAAAGATCCTGGTTCTCCAACCATTGCTTGTATGATAGGAACCACTCGTATTGGTCATGCCTTACTAGATTTAGGTTCAAGTGTGAATCTTTTGCCCTTTAGTGTATACACACAACTTGGTCTAGGTGAACATAAGCCTACACCCATGATTTTACAATTAGCAGATAGATCTGTTAAGATGCCTAGAGGGATAATTGAGGATGTTTTGGTTCAAGTTGATAAATTCTATTATCCAGTTGATTTTGTTGTTATTGATGTTCAAAGTTCACCTAAAACTTCTCCTCAAATCCCTGTTATTCTTGGTAGACCATTTCTTGCAACGTCAAATGCTTTGATAAATTGTAGGAGTGGTATTTTAAAGTTGACTTTTGGTAATATGTCTTTGGAACTTAACATTTTCAATGCTTGTAGACAACCAAAAGATTTTGATGAAGTGCAGGAAGTTAATATGCTGGAAGAGCTGCTAATTGAGTTAGAAGATCTTGATGAGCAACTTGAACAGAATTTCGAATTGGACATCATTCAAGACTCTTCAAAAAGTGTAACAATAGCAGCTGTAAGAGCTTGGCAGCCAAACATTGAACCTCTAAATGTTAGCCAGACACCCATGCAAACATCAGCAGAAAAGATGCTAGCTCTGGAACTTAAACCTCTTCCATCGGAACTAAAGTATGCATTCTTGGGACCTAATGAATCATACCCTGAGGTAATCTCTTCAATTCTTACTTGTGATCAGGAAAATATGTTGTTGAAAGTGTTGAATTATCATAGATCTACAATAGGTTGGACTATAGCAAATATTAAGGGAATTAGTCCTTTAGTGTGCACTCATAGAATTTTTCTAGAAGAAAATGCTAATCCTTCTAGGGAATCTCAAAGAAGGCTAAATCCTAATATGAAAGAGGTTGTTAAAAATGAAGTTTTAAAATTACTTGATGCAGGTATTATTTATCCTATTGCAGATAGCAAGTGGGTAAGTCCTACTCAAGTAGTTCCTAAGAAAACTGGGGTTACTGTTGTTGAAAATGAACAGGGAGAAATGATAACTAAAAGGGTACTCACTAGTTGGAGAATGTGCATAGATTATAGGAAATTGAATTCCATGACTAGAAAAGACCACTTTCCTTTACCATTTTTAGATCAAGTGCTTGAAAGAGTTGCTGGACATTCATTCTATTGTTTTTTGGATGGTTTTTCAGGCTATCATCAAATTGAAATAACATTAGAAGACCAAGAAAAAACTACTTTTACTTGCCCTTTTGGGACGTTTGCTTTCAAAAGAATGCCTTGTGGTCTTTGTAATGCCCCGCAACCTTTCAAAGATGCATGCTTAGCATATTTAGTGACACGATAGAAAACTTTTTGGAAGTATTTATGCATGATTTCTCTGTGTATGGTAATTCATTTGATGATTGCCTAACAAATTCGAAAGCTGTTTTATGCAGGTGTGAAGATAAGCAACTTCTCCTTAATTGGGAGAAATGTCATTTCATGGTAACAAGAGGAATTGTTTTAGGTCATATAATTTCTTCTAAAGGGGAAGTAGATAAGGCAAAAGTAGATTCAATTTCTAGGTTGTCTATTCCTTTAAGTGTAAAAGACGTTCGATCATTTTTAGGCCATGCAGGTTTTTATAGGAGGTTCATAAAAGATTTTAGTATCATAGGAAAACCTTTGACTACACTTTTGATGCATGATACAAAATTTGTTTGGACTAATGTATGCACTGCAGCTTTTGAACATTTAAAAAAGGTACTCACCACTGCACCCATAGTAGATCACCTGATTACTATGGTAGCAGAACTTTGAATCAAGCTCAATTGAATTACACAACTACCGGAAAAGAGCTGCTAGCAATAGTTTTTGCACTGGAAAAATTTCGAACTTATCTTATTGGGACCCCTGTTTCTATCTTTACTGATCATTCTGCTCTTAAGTATTTGTTCACAAAGAAAGATGCTAAACCTAGACTCATTCGATGGATTTTGTTATTGCAGGAATTTGACATCACAATTAAGGATAAAAAGGGGTGGAAAACGTTTTCGCTGATCATTTATCCAGATTAAATTCTGAAAATTCAAAAGTTTCTCACCCTTTAAATGACTCATTTCCCGATGAACAGTTATTTAGCTTGAATATTGTTCCATGGTTTGCTGACTTGGTTAATTATCTTGTTACAGGTCATATGCCCTCAAATTGGAGTGTCCAAGACAAAATGAGGATGAAAGCTATTGCAAGGAACTTCTTCTATGATGATCCATACTTATTCAAATATTGCGCTGATCAAATTATCCGAAGATGTGTTCTTGATGATGAGGTACATCAAATTCTTACTTTCTATCATTCTCATGCTTGCGGAGGCCATTTTTCTTTGCAGAAAACCTGCTAAGGTACTTCAATGTGGTTTTTATTGGCCTAATTTATTTAAGGATGCTTATACCTTTTGTAAAAATTGTGAAGCATGTCAGAAACTTGGTAGTATCAGTCATAGGAATATGATGACATTAGCTCCAATCCTTGTTATGGGTCCTTTTCCCCCTTCCTTTGGATATCTATATATATTGGTTGCTGTTGATTATGTGTCAAAATGGGTAGAGGCTATTCCATGTAGAACAAATGACCATAAAGTTGTGCTCAAATTTTTGAAAGAACATATTTTCTATAGGTTTGGTATGCCTAAGGCCATAATTAGCGATGGAGGAACACATTTTTGTAATAAACCTTTTGAAACTCTGTTACAGAAATATGGCATTATGCATAACATTTCCACTCCCTATCACCCTCAAACTAATGGTCAAACTGAGCTAGCCAACCGAGAAATTAAAGGAATTTTGACAAAAACAGTTAATCCAAATAGAAAAGATTGGGCTATAAAATTGGATGATGCTTTATGGGCCTATAGGACTGCTTTTAAAACTGTTCTTGGAATGTCTCCTTATAGAATTGTATTTTGAAAACCTTATCATTTACCGGTTGAAATTGAACATAAAGCTTATTGGGCAATCAAAACACTCAACTTTGATTTAGATCAAGCCGGTGAATTTAGGAAACTGAAATTGAATGAGTTAGATGAATTGCGTTTGGAAGTATATGAGAATGCAAGAATTTCAAAAGAGAAAATGAAAGTTTTTCACGATAAGAAAATTTTTAGAAAATCATTTTTTCCTTCTCAAAAAGTATTGCTATATGACTCTAAGCTTCATCTGTTTCCTGGTAAGTTGAGAACTAAATGGATTGGTCCTTACATTGTGCAAACTGTTTACCCTTATGGAGCGGTTGAAATCTTGGATCCAAAAACTGGTACTATTTTTAAAGTTAATGGACAACGTCTGAAACCAGTTTTGGAAATTTTTTCTGCTGATGTTAATGAACTACCTCTGCTGGACCCTGATTCCAGTGGCTGATTTTCTTGGAACTGACTTTTATTATTATGTATATATTTTCTTTTCTTTTTTTTGCAGATTTTATTCTTTTCTTCATTTTTTAGTTTTTCATTCTTGAATAATTGCTCATGTGCTTAAGCCTCCTCTCAGGTACACTCTTCTCCTTTATCTTGATTTAATTTTGAGTCATGTCTATGAATCACTGTTCAATTTTTTTCATCTCTTTGAGTCATTGAGGACAATGTCTGATTATAGTTGGGGGGAGAGTGACTCAAATGTACTTGTTGTGCATTAATTCTTTTGTGATAGTTGAGCATTAAAATTGAGTACATCTTGAGTCTTGAATTATATTTTTGTCATTCTGTAAAGACCTCCCTTGTGGTAAGATGGATAGTCAACACATACAACTAGAGCTTTCTCAAGTTTAAGTAATTTTATTTGTTCATCATGAGAGTTGAGTGATTGACAGTTTTCTTATATTGCCCTTGTTTGATATTGCGACTTCCATTGGGCATCATTACACGGATTGTGGATTGTTGGTGGTTTACACTTAAGAAACGATCAAGGTCAATGTCAATTAAAAATTTGATCCTTTAAAGCTAACCTTATCATCTTCTCTTCCCATCACAAATCCCTTCATATCCAAAAATTCCTTCATAGCCACAAATCCTGATGAGAACCCGGGAGGGGGTCCTCGTCGTAGCTCGCGGAATAACGCTTGGAAAGTTCCGAATCCAAGTTGGAACGGACGATAACAATGCAACCCCGACCTCACGACGCAAGAAATATGGGTATATTAAACCCAAAACCCGTTACGATGCGGAGATAAGAGCCACAAAGGGGGAACGCCACAAGGAATGACCAGATCCTTGATAAGTTCAATTGTTTAGAACGCCACAAGATTTGAATCTTGATAAGTTCGATGTTTAAAGGGAAAATTCTCACCTTTAGAGAGAGTAAAAACACTCAATAATTTTATTCATCAAAAGTATTCTCTTTTAACATTGAATGGAAAAGCATATAAATAGGCAAAATAAACCCTAGTCGCTAACTGACTCTGAATAGAATTCTAATTAAGCTAAAATAGCTAAAATAACTAAAATAACCAAAATAACCAAAATAAACTAGAACTAAACAAAACCCTAACCGCCTAATTAATTCAAAACTGGGGCGCCTAAGTTACGGCTAAAAAATAAAAAGTCCGTAAGTGACCTTCTGAACAAAATAATAAAAGTTACAAAACTCTGTTTACGGCCGTGAGTATTTGGATTACGGCCGTGAATACTTCCACTTCATTTACGGCCGTGAGATCATGCGTTATGACCGTAATTGCCTTTCTGCCCAATTTCGTGATGTTGATGTTACGGCCATAAAAATGGGTGTTACGGCTGTAAGTCAGCTTCTACCCAATTTTTTCATCCTTTGACATTAATTGATCTGATTTGAATCTCGACTCGAGCCCAACATGAAACTTGTTCATTTTCCTATGTAGAATGTTGTTGAATTGCCCGTATCTTGATTTCTCAATTTTGACGCCTTTTCCGGATCACGTCATCCCCTCTTCCTTTAAGATGATTCGTCCCGAATCATAACATTGTTCTTAGCTTCTTTTCCGGATCACATCAAATCCACAAATTCACTCGCTATATCTTCGAAGTGACAATTTCACACAAATCCATAATATTGCACACTTTACTGCCCACATGACACCTAGTCTAAAAGGTAGGATCGAACTCATAATTCATCCCTTTATGTAGCTTTCAAAAATTTGAGAGACTCAAAATAAGAGGGTCCAGATATTGACAAATATCAAGAAGGAATTTAATGTTGACTCGAAAAGGAAAACAATGTCAAGAATTTTAAAGAAATTTAAGAAAGTTGTTCTTGAATTTGACTCGAGAGAAAAGAAACACAAGAATATTCTAGATATTCAAAAAAGTGGTTCTTGAATTTTGACTAGAAAGGAAAGAATATCAAGAATTTTAATTTGACTTGGAAGGCAATGAATTATCAAGAATTTAAGGAAATTCAAGAAAGTGGTTCTTGAATTTCGGAGTGACTTTTTATTTTTATTTTTATTTTTTGAATTATGATGAATTTTCGGAATTAATAAAAAATAAAATAAATAAATAATTTCTTTTTTTTTTTTTTTTAATAAAATCCTAAAATTCGACACGAACGCAACAAAATAAACGGGACAGGAATTGGAAAACAATCGAATAAGAAAAACACTTTTGATTTTTTTAGGACGACTCTTATGGATCAAATTCAAAGACTCAAATAACAAAAATAGGATATGGACGATTTTTATGGGACTCGATGATAAACATAAAAATCAAACTGGGTAGAAAAACACAAGAACCTGAATTCAGAGTCCCGCTCTGATACCATATGATGAAAACCCGGGAGGGGGTCCTCGTCGTAGCTCGCGGAATAAATCTTGAAAAGTTCCGAATCCAGGTTGAAACGGACGAGAACACTACAACCCGAGGCTCACGACGTAAGAACCATGGGTATATTAAACCCAAGAGCCGTTACGATGCGGAAACAAGAAACGTAATTGTTTGAACGCCACAAATATCCCACAATATTTGATAAGTTCGAAGTTTGTTCAATTCCACAACAATGTTGAGAAAACACTCAATATAATTTTTATTCATCAAAATATTCTCTTTTTACATTGAATGGAAAAGCATATAAATAGGCAAAATAAACCCTAGTCGCTAACTGACTCTGAATAGAATTCTAATTAACCTAAAATAGCTAAAATAACTAAAATAACCAAAATAAACTAGAACTAAACAAAACCCTAACCGCCTAATTATTTCAAAACTGCGGCGCCTAAGTTACGGTTGAAAAATAAAAACAAATGTTACGGTCGTGACAATTTTATTTACGTCCATAAGTGACCTTCTGAAAAAAATAATAAAAGTTACAAAGCTCTGTTTACAGCCGTGAGTATTTGGATTACGGCCGTGAATACTTCCACTTCATTTACGGCCGTGAGATCATGTGTTACGAATGTAATTGCCTTTCTGCCCAATTTCGTGATGTTGATGTTACGGCCATAAAAATGGGTGTTACGGCCGTAAGTCAGTTTCTACCCAATTTTCTGATCCTTTGACATTAATTAATCTGATTTGAATCTCGACTCGAGCCCAACATGAAACTTGTTCATTTTCCTATGTAGAATGTTGTTGAATTGCCCGTATCTTGATTTCTCATTTTTGACGCCTTTTCCGGATCACGTCATCCCCTCTTCCTTTAAGATGATTCGTACCGAATCATAACATTGTTCTTAGCTTCTTTTCCGGATCACATCAAATCCCTTTCATTTATTTCACATTAAAGATGACATTACATCGAGACATTGCTTCCATAAATACATTAACTTGTTTCTTAGCTTCAACGGACATGTTTTAATGGATAATAAATAAATAAATGAGGGGAGTTATTCTTAGCTTCAATGGACATGTTTTAATTCGTTATGGATGAATTCTTGTGATTGATAATAATTAACGAGTGTTTTAAAGTTTCAAATTATTTTACTTCGATTGATGTCGTTGATGTGATATGTATTGAATATGCACATAACATGCTCGACTAAATGCCGTAAAAGAAATTGATTAATTTTCGTACTAATATTTCCAAATTTTATCGATCTCAAGAAAATCATGCTAAATTTATTTGCAAAGCCCAATTGATAGCGAAAGAATAACTCCACTCAAATTTCCCTTTCGTTGTATTTATTCTCTTTATTCATTTAAACACAATTGAAATCATAGTTTAGGTTTCGAATTTAGTAAATATTATTATACCAATAAAATCCCTAGGAAGAATGACCCTGGATTATTGCTAGGCTATAACTTGACCCCTTTATACTTGGAGGGTAGATTTTACATCGAGTCACCGCAAAATGAAGCAATTGGATGATAAAATTGTCATAATATGCAAATCAAGAGTTGATGAGGTCGTTAAGGGCTTAATTGAAACAAAACTCGAAGAAGAACTCAAATTGAGAAGAAATCAGAAGTTCGGGGGCCAAATTACAACAGTTGAAAGTTGAAGGACCGATGTCCAATAAAATCATGAGGACATACTTAGAGCACTTCAAAAGATTAAAATTACACTCTAGCTGGATAACCATGCAATTTCATGGAATTATTGAATTGCAGCATTATATTGATTTGGAGGATATGTTGCATATGACCATGAAAGTGGAGCGGCAGCTGAAAAGGAAGTGACCATCGAAGTTTTCTGTAGATTCTACTCCTTTTGGAAAGTCTACATGGAGTGGGATCCCCAAAAATGAAGGGGTTGTTCAAGAAAGCAAGTTTCAGACACCGAAGGGAAAGGAAGAGCCACCCAACAAAGGTAAAGTTATTTTTGATTCTCAAACTCCTAGAAGTAGAGATATTAGATGTTTTAAATGTACAGGTTTAAGACATATCTCTTCACAATGTTCAAATAAGCAGGTGTTGATTGTGCATGATGGGGTATTGTGTTCGGAGGATGAGAAGGAAGAATAGGATGAGTATAAGGATATGCCAGCTTTAGAAGAGGCTAGTGATTGTGAGTATGGGGACTACGCTATAGCTAAATCACTTGTCACTAGGGGGGCCCTTAGTACTTAGGTTAAGGTGGAAGAGTCGGGTGAGCAAAGGGATAATATATTTCATACTAGGTGCTTTGTGAATAACAAGGTGTGTAGTTTGATAATTGATGGGGGTAGTTGTACGAACGTGGCCAGTACTACCCTTGTGAAAAAATTGTGTCTACTTGTGCTAAAACACCCTAGGCCTTACAAACTGCAGTTTTTAAATGAGTTGGGAGATATTAGAGTGAATAAGCAAGTGGTGATTGATCTTGCAATTGGAAAGTATAAAGATATGGTGGTTTGTGATGTGGTTCCCTGCATGCGGGGGCACATCTTGTTGGGTAGGCCGTGGCAATTTGATAGGAAGGTTATTCACGATGGTTATAAAAATAGATACACCTTCATCAAGGATGGGAAAAATGTCAAATTTATGCCTTTGTCACCACAAGTATATGAGGACCAATTAAAACTAAAAAGTGAGGAAGAGAAAAAGAAAGTTGGGACCATGTTCTCAAAAACGGAGAGTTGAGTGAACAAAAGAGAGTTGGGGCCATGATCCCAGAAAAAGGAGAGTTGAGTGACCAAAAGAGAGTTGGGGCCATGATCCCAGAAAAAGGAGAGTTGAGTGACCAAAAGAGAGTGTGCAGAGTGCTAGAAAAGACAAATGAGAGAAAACAAAAGTGAGCTTCTACGCAAAAAAAAAAGTGAGATTACTAAAGCCATATTTGAAAACAAGCCAGTAATTTTGCTAATGTACAAGGAATCTTTCCTTACACTTGATATAGCTAACCATCCCCTCCCCAGTTTAGTTGTGTCTCTTTTGTAGGAATATGCATATTTATTTCCAGAGGAGATTCCTAGTGGTGCCACCTATTCGCTGGATTGAACGCCAAATGGACTTCGTGTCGGGAGTAATCATCCCAAACAGGCTAGCCTATAGGAGCAATTCAGAGGAGATGAAGGAGCTACAAAAAAGTTGAGGAGCTGTTAAACAAGGGCTATGTCAGGGAGAGCATGAGCCTATGTGCAGTACTGGTCTTGTTGGTACCCAAGAAGGATGGGACTTAGAGAATGTGCGTGGATTGTAGAGCAGTCAACAATATCAAGGTAAAGTATAGCCATCCCATACCTAGGCGGGATGATATGCTTGATAAGTTGCATGGAGCAAGTATTTTTAGTAAAATAGATCTCAAAAGTGATTATCATCAAATTCGCATGAAAGAAGGTGATTAATGGAAAACTGCCTTCAAAACCAAGTATGGTTTATATGAATGGATGGTTATGCCATTTTACTCTCCAATGCCCCTAGTACTTTTATGAGACTAATGAACCATGTTTTGTGCGCTTGCATTGGTAAATTTGTTGTGGTATACTTTGATGACATTTTGGTGTATAGTAAGGACTTTGGTGATCACATTGAACATTTAAGATCCGTATTGGAAGTTTTGAAAACTGAGAAACTATATGCTAATTTTATGAAGTGTACCTTTTGCATGGTAAAGGTAATTTTTCTAAGATTTGTTGTCAATGCTATGGTGTTGAGGTAGATGAGGAGAAAATTCAGGCTATTAAAGAGTGGCCAATTTCCAAAAGTATTACGGAGGTTAGGAGCTTGCACTGGTTGACTAAGTTTTATTGAAAGGTTGTGTTCGGCACTAGTTTTTGCTTTACCTAACTTTAACCAAACCTTTGAGATTGAAGCTATAGGGATTGAAGCTGTTCTTATGTAGGAAAAAGAGCCAATTGCATTCTTTAGTGAAAAGCTGAGTGGACCATCATTGAATTATCCTACTTATGACAAGGGGCTTTTTGCTCTTGTTCGCGCTTTGGCGATATGGAAACATTATTTGTGACCAAAGGAATTTGTCATACATTTTGATCATGAGTCACTAAATCATCTCAGGGGTAAGGTAAGCTAAACAAAAGACATGCTCGATGGATGGAATTCATAGAGACATTTCCTTATGTCATCCCCTACAAACAAGGTGAGGAGAATATGGTGGCAGTTGCCCTTTCTCGTAGGTACATACTTCTAACTTCTTTAAATGCAAAGTTGCTTGGGTTTGAATATATTAGAGGTATGTATGTCGATGACCTTGATTTTTCTACTATTTATGCTTCATGTGAAAAGCATGCGATTGATAAGTTTTATAGGCATGATGGATACTTGTTTAGGGAAAATAAACTTTGTGTGCCAAATTGCTTTATGCGTGAATTGTTAGTACCTGACACTCATGTCGGGGGTTAATGAGACATTTTGGTGTCTTGAAAACCTTAGAAATATTGCAGGAGCACTTTTATTGGCCTAAAATGAAAAGGGATGTTCATCATATTTGTGATAGGTGCCTAAATTGTAAACAAGCTAAGTCTAGGGGTCCTACCACAAGGTTTGTATACCCCTTTACCTGTACCTAATGAGCCTTGGATAGATATATTTATGAATTTTGTTTAGGTTTTCCTAGGACAAAAAATGTAGGGACTCTATAATTGTGGTAGTGGACATGTTTAGTAAAATGGCACATTTCATCCCTTGTCATAAAACTGACGATGCAACAAATATAGCAGACCTATTCTTTATGGAGGTTGTAAAACTCCATGGGGTACCTGGGGAAGATGGGTACTGAATTGTTATTCTCTACTACATGTCACCCTCAAACTGATGGTCAAATAGAGGTAGTTAATAGGACATTAATGCAACTCCTACGCACTATCATAAATAAAAACCTAAAGAGTTGGGAAAAATGTTTTCCTTTTATGGAATTTTCTTATAATAGGGCTATGCATTCTACTACATCATGTTCCCCTTTTGAAGTTGTGTATGGTTTGAACCCACTAACTCATCTCGGTTTAATTCCTTTTCCTGTAGATGAAAGGAGCAGTTTGGACGGGGAGAAAAAGGCTAAGCTTGTGAAGTTGACCCATGAGAAAGTGAAGGATTAAATAGAGAAGAAGAATGAGCAATATGACTCCTAAGCAAATAAAGGTCGGAAGCATATGACGTTTGAACCAGGTGATTGGGTGTGGGTGCACTTGCGAAAGGAGAGGTTCCCAACACAACGGAAATCTAAGTTGCAGTTAAGGGGAGATGGACCTTTTCAAGTCATTGAGAAAATAAATGACAATACATAAAAGCTGGAACTTCCAGGTGAAAATAATGTATCTGCTTCTTTTAACGTTGTTGACCTTTCTTTGTTTGATGCAAGTTATGATTCGAGGACAAATCCTTTTCAAATGGGAGGGGATGATGAGTACCGGAGTGGCCCAACGAGCAAGGACCCATTGCAAGTGCCGGTGGGACCAATAACGAGGCTGAGGGCTAAGAAGATCAAGCAAGCAATGTAAGGATTTATGCAAGCTTGGATGGACGAGTGCTCAAGTGCAAGGTCGAAGATTCCATTTTCAATGCATGACAAGATAGAAGATGAGCTGATGTGATCCCGGGAGGGGTTCACGAGGAACGAACGCGGGAAAGTTCCGAATTCAGGTTTGAACGGACGGTAACACTACGACCCGAGCCTCACGACGCAAGAACCAGGGGTATAATATACCCGAGACCCGTTACGATGCGGAAACAAGAACCGTAATGGTTTGAATGCCACAAGGAATGTCCAGATCCTTGATAAGTTCAGTTTGGTGAACGCCACAAATATCTCACAATATTTGATAAGTTCGAAAGTTCATTCAAAAACAATATTTGGGAGAGAAATAACTCAACACAATTTTCATTAATCAAAGTCTTCTTTTCTTTTGTATTACAATGAAGACGCCTTTATATAGGCAACCAGAATAAAGATCCTAATCTACTTAGGAAACTAAATAAAATCTAATCTAATTAGGGAATAGATAAAACTTATCAAAATAGACTCCTAAAATACTAAAATAGGAAAAAGGAATTAAAATATAAAAAGGAAATAAAAATCCCCACGATTTGCGTTAATCTGAATTTACGACCGTGACAACATTACTTACGGCCGTAACTGTACTTCTGCTTAAGGATTACGGTCGTGACCATATACTTGCGGCCGTAAGTTTGAAAACCTGAAATACTTATAGCCGTAACTTTGCTTCTGCATAATTTTTGATTTTCTTGGTTTCCAACTCGATTCTCAGCTTGTCTCTTGGCTTGCTCACTTGGTTTAGCCTCGAACCTTGTTCACTCTTGCAATGCTTGATCTGTGAAGCTCTTCGAACATGCTGGAAGGTTTGTTTGGCTTGAATTGTAGTTCTTTCCGTCAAGCCCGCCATGATTCTCATGATTCTCCTCTTCTTTAGGATGATTCGTCCCGAATCATAGCTTGGTTCGTGATTTACAGATGCCCCACCAGGATCAAATGGGAAATTATGGACTCCATGACATGAATTCATTAGGAAGCAATCCTCCAATTTCTGAACACGAATGTATTGAATCATGAGGTTAATTTGCCAAGGTGGATTTGACTCAAGCTTCCATGTGTAATCAACCTGCAAAAAGGAGTCACATAAAATGGGGAGGGAAATGTTAGTTTCATGAGGTACAAGGTATGGATCCTTGTATTCATGAATCATCAACTCCAATTCCACTCTTTTAACCACGAGGCCCTTCTCTTCACCCAGTTCTCCCTCTGAAACTTCTTTCTCACATTTCGTACTTTCAAGCCCAATAACCTCTTCTAACTCCACATTTTCATCAACAATTTCTTGCACTCCCTCATTGCTACACAAAATTTTATCTTCTAATTCCTCACTTCCTAGCTCAAAATTCGGAGCTCGTTCAACTACTTCCAATTTTTTTTAAAAGACAACTTTGAAATTATTGATAATTGAAGGTGAGTTATTCCCTTGTTCTTCTTCGTTCTTATTGAATAAATCGAACTTATAAAAGGATTAGACAACATTTATGGCGTTCACCCCTTTGTGGTTCTTATCTCTGTATAGTAACGGGTCTTTAGTTTAATATACCTTGGGTTCTTGCGTCGCGAGGTCGGGGTTACATGGTTATCGTCTATCGATTTGGATTTGGAGCTTTCCGGCGTTTCGAGTCTAATTTTCGCGTGTTCTTCGTGATCCCCATAACGGATTACATCACCTACTAAGTGGCCCCAAACTTTTGGACTTAGGTGGTGGGAACCTGGATGGTCTGGAAGGACGTTAGTCCGAATTATCCAATTTCCCTTTACGTAATTTATACTCTGTACATTCTGAAGAAAGAAGCGTGGAGGGAGAAAGACAAGAATTGGAGGACCTAGTGGTTTTGGGTCGGCGGTGACTGGCAGTGTACTCCTGATTCCCTTCCTAAAATAACGTTTGCCTGAACCCTCTCTTGCACCCGTGAGTCCTTATGCTTTCTTATGCGAGTGTATAATGTTCCTAAACTGGCACACTTTCAGTTCCTTATGTTTATGTGTTCCTTTGATTTCACAGGCCAA
Organism: Ligustrum vulgare; assembly: GCA_963555705.1. Taxonomy (NCBI): domain Eukaryota; kingdom Viridiplantae; phylum Streptophyta; class Magnoliopsida; order Lamiales; family Oleaceae; genus Ligustrum; species Ligustrum vulgare. The sequence goes on from OY743178.1 coordinate 35,348,337, forward strand.
ACAAACGCTCACCAACTGCCTAAGGAGGACTTGGAGGTGGTGATGAGGTTTTTCAATTACCAAGATGATTTTTAGAAAGTCATAATGATGAGAACCCGGGAGGGGGTCCTCGTCGTAACTCGCAGAATAACGCTTGGAAAGTTCCGAATCCAGGTTGGAACGGACGATAACAATGCAACCCCGACCTCACGACGCAAGAACCAGGGGTTTTTTGGACTCTACCACCTCTTCCAATTCTTCATACCCAACTTCCAACTTTTCCTCATCAATTATTGGAGTTTGATCACCTAACTCCACCTTTTCATCTCCTACCACAAAATTCGGGGTTTCTTCAACTACTTCTAATTCATGTTTCAAGTCTACCTCCTTCTTTTCAACATCCATATGCTGAGACTTCAATTTTAAATCCCCTCCAATCTCACTTTCACCCTGTTGTAATTTAGCTTCATCCTCCCTTTCACTCTCCCTCTTTCTTAACTTAGCTTCTTTTCTAGCCTTCCGTTCATACATCATCCTTTCCTCAAAAAATTCTGTTCGACTCTTCCAAAGCGCCCTCGCATTAATCTCTTTTTCCCAATCAACTACAATCCCAACCCTAGGTTTATGTAAGCCTATATTCCCTTTCACGCCGTTGAGGAAGTTCTGTACTATGCATATCTACAGAGTTCTTAAGCTTCCCAAACTTCGCATCTAATTTCGCATCAAAATTCACTTCCAATTTTGCAGCTAACTCCTCAAACCGTTTCTCCATCATGACAAGCAGAGAAGATTGACGGTTATCTTTCCTAGATGATGAAATTTCGTGAAATTTGGACATTGTGGAATGATATGGAATAATAGTTTGACACAAGGACTAATAATGAATTTTAATTTTGACTTGGAAGGCAATGAATATCAATTAAGGAAATTCAAGAAAGTGGTTCTTGAATTTTGACTAGAAAGGAAAGAATATCAAGAATTTTAATTTGACTTGGAAGGCAAGGAATTATCAAGAATTTAAGGAAATTCAAGAAGTGGTTCTTGAATTTCGGAGTGACTTTTTTTTTTCTTTGAATTATGATGAATTTTCAGAATTAATAAGAAATAAAAAAATAAATAATTTTTTTAATTAATAAAATACGAAAATTCGACACGAACGCAACAAAACAAACGGGACGGGATTTGGAAAACAATCGAATAAGAAAAACACTTTTGATTTTTTTAGGACGACTCTTATGGATCAAACTGGATAAAAATTTACTGGCAAGAAGAACAAGAAAAATTGAAAACAAAGACTCAAATAACAAAAATAGGATATGGATGATTTTTATTGGACTCGATGATAAACATAAAAATCAAACTGGATAGAAAACAACAAAACCTGAATTCAGAGTCCAGCTCTGATACCACATGATGAGAACCCGGGAGGGGGTCCTCGTCGTAACTCGCGGAATAACGCTTGGAAAGTTCCGAATCCAGGTTGGAACGGACGATAACAATGCAACCCCGACCTCACGACGCAAGAACCAGGGGTATATTAAACCCGAGACCCGTTACGATGCGGAGATAAGAACCACAAAGGGGGAACGCGACAAGGAATGTCCAGATCCTTGATAAGTTCGATTTGTTGAACGCCAGAAGATTTGAATCTTGATAAGTTCGTTGTTTAAAGGGAAAATTCTCACCTTTAGAGAGAGTAAAAACACTCAATAATTTTATTCATCAAAAGTATTCTATTTTTACATTGAATGGAAAAGCATATAAATAGGCAAAATAAAACCTAATCGCTAACTGACTCTGAATAGAATTCTAATTAAACTAGAATACTAAATTAGGAAAATAACCTAAAAACCAAAAGGAAACAAAATAATTTAAAATCTTATAATTATGGAAATATAGTAAATTTCCTTCTGCATCATTGATTTGGTTGACTGGATTGCACTTTTATTTGGCTTGAATATTTAACTTTTTCCGTCAAGCCTGTTATGACTCCGATTGTCGAGGGTCCGGAACACGTCAATAAGGCCGTAAGTCCCTCTCGGATCAAAATGTCTCAATATTAGTTATGGTCGTGAAGATTGATGTTACGACCATGAAATTCCATGTAGAATATTGTTGAATTGCCCGTGTCTTGATTTCTCCTTTTTTGTCGCCTTTTCCGGATCACATCACATAACCTCCAAGAGGCTTTTTGTGAATCATGGTTTGATCAGTGAGATGGGTATGCCCCCAATTTTTTTGGCAAATTTCTTATGTCTCCTTTTCTGATTTAGCAAATTCCCAGTAGGACCGTAAGAATTCCCCAAGATCTTGCTTAAGGGCTTGAAGGCCAAGAAAATCCCCCGGTTCTAGTACCCGGAAGTGAGGAGGAGAACAAACAAAAATCTATTTTTGCTAGCTTCCACCTGGAGCTGACCAAAAAACCTGTTGAGGCCTCAAAAGAGGTGTTTGAGGATGCTTTTGCCTCTGGACCCCTTGGTTCCCCTGACCGTCTGGCTCCACTTGTACTAGTCCTATCTTGGCAACAACTCCTCGCCATTAAGAAGGAACAAGGCCACAAACTTGTTGAGGGCTGAGAAAAAGAGAAGAGGCCAAGAGGAAGGAGCAGGTGAAGATCCAACATGCCCGTCTGAGGGAGCAAGTGATGACGATGAGGTGGTGGAGGTGTCAGCAGAGGGCCAACCACCTATGAAGAGGCTGAAAAGGGGTCCCAAAGTTTTGTCCCATGTAGTAGGGGCTTCTTCAGGCGTCCCTAGCAAAGTTATCCGAACTTTCCAAGGACGTGGAACCGTCAGACGTTTTACCTCCAGAATATGTCAAGAGGTCGGAGCAGGATATTGCTTCGGAACTTGCTCGAATTAGAGACGGCATTGTGCCTAAACCGTCCATCCTGGATTCTGATGTTTTAACAACTCTCCTAGAGTATGCTACAAAGGCTTTCATTGCGATGGAAAGTTATTGGACCAAAGGGTGGGAATCCTTTGCTGCAAAAAGCTCGTCCAGCAAGAATTACTTGCCATCAGGGTGCTGAGTGCTAGGACCCTGGCTGTAATAGACGAGATAGAAGGGCCCATGATGAGTTCCGGAGTGGCTCGACGAACGTTGACCCGTTGCACGTGCCCGTAGGACCAATAACGAGGCAAAGAGCCAAAAGAATCAAGCAGGCAATGCAAGGATTTATGCAAGTGTGGATGGACGAGTGTTCGAGTGCAAAGATGATGTGAACCGTTATGGGGATCACCAAGAACACGCGGAATTAAACGCCGGAAAACTCTAAAATCCAAGATAGTAGACGGTAACAATGCAACCCCGACCTCACGACGCAAGAACTATGGGTATATTAAACCCAAAACCCGTTACGATGCGGAGATAAGAACCACAAAGGGGGAACGCCACAAAGGTTGTCAAATCCTTTGATAAGTTTAATTTGTTCGACGAGAACACGAAGAAAATATAAGGGAATATCTCACCTTCAATATCATTAATCTCAAGATAAAAGTTGTGTTTTACAATGCTGAATAAAGCCATATATATAGGCAAAGAAAATAAAGCAACTAAAAATAAACTAGAATTCAACCTAAACTAAAAAGCTAAAAACGCCTAATATTAACTTAAAATTCGGAACCTAATTTACGGCCGTGAAAACAACCTTTACGGCCGTAATCACGCTACGGATTAAAAATTGACAACATATGTTACGGCCGTGAAAATGACCTTTACGGCCGTAATCAACATTCTGAACTAAAAGATACCAAACTCTTTACGGCCGTGAAGATGTGGGTTACGGCCGTAAGTCCTCTTCTGCAAAATTTCGCCATTGTCGTGTTACGGCCGTAATATTGGCTTTACGGCCGTGAATCCGTTACGGCCGTGATTTCAGTCTTTACGGCCGTGACTCAGCTGCTGCCCAATTTCTCGTTCTTCCTTGATCCAAATGCATTGCAATAACTTTGGCTCCTCTTCCACATTCTTATGCATCGTAAATGAAGTCTTTGCACTAGAGCACTCGTCCATCCACGCTTGCATGAATCCTTGCATTGCCTGCTTGATTCTTTTGGCTCTTTGTCTTGTTATTGGTCCTACGGGCACGTGCAACGGGTCAACGTTCTTCGAGCCACTCCGGAACTCATCATCCCCTCCCTGTTGAAAAGGATTCGTCCTCGAATCATCACCTGCATCAAACAGAGAAAGATCAGCAACATTAAATGAAGCAGACACATTATACTCACCTGGAAGATCGAGCTTATATGCATTCTCATTTATCTTTTCAAGGATCTGAAAAGGGCCATCGCCTCTTGGCTGCAACTTAGACTTTCTTAGGGTTGGGAATCGCTCCTTTCGCAAGTGCACCCACACCCAATCACCTGGCTCGAACGTCACTTGCCTCCTCTCGTGAAGTTCTTTCACCCTCTCATAACGGGGTCGCATAACGCTCATTTTTCTTTTCAATTTGTCCTTTCACCCTCTCATGAAGTTCTTTCACAAACTTAGCCTTTTTCGCCCCGTCCAAACTGCTCCGTTCATCTGCAGGTAAAGGAATTAAATCAAGAGGAGTTAGCGGGTTGAAACCATAAACAACTTCAAAAGGTGAACATGAAGTAGTAGAATGCACAGATCGATTATAAGCAAATTCCACAAATGGCAAACATTCCTCCCAACTTTTTAGATTCTTATTTATTATAGTGCGCAAAAGTTGGATTAATGTCCTATTAACTACCTCGGTTTGACCATCAGTTTGTGGGTGACATGTAGTTGAAAATAACAATTTAGTACCCATTTTCCCCCACAAGACTTTCCAAAAGTAGCTTAGGAACTTAACATCCCTATCAGACACAATACTCCTAGGTATCCCATGGAGTCTTACAACTTCCCTAAAGAATAGGTCCGCTATGTTAGTTGCGTCATCAGTTTTATTACAAGGAACAAAATGCGCTATTTTGCTAAACCTGTCTACCACCACAAATATCGAGTCTTTACCTTTTTTTGTCCTAGGCAGACCTAACACAAAATCCATAGATATATCTACCCAAGGTTCATTAGGTACGGGCAAAGGTGTATACAAACCTTGTGGCAAGACTCTAGACTTAGATTGTTTACAAGTTATGCATCTTTCACAAATATGGTGAACATCCCTTTTCATTTTAGGCCAATAAAAATGCTCTTGTAAAGTTTCTAATGTCTTAAAAACACCAAAGTGCCCCATTAACCCTCCACCATGAGCCTCACGCACAAGCAATTCACGCATAGAACAATTAGGCACACAAAGTTTATTTTCCCTAAACAAATAGCCATCATGCCTATAAAATTTATCAATTGCACCTTTTTCACATGAAGCATAAATGGTAGAAAAATTAGGGTCATTAGCATACATACCTTTAATATATTCGAACCCAAGCAACTTCGCATTTAAAGAAGTTAAGAGAACATACCTGCGAGAAAGGGCATCTGCTACCACATTCTCCTTACCTTGCTTATAGCGAATGACATATGGAAAGGTCTCAATGAATTCTATCCAACGGGCGTGTCGTTTGTTTAGTTTACCTTGTCCCTTGAGGTGTTTCAGTGACTCGTGGTCAGTGTGTATAACGAATTCCTTTGGCCATAGATAGTGCTGCCATGTTTCCAAGGCACGAACAAGAGCATAAAGCTCCTTGTCGTAGGTAGGATAATTCAAGACTGCCCCACTCAGCTTTTCACTGAAAAATGCAATCGGTCTTTTTTCCTGCATAAGAACAGCTCCAATACCTATTCCTGATGCATCACATTCAATCTCAAAGGTTTGGTTAAAGTTAGGTAAAGCTAAAACCGGTGCAGAACATAACCTATCCTTAAGCATTTTAAAAGCATTTTCTTGTGCTTCCCCCCAATGGAATCCTACAGTTTTCTTGACTATTTCTGTTAGTGGTGCTGCAAGTGTGCTAAAATCTTTAACAAACCTCCTATAAAACCCAGCCAACCCGTGGAAGCTCCTAACCTCCGTAATACTTTTGGGAGTTGGCAATTCTTTAATAGCACGAATTTTCTCCTCATCTACCTCAACACCATTAGAACTAACGACAAAGCCAAGAAAAATTACCTTTTCCATGCAAAAAATACACTTTTTAAAATTAGCATATAGTTTTTCAGTTTTTAAAACTTCCAAAACAGATCTTAAATGTTCAATGTGATCACCTAAGTTCTTACTATATACTAAAATGTCATCAAAGTATACCACGACAAATTTACCAATGTAAGCACGCAAGACATGATTCATTAATCTCATAAAAGTGCTAGGTGCATTTGAGAGGCCGAACGGCATAACCATCCATTCATATAAACCATATTTGGTTTTGAAGGCGGTTTTCCATTCATCACCTTCCTTCATACGAATTTGGTGATAACCACTCTTAAGGTCTATTTTACTAAAAATACTAGCACCATAAAGTTCATCAAGCATGTCATCAAGTCTAGGTATGGGATGGCGATACTTTACCGTAATATTGTTGACTGCCCTACAGTCCACGCACATCCTCCAAGTCCCATCCTTTTTGGGTACCAACAGAACTGGTACTGCACATGGGCTCATGCTTTCCCGAACATAGCCCTTTTTCAGCAGCTCTTCAACCTGCTTTTGTAGCTCCTTGGTCTCTTCTGGATTGCTCCTATAAGCTGGCCTGTTTGGAATGACCGCTCCTGGCACGAAGTCAATCTGGTGTTCAATCCCTCGAATTGGCGGTAGCCCACTAGGAATATCCTCGGGAAATAAATCTGCAAATTCCTGCAAAAGAGACAGCTAAACTGGGGAGGGAGTGGTTAGCTTCATCAAGCACAAGGAGGGATTCCTTGTACATTAGTAAAATCACAGGTTTATTTGTAGAAATAGCTTTGGTGATATGTAGCGATCAAGTTTTTTACGCAATTTTATAATTATTTTAATATTTAGAAAATTGTGTCGCTACTATTTCACTCATTGTTTTGAAATTAACGCCGCGACGAATTCGTCTAGCCAAGTCAAGAAATATCGAATTTGTTCGATTTTAAATTAAAATCCGAATTTCTAAAATTATGTTATTTTAATTATTTATTCAAAGTATTATATTCAAAATCTTTCTAAAATCCAAATTTGCCCACATGTCTTCTTCTTTACACCAAGACAACAATTCTTTACACAATAACATCATCATTTTTGTACAAATAATTTTACACCTAATTCTACACTATCATATTCTATAGTATCAAATCAATACATATTCTTCCCCATCACAACTCACGTCCCCTACATTTTTCTTCCTTCTTTATCATTCTTTCCACCTCAATATACCATCATCAAAGCATCTTCATCATTATCATTCATACACCCACAAATTCCCTTCAATCACACAAAGTATTTCCAACTCATCTTGACCCAATTTCATCATCAAATCCACATTAAACAATTGTGATATTTTCCACCCTCTCACATTACCTAATTCTCCACTATTTTTCTTAATTAGCCAGCAAAACATATCATTATTATAAATTCTGATATCCTGCACCACCATTTCAGTCGACCAAGTTCAAGAAGAATAAACAATCACCACAATGATCTGCTTTCAATTCCTTTTTCCCAATTCAATACCAATAATAGATATCAATCTGAAACCAATTTGAAATCAACCAAAACTGAATCATCATCGTATTGGCATCAACCTGCAGCTCCATCACCTAAGAAATTTGTATCATCATTTTCACTGCCCATTCTTGCTCACTGCACAAAACCAAGAACCACCACAATGCAATCCACTGCCGCTGAACCACTGCAAAGCCACCATCTCCATCAAACAGCAACCATCAGAATCACCACCAATTCAGAAATCAAACCCAATTACTGCAACAGTTCCATACCATCACCGAATCAAACATCAACCATGACCCTCTCCATCATCAAGTCCACCATTGTCAAGCCACCAAAACAAAGTTTTCAGTTCAACATTTAAACTGCAATTTCTCAATCCAATCCCAGATTTCGGTTTTGAAACAAATCAAACCACAATCATCCAAATCAAATAGCCCAAATACTTACCTTCGACCGCCGCCAGTAACCGGAATTGTAGCCGGAGAAATCACGACCTAAACCGTGAACTCTAACCTCGGTTTCACTGTGAATCAGCAACTCCAAATCGCGAACCCTAGCCTCGGGTCACTCTTCGATTTCGCACCAAAATTTGTACCAAATCTACCCAAACTTGACAACCCTATTTAACCACCTTTTGCCGCACCCAGCGCCGGTGTTGCGCCGGCGAGTCACCGGCTGAAGGTCGGATTTTGGCTTGAATCGCCTCTCGCCGTCTCTGCTCTCGTCCTAACTCTCTCTCTGATTTGCGATAATATAGAGAGAAGAAGATAAAAATCTGATTTTAATAACTTTCAAAATTTGCGCGTCAGTCCCTGAAGTTTTAAAGCCTTCCATTTCAGTCCCAAAGTTTTAAATGATTTTAATCAGCCCTTTCATTTTAAAATCTATTATTTCAGTCCCTGCTGATTTACTTTTAAGCCCAAGTTTTAAAAAGATTTACATTTTAGTCCCTCAACTTTCAAAGTATCTATTTTAGTCCCTGAACTTTCAAAAGTATTCATTTTAGTCCCTCAACTTTCAAAACATCAATTTTAGTCCTCAAATTATAATTTATCATTTTGAACTATATATTCGATATACTAAAGTGACTTATTGGCTAAGACGAAGCGTACGGAGAATTTAAAGAAGTCATTCCCGCTCAACTTTGCACTCGTCGGATTTGAGGTAGACTCGCACTTATTAATTGATTTAAATTATGATTTCATATGAATGTCATGTGACTTGTGAAAGTCAATTTTCAAGAAAATTAAGTATGTTTTATGAAAGGTAAATATACCTTATGTTTTTATGAAAAGTAAGTATACCCTATGTTTTGACGATAATGTTTTATATGTTTTGGATCATTGCTATGCACATAAGAATTCTTACCACCTAAGTTCGGTAGAATTCTGTGTCTCCATAAGTTTATGAGGATTTACCACCTAAGTTCGGTAAAATTCCTGTGTTTCCATATGTTTATGAGGATTTACCACCTAAGTTCGGTAAAATTCCTGTCGCATATGTTTATGAGGATTTCGATCCTATCTTATGTTATGATGGAAATGATCCCTATGAATTTCATGAATTATGTTTTGGTATACTTACTGTTATTATGATCTTACTGCATAAGAATTCTTGCCACCTAAGTTCGGTAAAGTTCTTGTGTCTCTTTATGTTTATGAAGATTTCAATCATATCTTATGTTATGCTTTCAAAAGAAATTATGCTTGGCATAATTAAAATGTTTTTATAAGTATATGGTTTTCAAAGAGCTGTTTTCAAAGAGCTAATTTCAAAGAGCCTATGATTTGCAAAATATGTCCCGTGCTGTAATGCACAATATGAGTTTTATCAAGAGCCGTTTTATAAAGAAGCTCTATCAATGCCCGTTTTATAAAGAGCCGGGATTTATGTGTTTAATCATCTTATAAATTAAATTAATTTGCGATGAGTCTATTGAGTATTTCCCCCATGAAATACTCACCCTACTTTTTAACAGTTTTGCAGATTTCGGAGACGGTGGCGAGCGATGAATGATGGTGGCAATAATCGTTAAACAGTTGAAAGTTTGACGTTAATGGTTTCCGTATTTTCCAAACAATCGAATAATTTAGAGAAGTTCATTTATTTGAGAAATTATGACATTGGCAATTTCTTTACAATATTAATGGTTCGATTTACTATTTCAAATGGTTTCATAAATGTTTCCAATTTTATCGGCCATTACAGTTTATTTAATGTTGCCAAAAATGAATTTCAATTATTTCTTCCGCAAAAAAAATATTATTCGAAAAATTTAGACAGAAAATGACGTAGTGAATCGGGTATACGGAACTCGGGGCGCTACATGATATCACTCTGTTTTGCGTAGAAGCTTACCTTTGTTTTCTCTCTTTTACTGGCACTCTTCACACCCTCTCCTTTTTCTGGGATCGTGGTCCCAACTCTCGGTTTTTCACACAACTCTCCTTTTTCCGGGATCGTGGTCCCGACCCTCTTTCTCTCTTCCTCACTTTTTAATTTCAATTGGTCTTCATAGACCTGTTGAGGTGACAAAGGCATTAGTTTGACATTTTTCCCATCCTTAGTGAAGGTATACCTATTTTTAAATCCATCATGAATAACCTTCCTATCGAATTGCCATGGCCTGCCCAACAAGATGTGCCCCGCATGCATGGGTACCACATCACAAACCACCCTATCTTCATACTTCCCAATCGCCAAATCAACTACCACCTGCTTATTTACCTTAATCTCGCCCGATTCATTTAACCACTGTAGCTTATATGGCCTAGGGTGTTTTAGCATAGGTAGGCACAATTTCTCTACTAAAGTAGCGCTAGCAACGTTCGCACAACTACCCCCATCTATTATCAAACTACACACTTTGTTATTCACAAAACACCTAGTATGAAATATATTTTCTCGCTGCTCACCCGACTCTTCCACCTTAACTTGAGTACTAAGGGCTCTCCTAGTGACAAGTGATTTAGCTACTGCATAGTCCGCATCATCATTTTCACTAACATCCTCTAGAGCTGGCATATCCTTATACTCATCCTCCACTTCTCCCCCTTTCTCATCCTCCGAACTTAATACCCCATCATGCATAACCAATATTCGTTTATTTGGACATTGTGAAGAAATATGTCCTAAACCGGAACATTTAAAGCAACGGATATCTCTAGTCCTAGAAGCTTGAGAGTCAGAAGTAATTTTACCTTTGTTGGGTGGCTCTACCTTTCCCTTCGATGCCTCAAATTTATTTTTCTGCACAACCCCTTCATTTTTGGAAATCCCACTCCACGTAGACTTACCAAAAGAATTGGAACTTGTAGAGAATTTGGAAGTTCCCTTCCTTTTTAATTGTCGCTCCACTTTCATGGACATGTGAAGCATTTCCTCCAAATCGATATAATGCTGCAATTCAATAACATTAGCAATATCTCGATTTAAACCATTTAAAAACCTAGCCATGGTTGCCTCCGGGTCTTCCTCTACATTAGCCCGAATCATGGCAACCTCCATCTCCCTATGGTAATCCTCCACACTCTTACTACCTTGGGAAAGGGTTTGTAATTTTTGGTAAAGATCCCTATAGTAATGTCCAGGCACAAATCGTTTTCTCATAAGGGCCTTCAACTCATCCCAAGTTTCAATAGGCCTCTCCCCATTTCTCCTTTTACTAGTTACCAATTGATCCCACCATACTATAGCATAATCAGTAAATTCTACGACTGCCAATTTAACCTTCTTAGCTTCAGAATAATTATGACAATCGAAAATTAATTCTACTCTCTTTTCCCATTCAAAATAAACGTCCGGATTACTCTTACCCTGAAACGAGGGAATGGACATTTTAATGTTACCAACATGTCCATCTACATCATCCCTACGATCACGCCTATATCCCCTATCACGTCTTTCTCTCCGATCTCGTCTCCTACCAACACTAGTAATAGACAATTCACCACTATCCTCATCACTATCAACAACCTCAACATGTTCATTCCTAGCTCTAAATTGTGGGTTGAAGTCATACCTTAGTGGTCTCCGTAAATTAGGGAAATTGCGCGGTTGTTCCTGACGTGGTTGAACATTTCCCGCACCTCGTGTCTCCCCCGGATTATTATCCCTTTCCACATTCACGCCGGATTGTGGACCAAATTTTGCTTCCAACTTGGCATCCAACCTCGCTTCCCATTTTGCCAAACGTTCCTCCACCATTGCAAGCATTTTAAAATCTTGAAGATCCTTTTCCGTTGACGAAACTTCCTTCTGTGACATGGTTAGTAATAAAGAAAAGAGAAAAAAATATTAAATAAAGATCCTCACGTGTTTTATCGCTCGTGTATCACTCAATTTGGCTTTTTCCCTCTATTATTCTCACCACTCTGCCTTTTTCCTCTCGATTCCCTTTTTCCCACGTTCTCAAAGAACCCACCAAACTAGTCACGGATTTGGTCCTTGTGGAATAAACCCCAGAGTGCAAATAAGGAAAGTTGATGGAAAATATTGGAATTTAGGAAATTTGAGAAAGAAATTATGGAAACAAGAATTCTATTGCAAGAAGAAGTTTTATGGACACAAGAATAAAGAATTTTATGGAAACAAGGATTTGTTGGAAAGATTTGCCAAATATTATTTTCTTGATTTCTTGTTCGAATCAACAACACTTATTTTCTAATTTTTTTTTTTTTGTAAATTTCGGATTTTTTTTTTTTTTTTTTTTTTTTTTGCTACTCAACTAAAATAATCAAGAAAAAGAAATAGAAATTGGCAAATCTTGAATTTCTGACGAATTTCAAGAATTAAGAATTGGAATGGAAATTTTTTTTTTTTTTTTTTGAATGATTAATAACTGGAAATAAAAGAAAAAGAACTGGAATACTAAATAATTGGATTTAGAGACAGGCTCTGATACCAGATGATGTGATCCGTTATGGGGATCACCAAGAACACGCGGAATTAAACGCCGGAAAGCTCTAAAATCCAAGATAGTAGACGGTAACAATGCAACCCCGACCTCACGACGCAAGAACTATGGGTATATTAAACCCAAAACCCGTTACGATGCGGAGATAAGAACCACAAAGGGGGAACGCCACAAAGGTTGTCAAATCCTTTGATAAGTTTAATTTGTTCGACGAGAACACGAAGAAAATATAAGGGAATATCTCACCTTCAATATCATTAATCTCAAGATAAAAGTTGTGTTTTACAATGCTGAATAAAGCCATATATATAGGCAAAGAAAATAAAGCAACTAAAAATAAACTAGAATTCAACCTAAACTAAAAAGCTAAAAACGCCTAATATTAACTTAAAATTCGGAACCTAATTTACGGCCGTGAAAACAACCTTTACGGCCGTAATCACGCTACGGATTAAAAATTGACAACATATGTTACGGCCGTGAAAATGACCTTTACGGCCGTAATCAACATTCTGAACTAAAAGATACCAAACTCTTTACGGCCGTGAAGATGTGGGTTACGGCCGTAAGTCCTCTTCTGCAAAATTTCGCCATTGTCGTGTTACGGCCGTAATATTGGCTCTACGGCCGTGAATCCGTTACGGCCGTGATTTCAGTCTTTACGGCCGTGACTCAGCTGCTGCCCAATTTCTCGTTCTTCCTTGATCCAAATGCATTGCAATAACTTTGGCTCCTCTTCCACATTCTTATGCATCGTAAATGAAGTCTTTGCACTAGAGCACTCGTCCATCCACGCTTGCATGAATCCTTGCATTGCCTGCTTGATTCTTTTGGCTCTTTGTCTTGTTATTGGTCCTACGGGCACGTGCAACGGGTCAACGTTCTTCGAGCCACTCCGGAACTCATCAATTTCTCAACAAGAGTGGTACTAACCACGTTGGTACAACTCCCCCCATCAACGATCAAACTACACACTTTATTATTAACAAAGCATCTAGTATGGAATATGTTTTCCCTTTGCTCACCCGATTCCTCCAACTTAATTTGGGTACTAAGGGCACGCCTAGTAATAAGGGATTGAGCTACCGCATAATCTCCATCATCACAATCACTAGCTTCTTCTAAGGCAGGCATGTCCCTAAACTCATCATCATCCTCAACCTCATCCTCCGACACCACCACCCTATTTCGCACAAACATTATTTTCTTGTTCGGGCATTGTGATGCAACGGGTCCTTACTCGTATGGTCATTCAGGTACTCATCAGAATTGATCAAATCTTAAGTTATAAAAATTAACAAAACTTAGTTGAATATACTTTGAAAATTCATAAATTTATTATTATTTTTAATTTGATAAGAAAAAGAACTCAAACTATAATTAATCATCTATAACTAAATTGAATTCAGTTAACAAATTATTTATAGTATTATAAGACTTAAATGATACAATTTATAATGAATAAAATATTGAAAAAAAGTAAGAAATATAACTGCAATTGTCCTGGATTTCGTTCCAACCTGAATTTCGAAACTTTCCCGGCGTTTTAATTCAATTCCGCGAGCGATCTCTGATTGGGATCACATCATCTGGTATCAGAGTTGGACTCTGAATTCAGGTTTTTTATTCTATCCCAGTTTAATTCTTATGTTTATCATCGAATCTGCTATAAGAATTATCCATATCTTGTTTGTTGGGTCTTTTGTTTTCTGTTTTTCGTGTTCTTCACATGAGAACAAAGAGCTTAAACTGCATGATTATATGTGTTATTTATGATATAGTTTATTTAATTTTACGCTGAACCTATTGAATATTTATTAAGTAAAATAGACATCAAATGTGTATTTGTGTTCGAAAAACTAGTGTTATCCCAAAATGGAAACCTTTTTGGAAAGGAATACTCTAGTGAGTGGATACTAAAACTTTTTATTCTTTAGAACAAGATGACTAAAAGTATCAATTTTGTTTACTCGCACAATTTATTTGCTTTATAACATGTTAGATTAGGTTATATGCAAGTTATAACGTCCCAAATTTTTAAAGAGTTGAAGGCTCGAAGCATTACCAAATTCATAATTTTTATTTATTTATTCTAAATAATGCGGAACATAACATGATTTTATAAATAGTTATTTTCGGGAAAGTAAATATTTTGCAAATTTAAAGAAAACATCATTAATTAAACATACTTTAAAGAAACAACATCACATAACATTCAAATAACATGATTCAATATCGACTTAAAGAAATATAATATAAATAAGGCACAAAGGCTAGTAGCTAAATAATATTCCAAAAATAAACAAAAAATACTTAAAATGTCGTTGACATAAATAATAATAAATCTAGAAATTTATATTTGTATCTTTTTACTTGGCATCCAATAGGCACCCACTCTTTCAATCTTCCACGCGTCCATACGAACCATATTAATCTGAAATTTTTAAAGTAAGAGTGAGTATTAAAAATACCAAGTAAGATACGTGCAAATTCTAATTCATCATAATATAAATATAAAGTACATTCATACCAAACATTTTTTCTCGTTTAGAGTAGCTGACCGCAATAAAAACTAGCTCAAGGAACTACTTAAGAATCCTTACATCGATCCCGAAGGATTTAACATAGAATCTCGAAAGATTTAACATAGCATAGACCCAAAGGTATTAAGGCATTAAAAGTAACATTATATAAATACCATGAAAGATTAGAATTTAAAACCACTTGTACATAATATATCTTACCTTGTAATTGATCAAACGAATTTTGAAAGAGAATAAAATTGCATGTTGAAGATCCAAAACCCTTGTTTGATTTGTCTTGAAAATATCGTGATTGAAGTGGTTTGAAATATTTCTAGATTTCTTTTCCGAGACTTAATATTTTTGTGTGATAAATCACTAACTGGTTGACTATATTTATAGATGAAATTTACGCCACAAAGTTGAGTTATAGTATAATTAAAACTTACAAACCGTGCAATGCCACTACTTAGACCAATTAAAATTGAAAAAGTCATGTATTAATACGATAAGCGTGAATTCTCAACAATTAGTATGATATTTAGATTTCTTAAAACAAATAGAATTAGTACAAATAGAATTAGAGCATCTCCAATCACACATTGTCCAAGCTAAAAAAAAGGTGACATTTTGCATCAATTAATTGGACTTCTTAAAAATATCTAATAAACCAACATTGAAGTAAAAAAAAGATCTCCAATGCACCATGTCTGCAATTCAATATTAATTTAAGGTAAAGTCTTCTAACTACAATATCTTGAGCATAACCAATCAGAATTGATTTTCTTTTGAGTCAAAACTCCTAATTAATCACGATCTATAAAACGAGTATAATATTGATATAGTGATTATCTCTCTATCAATAATTAATTATCTAACCAAGATAAAAATTATCGTCAAAACTTATTTTCCTTTTTGTCCCTCAACTTCTAAAAAATTTTTAAACGCATCTAGGTAAAACCCTTATTGCTTACTAATAATAAACTATAAAAATTTTGGATTGTTACACAAGTACTGCAAAACCCAGGCTTAAAAATAATTTTATTTCATATATATATATATATATATATATATATATTTTATAACAAGATAGTCGTCACCAAAATACACGCATAGTTCCCTCCCTCCAAATATACTTCCCATTTCTGGAAATAAAAACAAAATTAAATAAAATTTCGTGTATTATTAAATGTTTTATTTAAATGTTTGCCAATTAACGCAATTGTGATTTGAATTCGTGTAGATTAATATCAGATTGAAATCCGTATAGATAATATTGAGATTATAAAATTACTTTATTTTTTAGAAATTATATGTTTTCTATGGAAAAAGCATAGTTGTTTGGTTAAACTTTCTATATAAATTTATTGTTTTTATATTTGTAAATTATTGTTCTCTTGCAATTCATATTTATATATTTATTATTAATATTTTTTAATACAAATAATATTTCGATTTAATAATTTAGTTTGATTAAGATTAAACAATTGATTCTATAGTAGTTTAATTTTTATTTTGAATTCATATAGATAAATGTCGTATTTAAATCTCTATAGATAATATTGAGATTACAAAATTAATTTTATTTTTTTGAAAAATTACACGTTTTCTATATTGTGGGAAGTGTACAGTTGTTTGGTTGAATTTCCTAACCAGAATTTGTAACTTTTAATTTTGTTCAGAAGGTCGCTTACGGCCGTAATTTAGCGCCGCGAATTAAAACCTAATTTCAGCGTTTAGTTTATTTTGCAATTCTAGTTTATTTAGGTTTCTTTATTTTGTTAGCCTATATATATGGCTTTATTCAGCATTGTAAAACACAACTATTATTCTTTAGATTAATGATATTTGTAATGCCCCGGGTTCTGAACACCCAGGTGCGTCACTTTATCGTTTAAAAATTTACTTTGAAGATAATAATTTAGCGGAAAATAAATTAAATTGAAATTCCATTCCACATAACTTTATAAAAATTGATTCAAACGGTCAAAATAGTTTTAACATGGAAAATAACTTGAACATAACATGATAAAATAAGTTTATAATTTCAAATAAAACATTCTAAATTCTTAATAATGGCCACCATCGTACGCCCCGCCGCCAACTCCATCATCTGCAAAATGTTATTTTGGAAAAGGTGAGTATTTCATAGAAATACTCAGTAGACTCGCGCATAATAATCATTTAACATCATAAATTAAAACACATAATCATGATATTAAAGTCTCAGGTGTCTAACGACCACCAGTATTCTCATGAACAAGTAAATAACATACAAGTTTAAGTCTCATGCATTTAAGCAAGTAAATTCTCGTAACATAGTCTCATGCTTAGAAAGCAAGTAATTCTCATGAACACAATCATACATGCTAAACTTATAATTCAAATAATTATTGATGCGCACTTTTGAAAAACGTAAATTTGTAGATTAGAGTCTACCTTAATTTCTCGAGTATTGAGCAAACGGGAAAATACTTTTAATTCTCTCGCGCCTCGTCTAGCCCTATAAATAAATAACTTCTATTAGAAACTTGAAATTTAAGTTTTGTAATTGAAATTAAACTTGAGGGTTGAATTGAAATAATTTAAATGTGTAAAGCTCGGACTAAAATGGTAAACTGTAAAGATTTGGGACTTTGTGCAAATAATTGAAATTAGGGACTAATTTGATAAATATTTTAAAACTAAAGGACTGAAATGACTTAATTTCAAAAATAGGGGCTGAAATAAGATAATTTAAAACAAAGGGATTTAAATAAGTGATTTTAAAACTTGAGGGACCAAATTTAAATACTTTATAAAATTGGGGGACCAAAGGGTAATTTTTCAGAATCAATATTTTTATAAAATATCTGCATCTCATTTCTCTCTCTTAAACGACAGAGAGGGAGAGAGATGCGTAGAGGAGACGGGGCGGCGAACGGTGTCGCCCCACCAATTCCCGGCCGCCGCGCCGCCCTGCAGGCGGTGGCGCCGCTCCAAAACGCGGTGAGTGAAAATGGAAGATTTTGGGCAATTTTGTGTGCAAAGATCAAAGTAAACCGAGGCTTGACTTTGGGAGTTTTCCGGCAATAATCCGGTCGGGGACCAAGGTAAGTTGATGGGTTTGTTTATTTTGGGTTTGGGTTTTATTCTGGGGTGGATTTGGGCAGTGGTGGTGCCGGCGGGTTTGGTGTTTGCTGGTTGTGTGGTGACGATGGTGAAAGGGTATTTGATTTTGATGATGGGGCGTGTCTTTGGAGTTAGTTGCGTGCGGTGGTGGTGGCGGTTGTCTATGGCAGTGGACTGGGGTTCAATGGAGCTTGGGTGCAGGGTGATTGTGGGATGCAGTTGGTGTAGAATCGGTGGTGTCTCGACTATGTTGAAGTGGAGATTGGGTGTAGGCTGTGAAATTTGATTGTTGGAGGTTTGGTGATAAACTTGTGGTATGTGCTTTGATCAGTTTGGGCGATGGAGGTGGTAAGCTGTTTCGATGTCGTGATGCCGATGGTGGATTTATGTGATGTTTTGGGTGGAGGCAGTGTGGTGATATGGTGGGGACTCGGTTTGGGTTTGTGGCAGTGAGCGTTTGGGCGTGGAGTTGGCTATGGCGGCTGGGTTGTAAGGACGGTAGGTGGTGGCGTGAATTGAAGAAGTTTGAGAGAGGGGGAGAGACATACCTTGAGTTGCAGGTTTGTCTGTGTCGTGGGCTGAAGGTATTTGGTTCTACTTAATGGTTGATATTGTGTTAAACATGGAAACTTAGGTTTAATCAGTGATGGGGAAAAATCAAAAGAAATTCTGTTGGCAAATTTTGAGTATATTTGGTATGGAAAGTGCTTGTGAAGATTGGAAACATTGTTGAAGGATTTTGGAATTAAAATCTGTTAAACTAGGAAATCTTAAATTTTGCTGTCAAAATTTTTGGGCCAAAGATGATTTATGGGATTTTAAATGGGCTTAAGGAGTTGGAACTATCATAATTAAAATTGTGGGCTCAAAATAATTTGAATCCAATTAGTTGAGAATTGGACCTTAAAATAAATAAATAATGGGTTTGGACATCATTTAATAAATTTTGGAATTTGGAATAGGATAAAATTTAAAATAAATTTAATTTCACTTCACTGATTTAGACGATCACGTTTTAAAAAAAAAATAAATTGAAAGAAAAAAGTCGTAGCGACACATGAAAGTAATGTTTATTTAAATAAGTCATGAGAAATTCTCGGTCGCTACAATATTGAAGGTGAGATATTCCCTCAATTTCTTCGTGTTCTCGTCGAACAAATTTAACTTATCAAAGGATTTGACAAACTTTGTGGCGTTACCCCTTTGTAGTTCTTATCTCCGCATCGTAACGGGTTTTGAGTTTAATATACCCATAGTTCTTGAGTCGTGAGGTCGGGGTTGCATTGTTATCGTCTACTATCTTGGTTTTAAGAGCTTTTCGGCTTTTAATTTCGCGTGTTCTTGTTAATCCCCGTATCGGATCACATCATCTGGTATCAGAGCCTGTCTCTAAATCCAATTATTTAGTATTCCAGTCCTTTTCTTTTATTTCCAGTTATTAATCATTCAAAAAAAAAAAATTCATTCCAATTCTTGTTTCTTGAAATTCGTCAGAAATTCAAGATTTGCCAATTTCTGTTTTTTGTTCTTGATTAATTTTGTTGAAAAAAAAAAAATGAAGTGTTGTTGATTTGAACAAGAAATCAAGAAAATAATCTTTGGAAATCTTTCCAACAATTCTTGTTTCCATTAAATTCTTTATTCCATAAAACTTCTTCTTGCAATAAAATTCTTGTTTCCATAATTCCATCTTCAAATTTCCTAATTCCAATTTTTCCATCAACTTTCCTTATTTGCACTTTGGGGTTTATTCCACAAGGACCAAATCCGTGACTAGTTTGGTGGGTTCTTTGAGAACGTGGGAAAAAGAGAATAGAGAGGAAAAAGGCAGAGTGGTGAGATTAGTAGAGAGAAAAAGCCAAAATCGAGTGATACACGAGTGATAAAACACGTGAGGATCTTTATTTAATTTTTTTTCTCTTTTCTTTATTACTAACCATGTCACAGAAGGAAGTTTCGTCAAAGGAAAGGGATCTTCAAGATTTTAAAATGCTTGCAATGGTGGATGAACGTTTTGCAAAATTGGAGGCGAGGTTGGATGCCAAGTTGGAAGCAAGATTAGGTACACAATCCGGCGTAAATGTGGAAAAACCTAATAATCCGGGGGAGACACGTGGTGCGGGAATTGTTCAACCACGTCAGGAACAACCGCGCAATTTCCCTAATTTACGGAGGCCACTAAGGTATGACTTCAACCCACAAATTAGAGCTAGGAATAAACGTGTTGAGGTTGTTGATAGTGATGAGGATAGTGGTGAATTATCTATTACTAGTGTTGGTAGGAGACGAGATCGGGAGAAAGACGTGATAGGGATATAGGCGTGATCGTAGGAATGATGTAGATGGAAATGTTGGTAACATTAAAATGTCAATTCCCTCGTTTCAGGGTAAGAGTAATCCGGACGTTTATTTAGAATGGGAAAAGAGGGTAGAATTAATTTTCGATTGTCATAATTATTCTGAAGCTAAAAAGGTCAAATTGGCAGTCGTAGAACTTACTTATTATGCTATAGTATGGTGGGAATTGGTTACTAGTAAAAGGAAAAATGGGGCGAGGCCAATTGAAACTTGAGATGAGTTGAAAGCTCTTATGAGAAAACGATTCGTGCCTGGACATTACTATAGGGATCTCTACCAAAAATTACAAACCATTTCCCAAGGTAGTAAAATTGTGGAGGATTACCATAGGGAGATGGAGGTTGCCATGATTAGGGCAAATATAGAGGAAGACCCGGAGGCAATCATGGCTTGGTTTTTAAACGGTTTAAATCGAGATATTGCTAATGTTATTGAATTGCAGCATTATATCGATTTGGAGGAGATGCTTCACATGGCCATGAAAGTGGAGCGACAATTAAAAAGGAAGGAAACTTCAAAATTCTCTACAAGTTCCAATTCTTTTGGTAAGTCTACATAGAGCGGGACTTCTAAAAATGAAGGCGTTGTGCAGAAAAATAAATTTGAGGCACCAAAGGGAAAAATAGAGCCACCCAACAAAGGTAAAATTGCTTTTGATTCTCAAACTCCTAGGACTAGAGATATTCGTTGTTTTAAATGTTCCGGATTAGGACATATTTCTTCACAATGCCCAAATAAGCGAATATTGGTTATGCGTGACGTGGTATTAAGTTCGGAGAATGAGAAAGAGGGAGAAGTGGAGGATGAGTATAAGGATATGCCAGCTCTAGAGGATGTTAGTGAAAACGATGATGGGGACTATGCCGTAGCTAAATCACTTGTCACTAGGAGAGCCCTTAGTACTCAAGTGAAGGTGGAAGAGTCGGGTGAGCATTGAGAAAATATATTTCATACTAGGTGCTTTGTGAATAACAAGGTGTGTAGTTTGATAATAGATGGTGGTACTTGTGCGAACGTTGCTAGCACTACTCTAGTGGAGAAATTATGCCTACCTATACTAAAACACCCTAGGCCACATAAGCTACAATGGTTAAATGAATCGGGTGAGATTAAGGTGAATAAACAAGTGGTATTTCGTTTGGCGATTGGGAAGTATAAAGATAGGGTGGTTTGCGATGTGGTACCCATGCATCCGCGCACATCTTGTTGGGAAGGCCATGGCAATTCGATAGGAAGGTTATTCATGATGGCTTTAAAAATAGGTATACCTTCACTAAGGATGGGAAAAATATCAAACTAATGCTTTTATCACCTCAACAGGTCTATGAAGACCAATTGAAATTAAAAAGTGAGGAAGAGAGAAAGAGGGTCGGGACCACGTTCCCGGAAAAAGGAGAGTTGAGTGAACAGAAGAGGGTCGGGAGCACGATCCCGGAAAAAGGAGAGTTGTGTGAAAAATCGAGAGTTGGGACCACGATCCCAGAAAAAGGAGAGGGTGAGACGAGTGCCAGTAAAAATAAAAGATAGAAAACAAAGATGAGCTTCTACGCAAAACAGAGTGATATCACCAAAGCTATTTCTACAAATAAACCTATGATTTTACTCATGTATAAGGAATCTCTCCTTGTACTTGATGAAGCTAACCACTCCCTCCCCAGTACCAGTTTTGTTGGTACCAAAAAAGGATGGGACTTGGAGGATGTGCGTGGATTGTAGAGCAGTCAACAATATTACGGTAAAGTATTGCCATCGCATACCTAGACTTGATGATATGCTTGATGAACTTTATCGTGCTTGTAGTTTTCGCAAAATAGACCTTAAGAGTGGTTATCACCAAATTCGTATGAAAGAAGGTGATGAATGGAAAACTGCCTTAAAAACCAAATATGGTTTATATGAATGGATGGTTATGCCGTTCGGCCTCTCAAATGCACTAGCACTTTTATGAGATTAATGAATCATGTCTTGCGTGCTTACATTGGTAAATGCGTTGTGGTATACTTTGATGACATTTTGGTATATAGTAAGAACTTAGGTGATCACATTGAACATTTAAGATCTGTTTTCGAAGTTTTGAAAACTGAAAAACTATATGCTAATTTTAAAAAGTGTACTTTTTGCATGGAAAAGGTAATTTTCTTGGTTTTGTCGTTAGTGCTAATGGTGTTGAGGTCGATGAGGAGAAAATTCGTACTATTAAAGAATGACCAACTCCCAAAAGTATTACGGAGGTTAGGAGCTTCCACGGGTTGGCTGGGTTTTACATGAGATTTGTTAAAGACTTTAGCACACTTGCAGCACCACTCACAGAAATAGTCAAGAAAAGTGTAGGATTCCATTGGGGGGTTGCACAAGAAAATGCTTTTAAAATGCTTCAGCATAGGTTATGTTCTGCACCGGTTTTGGCTTTACCTAACTTTAACCAAACCTTTGAGATTGAATGTGATGCATCAGGAATAGGTATTGGAGCCGTTCTTATGCAGGAAAAAAGGCCGCTTGCATTTTTCAGTGAAAAGCTGAGTGGGGCAGTTTTGAATTATCCTACCTACGACAAGGAGCTTTATACCCTTGTTCGTGCCTTTGAGACATGGCAGCACTATCTGTGGCCAAAGGAATTCATCATACACACTGACCACGAGTCACTGAAACACCCCAAGGGACAAGGTAAGCTAAACAAAAGACAAGGTAAGCGTGACGTGGAATTCATTGAGACTTTTCCATACGTCATTCGCTATAAGCAAGGTAAGGAGAATGTGGTAGCAGATGCCCTTTCTCGCAGGTACGTACTTCTAAACTCTTTAAATGCGAAGTTGCTTGGGTTTGAATATATAAGAGGTATGTATGCTAATGACCCTGATTTTTCGATCATTTACGCTTTATGTGAAAAAGGTGCAGTTGATAAATTTTATAGGCATGATGGCTATTTGTTTAGGGAAAGTAAACTTTGTGTGCCTAATTGTTCTATGCGTGAATTGCTAGTGTGGGAGGCTCATGGTGGGGGGTTAATAGGACACTTTGGTGTTATTAAGATATTAGAAACTTTACAAGAGCACTTTTATTGTCCTAAAATGAAAAAGGATGTTCACCATATTTGTGAAAGGTGCATAACTTGTAAGCAATCTAAGTCTAGAGTCTTACCACAAGGTTTGTATACACCTTTGCCCGTACCTAATGAACCTTGGGTAGATATATCCATGGATTTTGTGTTAGGTCTGCCTAGGACAAAAAAGGTACAGACTCGATATTTGTGGTGGTAGACAGGTTTAGCAAAATGGCGCATTTTATTCCTTGTAATAAAACTGATGACGCAACAAACATAGCTGACCTATTCTTTAGGGAGGTCGTCAGACTCCATGGGGTACCTAGGAGTATTGTGTCTGATAGGGATGTTAAGTTGCTAAGCCACTTTTGGAAAGTCTTGTGGGGGAAGATGGGTACTAAATTATTATTTTCTACTACATGTCACCCGCAAACTGATGGCCAAACAGAGGTAGTTAATAGGACATTAATCCAACTTTTGCGCACTATAATAAATAAGAATTTAAAAAGTTGGGAGGAATGTTTCCCAATTGTGGAATTTGCTTATAATCGATCTGTGCATTCTACTACTTCATGTTCACCTTTTGAAGTTATTTATGGTTTCAACCCGCTAACTCCTCTTGATTTAATTCCTTTACCTGCAGATGAACGGAGCAGTTTGGACGGAGCGAAAAAAGCTAGGCTTGTGAAAGAGCTTCATGAGAAGGTGAAAGGGCAAATTGAAAAGAAAAATGAGCGTTATGCCACTCATGCCAACAAAGGTAGGAGGCAAGTGACGTTCGAGCCGGGTGATTGGGTATGGGTGCACTTGCGAAAGGAGCGATTTCCAACCCAAAGAAAGTCTAAGTTGCAGCCAAGAGGCGATGGACCTTTTCAGATCCTTTAAAAGATAAATGAGAATGCATATAAACTCGATCTTCCAGGTGAGTATAACGTGCCTTCTTCTTTTAATGTTGCTGATCTTTCTCTGTTTGATGCAGGTGATAATTCGAGGACGAATCCTTTTCAACAGGGAGGGGATGATGATTTCCGGAGAGGCTCGACGAGCGTTGACCCGTTGCACGTGCCCGTAGGACCAATAACGAGAAAAAGAGTCAAAAGAATGAAGCAAACAATAAAAGGATTAATGCAAGCGTGGATGGACGAGTGCTCTGGTGCAAAGACTTCATTTACGTTGCATAACAATGTGGAAGAGGAGCCAAAGTTATTGCAATGCATTGGGATCAAGGAAGAACAAGAAATTGGGCAGCAGCTGATTCACGACCGTAAAGCCTGAAATCACGGCCGTAAAGCAAAAATCCTCACGGCCGTAAACCAAATCCTCACGGCCGTAACACTACAAAGGCGAAATTAAGCAGAAGGGGATTTACGGCCGTAAACCAAATCCTCACGGCCGTAAATAGAGTTAGCAGATTTTATATTTTTTTGTTCGGAAGGTTGATTACGGCCGTAAAGGGCATTTTCACGGCCGTAACATGTGTTTTCAATTTTAATCCGTAGCTTGCTTACGGCCGTAATAAGTCACGGCCGTAACTTGGCGCCGTAATTAAAACCTAATTTTGGGCTTTTTAGTTTAGGTTGAATTCTAGTTTATTTTTAGTTGCTTTATTTTGTTAAGCCTATATATATGGCTTTATTCAGCATTGTAAAACACAACTTTTATCATTGTGTGGGAAATACACCCCAATTGTATCGTCCAGGGTTAACGTAATTGGCTCCGTCCTCAGAGTCCCAGCAGGGTGTGAATTTATGTGATAATTCACTTTGGCGGGCTCTTTGGCCTCTCTGATGTATTACTTTTGGGAGTTGTTCGTACTCCGACCTGGATGGGCCCCTCCAATGTTGTGTCGATCTCACGAATTGGCAGATCATTTGGAGGATGAGGCAATTCCCTGATATTCAAATCAGGTGCCAAGGGTTTGTTACTGTCACGACTTCGTTCTCTTTTTCCCTTGGGGGATGTCTCTTTGATCAGCTTGGTTGAACCTTTGATTGTATGGTATGTTTGGCCTTCCTTTGTTTGAGGTGAAGTTGCCCCCTTTCTTTCGTGGGCTTTCTGATCACCAACATTTACATTTCTCTGCAGTTCTCCGTCACATGCCCATAATATGGTAAGCGCAATATGGCCCATTCATAGGCTGCTAGCCACCTCGGCTTTCACATGCTAGTTCTGGATAGGTGGAAGGGGTTTGATGTGATCCGGAAAAGGCGACAAAAAAGGAAAAATCAAGACACGGGAAATTCAACAATATTCTACATGGAATTTCATGGTCGTAACATCAATTTTCACGACCGTAACTAATATTGAGACATTTTGATCCGAGAGGGACTTACGGCCTTATTGATATGTTCCGGACCCTCGACAATCGGAATCATAGCAGGCTTGATGGAAAAAGTTAAATATTCAAGCCAAATAAAAGTGCAATCCCGTCAACTATGTCTGAATTGGATAGATAATATATGTTTTTCGAGTAGAAACAGGTCACTGAGCAAGACTCATGGGCTATTGCCCTTGAGCCCATTGGTTTTAGGGACAAATTCCATCGTTTGGGGCTTCAAATTGGCAAATCAATTATGCAGACGGAAATTTACTATGTTTCCATAATTATAGGATTTTTAATTATTTTGTTTCCTTTTGGTTTTTAGGTTATTTTCCTAATTTAGTATTCTAGTTTAATTAGAATTCTATTCAAAGTCAGTTAGCGGCTAGGGTTTATTTTGTCTATTTATATGCTTTTCCATTCAATGTAAAAATAGAATACTTTTGATGAATAAAATTATTGAGTGTTTTTACTCTCTCTAAAGGTGAGGATTTTCCCTTTAAACATCGAACTTATCAAGATTGAAATCTTGTGGCGTTCAAATCAATTGAACTTATCAAGGATCTGGACATTCCTTGTGGCGTTCCCCCTTTGTGGTTCTTATCTCCGCATCGTAACGGGTCTCGGGTTTAATATACCCCTGGTTCTTGCGTCGTGAGGTCGGGGTTGCATTGTTATCGTCCGTTCCAACCTGGATTCGGAACTTTCCAAGCGTTATTTCGCGAGCTACGACGAGGACCCCCTCCCGGGTTCTCATCAGGGTTATGACAAGCAACGTGGAGTATAAGTTAGGAATAGCCTCCATAACCTCGAACGCGTAGCTGGATCCGGACCTTGGACATGGGTGTGAGCCACCTCCGTGACGGTTTCTGGACTGGTTTTTATTACCTCCAACTCTTGGATTCGCACCAGACTGATATCCGGTGTTGCATCTTTCTTGAGGATGCTGTCTCTAGCCCTTGCCATCTCTTTTGAGATGATTTCCTCCTTCATCAGATCTATGAGGGCGTTGTAATCCTTCAGTTTTTCTAATTCGAACATATTTCCAAAACATGCTGGTAATGTCTAGACCTCCTTTTAGGGTGGAAAACATTTATGCTTCCGTGATGTTTTAACAGTTGTGCATTTCCTCTGTGAATCGAGCTAAATATTCTTTCAAAGATTCATTCCTTCCCTGCTTCTGCTTGAAGGCATTGGAGCTGAAGTTGACTTGGCTTGGAGGAGATGAAACCATTCATAAAGGCCGTTTTTAAGTCTCTCCAATTGTGGATGCTGTCAGGAGGGAGTTTTTTATACCATCGTATGGTGCTCCCTTTGAGTGTTAAGGCAAAGGCCTAGCTTTTAGCACAGGAGTAGCTCCGGATATCTCCATACTGGCACTGTAGTTCAAAAGGTGATTATCAGGGTTACCTTTTCCAGAGTACTTTGTTATCTCTGGCAGTTCAAAGTCGGTAGGCACCGGATACCTCCGAATACCCTTAGTGAAGGGGCTCATTTCCTCATCATCGTCTATTTCATACGAAGACAATTCGTTGTTTTAGTGATGGTTAGATTTTACTGCACCATGGTATTGGTCATGGGGTTTTTGTGTCTGGTTCCACCCTCGAGGTGATAAAGCCTATTCATAATTAGGCCTTTAGTACGTAGGCGGATCCCCTTGGGTTTGAGAGTGAGCTTCTGCTGCCCTTTGCTCCTGCCTATTTCTAGGCTCATGGGCCAGTGGGTATATTCCTTCATCCCTGTTTCGTACCTATTTCTAGGCATGCGATCCCGTGATAGAGCCTCTTCAGCCCTTCGCTCGTGCCTATTTCTAGGCATTCATGTTTACTGCCGAGCTTCCCCAGTCCGACTTCCCCATTTGCCTCAGAACAATCCCCCTATTGACTAAAGACACCGTCGGACCTCGAGGGGGCTGCTTCTTCATGATATTTAGGCGGTAGGTTGTGCTCTTCTGATCTTTCATACATAGTGTCCTCTTCATGGAGGGGTACGAAATCCACCTTGGCATACATTGGTGGTCCGTTATAATAGTACGAGGCGGTCCCTGTATTAGAGGGTGAATAATGTGGTTGGGAGTACTGTGATTGTGCTATTGGTTCATTCACCACATATCCCCTTGCCATGTGGGCATTCATGGTAGCAGTTTGCTCAATAGTACGAGGCGGTCCCTGCATTAGAGTCATGTCTTGCAACATGCATCGACTTTGATGCCGATGAGGAGGATTAGGTTGTGGAACCTCTTTGTTGGCATTTGCACGCTGACTTCCTGGATGTGCCTCTTTGCTCCTTCGAGGGTTGGCATCGTTATCACTCCCACTCATTGTTGCAGTAAATCAGTGATTACCCTGTTTCAAGGTTGGTAAACTTATGCTTCAAGGTTTTCAGGCTCTTTTCAAGGTTATTAAACCTGTGTTTCAAAGTTATAGACATTTTTCAAGGTTATTAAACTTGTCTTTCAAAGTTATAGACCTTTTTCAAGGCTACTAAACTTGTCTTTATAGTTATAGACATTTTTCACGGTTTTTAAACTTGTCTTTCAAAGCTACAGACCTTTTTCAAGGTTTTTGATTGCTTTTTTACCAAGTGATTTTCGTGTTTAAAGGTGTGCTTTCCCATAGACAGCACCAAAATGTTGACCACAAAATATTATTGGACTTGGATCCACACATCTCAACTCCTCCCTCTTGAACATGTGGACTTCCTGTGCACTAGGACAAAGGATTAGTGTGCAAAGGGGGCTAGAGTGGTTCCCGTTTCCACTTCAACGCTCAAGTCAAAACTTATTTCCAGCAAGTATAGATTGAATGCACGAAATATAAATGTGTGTAAAGGAGAAAAAAGGGAGTGAGAGTAATATATTGAGTTAAAGTATTTAATCGCTAAACTTTTATTCGAAGACACCAGTGATCTATTTATAGTGTGGAGTAATTGTCTCAGATGGTGACATGTGTAACACTTTACACGTGTCAGTTTCCTAGCCGTTTATCCAATGAACCAAATTTTGGTCATAATGATTGCTACCTATTATAGGGGGTGGCTTCCATCACATCCTTTCTGAAATAGGCCATTACATGATGTGATCCGGAAAAGGCGTCAAAAATGAGAAATCAAGATACGAGATATTCAACAATATTCTACATAGGAAAATGAACAAGTTTCATGTTGGGCTCGAGTCGAGATTCAAATCAGAAAATTGGGCAGAAAGGCAATTACGGCCGTAACGCATGATCTCACGGCCGTAAATGAAGCCGTAATTAAAATTGTCACGGCCGTAACATATGTTTTTAATTTTTAATCTGTAGCTTACTTACGGCCATAAACTCATAAGTCACGGTCGTAACTTAGGCGCCGTAGTTTTGAGTTAATTAGGCGGTTAGGGTTTTGTTTAGTTCTAGTTTATTTTGGTTATTTTAGTTATTTTAGCTATTTTAGTATAATTAGAGTTTTATTCAGAGTCAGTTAGCGACTAGGGTTTATTTTGCCTATTTATATGTTTTTCCATTCAATGTAAAAACAGAATACTTTTGATGAATAAAATTATTGAGTATTTTTACTCTCTCTAAAGGTGAGGATTTTCCCTTTAAACATCGAACTTATCAAGATTGAAATCTTGTGGCGTTCAAATCAATTGAACTTATCAAGGATCTGGACACTCCTTGTGTCGTTCCCCCCCTTTGTGGTTCTTATCTCCGTATCGTAACTGTTCTCGGGTTTAAAATACCCCTGGTTCTTGCGTCGTGAGGTCGGGGTTGCATTGTTATCGTCCGTTCCAACCTGAATTCGGAACTTTCCAAGCGTAATTCCGTGAGTTACGACGAGGACCCCCTCCCGGGTGCTCATCATATGGTATCAGAGCTGGACTCTGAATTCAGGTTCTTGTGTTTTTCTATCCAGTTTGATTTTTATGTTTATCATCGAGTCCCCTAAAAATCATCTATATCCTATTTTTGTTATTTGAGTCTTTGTTTTCAATTTTTCTTGTTCTTCTTGCCAGAAATTTTTTTCGTTATTTAATCCATACAAAAATTCATCATAATTCAAAAAAAAAAAAAAAAAGTCACTCCGAAATTCAAAAACCACTTTCTTGAATTTCCTTAAATTCTTGATAATTCCTTGCCTTCCAAGTAAAATTAAAATTCTTGATATTCTTTCCTTTCTAGTCAAAATTCAAGCACCACTTTCTTGAATTTCTTGAATATTCATGAGTTTCTTTCCTCTCGAGTCAAATTCAAGAACAACTTTCTTGAATTTCTTTAAAATTCTTGATATTGTTTTCTTTTCGAGTCAACATTAAATTCCTTCTTGATATTTGTCAATATCTGGACCCTCTTATTTTGAGTCTCTCAAATTTTTGAAAACTACATAAAGGGATGAATTATGAGTTCGATCCTACCTTCCAGAATAGGTGTCATGTGCGCAGTAAAGTGTGCAATATTATTATTGATAAGGAGTATTATTGCGATCTGGCAAGTACCACCATGGTTGAGGAGTTGGGCTTACCTTTACTACCACATCCCAATCCTTATAGGCTGACATGGTTAAAGGAGTTTGGGCAGGTAAATGTAACCCATGGGGTTATGGTGAAGAGAAAGAAAGGGGAAGAGAGGAGGTAGTTAAATTACAAGAAAAGCCTTTGGATATGATTGTTAAGAAGGAGGGAGACTTGAGGAACGAGTTAGAAGATAAAAATTTGTGTAGTGTTGAGAAGGTGCCTAATAATGTCGATAAAATTATTTATGAGGTGGTGCATGAGCTAAATTATGAGAAATTAGGAGAGGTGATTGAGCCCAGAAATTTAGAAGTGGAGGTTGTGATGTGATCCGGAAAAGAAGCAAAGAACAATGTTATGATTCGTGACTAATCATCTTAAAGGAAGAGGGGATGATGTGATCCGGAAAAAGGCGACAAAAAAAGGAGAAATCAAGACACGGGCAATTCAACAATATTCTACATGGAATTTCATGGTCGTAACATCAATCTTCACGACCGTAACTAATATTGAGACATTTCGATCCGAGAGGGACTTACGACCTTATTGATGTGTTCCGGATCCTCGACAATCCGAGTCATAGCAGGCTTGACGGAAAAAGTTAAATATTCAAGCAAAATAAAAGTGCAATCCAGTCA
The DNA here is from genome assembly GCA_963555705.1 of Ligustrum vulgare. Classification (NCBI taxonomy): domain Eukaryota; kingdom Viridiplantae; phylum Streptophyta; class Magnoliopsida; order Lamiales; family Oleaceae; genus Ligustrum; species Ligustrum vulgare. The sequence continues at coordinate 35,379,303 of OY743178.1, forward strand.
ACCATGTCGGAATTTGATAGACAATATATGTTTTTCGAGTAGAAACAGGTCACTGAGCAAGACTCATGGGCACAAACCCTTGAGCCCATTGATTTTAGGGACAAATTCCATCGTTTGGGGCTTCAAATTGGCAAATCAATGATACAGACGGAAATTTACTATATTTCCATAATTATAGGATTTTTAATTATTTTGTTTCCTTTAGGTTTTTAGGTTATTTTCCTAATTTAGTATTCTAGTTTAATTAGAATTCTATTCAGAGTCAGTTAGCGACTTGGGTTTATTTTGCCCATTTATATGCTTTGTTCTTGATTGAACCCCTTGAACTTAACAAAGGATTTGACAACCTTTGTGGTGTTCACCCCTTTATGGTTCTTCATTCCGCATCTTAACGGGTCTTGGATTTGATACATCCTTGGTTCTTGAGTCGTGAGTGTCGGGTCGTATTGTTATCGTCAATTAATCTTGATTTGGAACTTTCCAAGTGTTTAATTCAATTTCCGCGAGATCCCGTGATTCCCCAACAAGAATCACATCAGGTAGATGAGGAGAAAATTCGTGCTATTAAAGAATGGCCAACTCCCAAAAGTATTACCGAGGTTAGGAGCTTCCATGGGTTTGCTGGGTTTTATAGAAGGTTTGTTAAAGATTTTAGCACACTTGCAGCACCACTCACAGAAATAGTCAAGAAAAGTGTAGGATTCCATTGGGGCGAAGCACAAGAAAATGCTTTTAAAGTCCTTAAGGATAGGTTATGTTCTGCACCGGTTTTAGCTTCACCTAACTTTAACCAAACCTTTGAGATTGAATGTGATGCATCAGGAATAGGTATTGAAGCCGTTCTTATGCTGGAAAAAAGGCTGATTGCATTTTTCAGTGAAAAGTTGAGTGGGGCAGTTTTGAATTATCCAACCTACGACACGGAGCTTTATGCTCTTGTACCTTGGAGACATGGCAGCACTATCTGTGACCAAAGGAATTCGTCATACACACTGACCCCGAGTCACTGAAAAACCTCAAGGGACAAGGTAAGGTAAAGAAAAGACACCCCCGTTGGATGGAATTCATTGAGACTTTTCCATATGTCATTCGCTATAAGCAAGGTAAGGAGAATGTGGTAGCAGATGCTCTTTCTCGCAGGTATGTTCTCCTAACTTCTTTAAATGCGAAGTTGCTTGGGTTCAAGTATATTAAAGGTATGTATGTTGATGACCCTGATTTTTCTACCATTTATGCTTCATGAGAAAATGGTGCAATTGATAAATTTTATAGGCATGATGACTACTTGTTTAGGGAAAGTAAACTTTGTGTGCCTAATTGTTCTATGCGTGAAATGCTAGTGCGTGAGGCTCATGGTGGGGGATTAATGGGACACTTTGGTGTTATTAAGAGGTTAGAAACTTTACAAGAGCACTTTTATTGACCTAAAATTAAAAGGGATGTTCACCATATTTGTGAAAGATGCATAACTTGTAAGCAATCTATCTAAGTCTAGAGTCTTACCACAAGGTTTATATACACCTTTGCCCGTACCTAATGAACCTTGGGTAGATATATCCATGGATTTTGTGTTAGGTTTGCCTAGGACAAAAGAATATAGAGACTCGATATTTGTGGTGGTAGACAGGTTCAGTAAAATGACGCATTTTATTCCTTGTAATAAAACTGATAACGCAACAAACATAGTTTACCTATTCTTTAGAGAGGTTGGGAGACTCCATGGGGTACCTAGGCGTATTGTGTCTAATAGGGATGTTAAGTTCCTAAGCTACTTTTGGAAAGTCTTGTGGGGGAAGATGGGTACTAAATTATTATTTTCTACTACATGTCACCCGCAAACTGATGGCCAAACGGAGGTAGTTAATAGAACGTTAATCCAACTTTTGTGCACGTGCCCACAAGACCAATAACGAGGCAAAGAGCCAAAAGAATCAAGCAGGCAATGCAAGAATTTATGCAAGCGTGGATGGATGAGTGTACGAGTGCAAAGACTTCATTTACGTTGCATAACAAAGTGGAAGAGGAGCCAAAGTTATTACAATGCATTTGGATCAAGGAACATCAAGAAAATTGTGCAGCAGCTGATTCACGGCCGTAAAGCCTAAAACCACGGCCGTAAAACTAAAATTACGGCCGTAACACTACAAAGGCAAAATTAAGCAGAAGGGGATTTACGGCCGTAAACCAAATCCTCACGGCCGTAAATAAAGTTTAGCAGATTTTTATTTTTTTCAGAAGGTTGCTTACGGCCGTAAAAGACATCGTCACGGCCGTAACATTTGTTTTTAATTTTTAATCCGTAGCATTCTAGTTTATTTTTAGTTGCTTTATTTTGTTAGCATATATATGGCTTTATTCAACATTGTAAACACAACTATTATTCTTGAGATTAATGATATTGAAGGTGAGATATTCCCTTAATTTCTTCGTGTTCTCGTCGAACAAATTGAACTTATCAAAAGGATTTGACAACCTTTGTGGCGTTCCCCCCTTGTGGTTCTTATCTCTGCATTGTTACCGTTTACTATCTTGGATTTTAGAGCTTTCCGGCGTTTAATTCCGCGTGTTCTTGGTGATCCCCATATCGGATCACATCACATCACATCAAATATACGACAATTAAACAACATCGAAGATCAAGAAATTATTATATCATATAATCTTTGGACAATTATTAAAATTAAAAATTATTAAAAAAATATTAACCATAAAATAATATATATAAACAATAAATGTATTCACATCTATCCAAATTTTGCATTCACACTAATCCACTTACATTCATAATAATCAACTATTCTCCTTTATATATAATACAGATAAATAAAGTGAAATAAATACAATGGCTTTTGAGAATTGGGTTGCCTCTCAACAAGTTCTCCTTTTATAGTCTAAATCCTGACTTTGTAGCAAGATACATCAGGTGGCACGAAATAAGATGTTGAACCATTTTCACTTTCTTTGACCTTGTACTCAAAATGTTCTAAAAAACAGATGATGTTCCACCTCTATTTTGGGGTAGTTTTCAAGTTGTGGATCGTGGTTCTCCAACTGAGTTTTATTGAACATTACCTACTCACCTTCAACCAAAAGCATTACCTCACTGGGTTCTACATTGATTAAAGCTCGTGTGACAGCTAGGAAGGGTCGACCAAATATTAGTGGCATCTTGTTGTCTTCCTCCATCTCCAGAATCACGAAGTAGGGAGGAAATATGATTTGTCTAATGGAGCTATCGGCTACTTGCAATACAATTATGCTTAGTTTTGGGATCACCTAACTCTAGCTTCTTGTAAACAGACAGAGTGTTAAATTGATACTTGCACCAAGGTCACATAAAATTTTTAAATCACCAATAATGAAATGAATTGAAAAATCCCTAGACCCTTTAACTTGTGTGGTAACTTTTTTGCAAGATTGCTTTGCGTTCTTCGTTTAGGCACAGCTCTTCAAACTCTCAAAGCTTCGTTTTGTTACACATCATCTTTTTTAGGAAGATAGCGTATCTTGAAATTTGTGTGGTAGCAGCGATAAAAGGGATATTTCTGTGTAGTTTTTTGTGAATGTCGATAAATTAGGTAAACTTCTTATCTTCCTTAGTCTTCTTCAACTTCTGCCGGAAGGCTTAATTATTGATATCACCTTATGCCCATCTTCCTTTATATCAGGTGATTTTCCAAATGTCTCAACCTGTTTTCCCTCTTTTTCAACTTCTTTTCTTGTACTGTATTTGGTATATGAAGCTCAGGTAATTGAACACCACTATGTGTAGTAATTGTATTTACCTTTTCTTCTTTTACTTTTGTGATAGCCATGACTTGCTCCTGTGGATTAATCTTTGTATTACCTAGCAGTGTACCTAGTGCTCTAGTTGTTAAGATTTGTGTTATCTGTCCCACCTGAGTCTTAATGTTTTTAATGGCTACCTGCAAATTCTGAAATGTATTTTTTTTCCTTCCTAGTGTATGTTTTGAGGTAACAATGGTCCCGAAATGTGATCTCTCAACGCAAAATTAGCGTGATTTTGCAAACTCGGATTAAATGTGTTGGAATATTGATTATGTTGGTGTTGTCCCCTTGTACAAAGTTAACCTGCTCAACTTGATGTGCTAGAATGGGACAGTCTGCTATAAGACGATTCGTGTCACACTCTTCACAATTCACTTGAGGGGCTTTGGTTGTATGGGTAGATTGTATAGAATTTACCAACAAGTCCATTTTTGAGATAACGTTGGCTTTCTTTGAACTCCTCGGTTTGATCCCCACATTGTATCAATATTGGCTACTCTCTCATATAATTCCAATGCCTTGGAAACATTTTTATTAGTTATTTAGCCATTCGATGAAGAGTCCACCAATCTATTGTTCTATTTTGTAACATATATGGTAATAGCTTGAGTCTGATGGTATAATCAGATAAACCCTAATATGAGGGATGACAAAAAAATCCGAACGACCCGAAACTCGGAGGACCTGAAACGACCCGCCCCGAAAATTACCCGCCCCGCCGGGTCTGCGGGGCGGACCCACCCCGCCTCGACCCGTGACCCGAGATTTTTTTAAATTTTTTTTTGGGGAATGAGAAACTAAAAATAAATATAATGAGGTCTAGAAGAATTGAACATTGGTGGGATTTAAGGGTATGAGAATACATAACCACTATACCATTATATTGTTTATTGATTTTTTTCCCTTCAAATATACATATAATGTTTAAATTTCAAACTTAAAAATTCTAACTAGTTCGACTCCTAAGTTTTTCACCTAAAATTTTATTACCAAAAAAAAAAAAAAAATTAATTTTAATTTCGGGTCATTTGGCGGGGCGGGAATTCGCCCCGCCCCGCCCCGCGAACAGTCGTGAGGCGGGGCGGGGTTTGGCCATTTTGGGTTCGGGGCGGGTCGGCCCCGAACCCGACCCATTGCCATTCCTACCTAATATTTGAAGTGTTTTTTTGCGCTCAAGAAATTTCGAAACATGTGCATGTGGATTCTCATCTGGTCTGCCATATAATTGCTGCCAATTCTAGAACATGCTGATGGCATTGTCTTCCACTGGAAATCTTCTGGCCAAATGGTGGATAGAGAATGCTTGACTAATTCTAAACAGTATTAGGCATCATGAAGTCTCCCACGAGCATATTATCTTCATCATTCAGATCATTGGCTTGTGCCATCAGATTATTGTTTACCATCTCTCCTTGTTTTTTATTTTTTTATTTATCTATTTCTTTTGCTTCTTTTAATTTCTGATGTAAAGTACGTTCAATTTATAAATCAACTTCTACAAGATTACCATGTCTCGAACTTCACATACTTGTATCTGTGAAAAATCAAACGAAATAGTGAATGAACTGAAATAAACTAAAAAGAAAATAAAGAAATAAGAATTTCTATAAAAATAAAATAAAATAAAGCAGTAAAAAGCATAGCCTTGATACAAGATAAATCAAAACATAAGTAATTGGAGTTCATCACGTTGTAGAAAAATTTTCAATCTTGAATCGTATGCAATTGGTCCCGTGATCATTTGACAACGTTTGGGTATGTAATATGAAGATTTTAGAATCTCTTAAACCTACATAACCTCTAGTATAGGTAGGGGCGTAATCTAGGTTAATTAGGAGAAGATTAATAGACAAAATCGCATTTAAAGCCTAAAATCAGTGGCTAGTTGGAATATCGTACAAGAGACCGCAATCACGTCGTTGTACAAAATTCTGTTATGCTTAATTTCAAACAGTTTGCATGATCGCATGGTTCACTTTCTCGCAATCATGTGCTTTAAGCATTCCTGTCCAATTTCCATCCTTCAATTTTTGCAACTTAATCCTTGACTTTTTTTGCACTGCAAGTCCTCCATCTTTGGATTAGAGCAATTTAATCCTTAAACTTCTTATTTCATTAAATTAACTCCCCTCTTCTCTTGATTTCTACAATTAGGCCCTCAGACTTCTTCCTTCTTTCAATTTCGCTCCACTTTGCACCTTGGTCGACTTCATTAACTTCTCATGTGTGTAATTCAAAATCATTTATCATCCGGTTGTTCTTTATTTGCTGTATTTGTTTCATTCTCTTGACGTTGGATTATTTATAAGATATAAACAAAATACAACAAAATGAATAACATTTTTCTAAAACAAAAATATAATATCCTATTTTTAGCATGTAAATAAGTGTATAAAATACACTTATCAAGAATTAGTTGTGAGACAGAGTTATCATACCCATCCCGGTAGCTAACCAGACTATTCATTAGGTTATCAGGCCAGTGGTTCAACCAGTAATTTAGTGGTTCACCAGTTGACTTATTGCAAGGTCGGATTTTAGTTTTAAAAAAAAATTAAATCAAAGAGAGATTATAATACCCGGAAATATTATGATGTCCCTATTTGATATTTATAAAGTCGTAAATAAAAATAAAATAATTTTGAGACTTTTATGGTATAAGAATAAAACATAGAAATTACGAGGAAATGAATGAAAAATACATGAAAAATATCTCCTTTTAAGACTCTCGTTTGTACTTTCGATATCTATTGGAAGTACTTGATGTACATATGAGGTAGTTCTCTAAACAAACTTTGAAAAAATGAAATCGGTACCCATGCATGCGGGGCACATCTTGTTGGGCAGGCCATGGCAATTCGATAGGAAGGTTATTCATGATGGATTTAAAAATAGGTATACCTTCACTAAGGATGGGAAAAATGTCAAACTAATGCCTTTGTCACCTCAACAGGTCTATGAAGACCAACTGAAATTAAAAAGTGAGGAAGAGAGAAAGAGGGTCGGGACCACGAACCCGGAAAAATGAGAGTTGAGTGAACAGAAGAGGGTCGGGACCACGATCCCGGAAAATGGAGAGTTGTGTGAAAAACCGAGAGTTGGGACCATGATCCCAGAAAAAGGAGAGGGTGTGAAGAGTGCCAGTAAAAGAGAGAAAACAAAGGTAAGCTTCTACGCAAAACATAGTGATATCACCAAAGCTATTTCTACAAATAAACCTGTGATTTTACTAATGTACAAGGAATCTCCCCTTGTGCTCGATGAAGCTAACCACTCCCTCCCCAGTTTAGCTGTGTCTCTTTTGCAGGAATTTGCAAATTTATTTCCCGAGGAGATTCCGAGTGGGCTGCCGCCAATTCGAGGGATTGAACACCAGATTGACTTCGTGCCAGGAGCGGTCATTCCAAACAGGGCAGCTTATAGGAGCAATCCAGAAGAGACCAAGGAGCTACAAAAGCAGGTTGAAGAGCTGCTGAAAAAGGGCTATGTTCGGGAAAGCATGAGCCCATGTGCAGTACCAGTTCTGTTGGTACCCAAAAAGGATGGGACTTGGAGGATGTGCGTGGACTGTAGGGCAGTCAACAATATTACGGTAAAGTATCGCCATCCCATACCAAGACTTGATGACATGCTTGATGAACTTTATGGTGCTAGTATTTTTAGTAAAATAGACCTTAAGAGTGGTTATCACCAAATTCGTATGAAAGAAGGTGATGAATGGAAAACCGCCTTCAAAACCAAATATGGCTTATATGAATGGAAGGTTATGCCGTTCGGCCTCTCAAATGCACCGAGCACTTTTATGAGATTAATGAATCATGTCTTGCATGCTTACATTGGTAAATTTGTCCTGGTATACTTTGATGACGTTCTGGTACATAGTAAGAACTTAGGTGATCACATTGAACATTTAAGATCTGTTTTGGAAGTTTTGAAAACTGTTAAACTATATGCTAATTTTAAAAAGTGTACTTTTTGCATGGAAAAGGTAATTTTTCTTGGTTTTGTCGTTAGTTCTAATGGTGTTGAGGTAGATGAGGAGAAAATTCGTGCTATTAAAGAATGGCCAACTCCCAAAAGTATTACGGAGGTTAGGAGCTTCCACGGGTTGGCTGGGTTTTATAGGAGGTTTATTAAAGATTTTAGCACACTTGCAGCACCACTAACAGAAATAGTCAAGAAGAGTGTAGGATTCCATTGGGGGGAAGCACGAGAAAATGCTTTTAAAATGCTTAAGGATAGGTTATGTTCTGCACCGGTTTTGGCTTTACCTAACTTTAACCAAACCTTTGAGATTGAATGTGATGCATCAGGAATAGATATTGGAGCCGTTCTTATGCAGGAAAAAAGGCCGCTTCCATTTTTCAGTGAAAAGCTGAGTGGGGCAGTTTTGAATTATCCTACCAACGACAAGGAGCTTTATGCTCTTGTTCGTGCCTTGGAAACATGGCAGCACTATCTGTGGCCAAAGGAATTCGTTATACACACTGACCACGAGTCACTGAAACACCTCAAGGGACAAGGTAAGCTAAACAAAAGACACGCCCGTTGGATGGAATTCATCGAGACCTTTCCATATGTCATTCGCTATAAGCAAGGTAAGGAGAATGTGGTAGCAGATGCCCTTTCTCGCAGGTATGTTCTCTTAACTTCTTTAAATGCGAAGTTGCTTGGGTTCGAATAAATTAAAGGTATGTATGCTAATGACCCTAATTTTTCTACCATTTATGCTTCATGTGAAAAAGGTGCAATTGATAAATTTTATAGGCATGATGGCTATTTGTTTAGGGAAAGTAAACTTTGTGTGCCTAATTGTTCTATGCGTGAATTGCTTTTGCGTGAGGCTCATGGTGGGGGGTTAATGGGGCACTTTGGTGTTTTTAAGACATTAGAAACTTTACAAGAGCATTTTTATTGGCCTAAAATGAAAAAGGATGTTCACCATATTTGTGAAAGATGCATAACTTGTAAACAATCTAAGTCTAGAGTCTTACCACAAGGTTTGTATACACCTTTGTCAAGAAGGTATGTGCTCCTTAATTCATTGAATGCTAAATTGTTGCGATTTGAATATGTTCGAGATTTGTATGCTAACGATCATGATTTTTTCACTATTTATGTCTCATGCGAAAAGGGAGCATTTGATAAATTTTATAGACATGATGATGGTTATTTGTTTAAGGAAAATAAATTATGTGTGCGTAACTGTTCTATGCGTGAGTTGTTAGTATGTGAAGCTCACGGTGGTGGTCTGATGGGTCCTTTTGGTGTTTTTAAAACATTGGAAACATTAAAGGAACATTTTTATTGGCCTAGGATGAAACGGGATGTTCACCAAATTTGTGATAAATGCATAACTTGTAAACAGGCTAAGTCTAAGGTTTTTCCACATGGTTTGTATACCCCTTTACCTGTTCCTAGTGAACCTTGGGTAGATATATCCATGGATTTTGTTTTAGGATTGCCTAGGACAAACAATGGTCGGGATTCCATATTTTTGGTGGTCGATAGGTTTAGTAAAATGGCACACTTCATTCCTTGCCATAAAACTGATGATGCCGTGAACATAGCAGACTTATTCTTTAGGGAAGTTGTCAGACTACATGGGGTGCCTAGGAGTATAGTATCTGACAGAGATGTCAAATTCCTTAGTTACTTCTGGAAGGTTCTGTGGGGGGAAAATGGGTACTAAACTATTGTTTTCCACTACATGCCATCCCCAAACGGATGGTCAAACAGAAGTAGTCAATAGGACGTTAACACAACTCTTGCGTGTTGTCATAAATAAAAATTTGAAGAGTTGGGAGGAATGTTTTCCATTTGTGGAGTTTGCATATAACAGGGCTATACATTCTACTACTACTTACTCTCCTTTTGAAATTGTGTATGGCTTCAATCCACTAACCCCTATGGACCTAATTCCTTTTCCTGTAGATGACAGGAACAACTTAGATGGCAAGAAGAAAGCCGAGCGTGTGAAGTCACTCCATGAAAAGGTCCGGCTACAAATAGAAAGGAAGAATGAGCACTATGCGTCCCATGCAAATAAGGGCAGAATGCAGGTGATTTTTGAACCAGGCGATTGGGTGTGGGTTCACATGCGAAAGGAACGATTTCCAACAACGGTAATCTAAACTGCAGCCTAGAGGAGATGGGCCATTTCAAGTCATTGAGAGAGTCAATGACAATGCTTATAAGTTGGATCTCCCAGGTGAGTATAATATATCTGCTACTTTTAACGTTGCTGATCTCTCTTTGTTTGATGCAGGTGATGATTCGAGGACGAATCCTTTTCAACAAGGAGGGAATGATGAGTACCTGAGTGGCCCAACGAGTAAGGACCCGTTGCATGTACCAGTGGGACCAATAACGAGGCAGAGGGCTAAGAAGATCGAGCAAGCAATGCAGGGGTTTATGCAAGCTTGGGTGGATTAATATTCAAATGCATGGTCAAAGACTCCATTTTCAATGCATGACAATATGGGGGATGCGCCAAAAACGTTACAAGGCATTTGGGTCAAAGAACAAGGACAAAAGAATTCAGAGGACCTTTTACGGCCGTAACTTTGCTATCGCACGGCCGTAACAATCAATTCACGACCGTAATGGAGTTATGCAGTTTTTATTCAGAAGGTGTCTTACGGCCGTAAGAACCAATGTCACGGCCGTAAGAGCAAAAATCAGTTTTGGACCCAAGGGTCAATTACGGCCGTAAGGTTGATTTTCACGGCCGTAAATCCCGCCGCGTTTTAATTTGTGTTTTGCTGCTAGGGTTAGTTTTGGACGCGTTTTTAGGTTATATTATGTTTTCTTTGTCATTGTAAAGGGACAATTTTGATGATTAATGAGATTGATTGAATTAGGTGAGTTTATCCCTGTTCTTCTTCGTTCTTGATTGAACCCCTTGGACTTATCAAAGGATTTGACAACCTTTGTGGCGTTCACCCCTTTATGGTTTAGCCTCGAACCTTCTTCGTACAAGAAATGTTTGATAAAGGGGTGAATACCACAAAGGTTGTCAAATATAAGTTCAAGGGGTTCAATCAAGAACGAAGAAGAATAGGGATAAACTCACCTAATTCATCAATCAATCTCATTAATCATAAAATATGGTCTCTTTACAATGACAAAGAAACATAATATAACCTAAAAACGGGTCCAAAATTAACCCTAGCCGCAAAACATAAATTAAAACGCGGCGGAATTTACGGTCGTGAAAATCAACCTTACGGCCGTAATTGACCCTCAGGTCCAAAACAGATTTTTACTCTTACGGCCGTGACATTGGTTCTTACGGCCGTAAGACACCTTCTGAATAAAAACTGCGTAACTCCATTACGGCCGTGAATTGATTGTTACGGCCGTACGATAGCAAAGTTACGTCCGTAACTCCCAGACCTTATGACCGTAAAAGGTCCTCTGAATTCTTTTCTCCTTGTTCTTTGACCCAAATGCCTTGTAACGGTTTTGGCGAATCCCCCATATTGTCATGCATTGAAAATGGAGTCTTTGACCATGCATTTGAATATTCATCCACCCAAGCTTGCATCCCACTGGTACATGCAACGGGTCCTTACTCGTTGGGCCACTCAGGTACTCATCATTCCCTCCCTGTTGAAAAGGATTCGTCCTCGAATCATCACCTGCATCAAACAAAGAGAGATCAGCAACGTTAAAAGTAGCAGATATATTATACTCACCTGGGAGATCCAACTTATAAGCATTGTCATTGACTCTCTCAATGACTTGAAATGGCCCATCTCCTCTAGGCTGCAGTTTAGATTTCCGTTGTGTTGGAAATCGTTCATTTCGCATGTGAACCCACACCCAATCGCCTGGTTCAAAAATCACCTGCATTCTGCCCTTATTTGCATGGGACGCATAGTGCTCATTCTTCCTTTCTATTTGTAGCCGGACCTTTTCATGGAGTGACTTCACACGCTCGGCTTTCTTCTTGCCATCTAAGTTGTTCCTGTCATCTACAGGAAAAGGAATTAGGTCCATAGGGGTTAGTGGATTGAAGCCATACACAATTTCAAAAGGAGAGTAAGTAGTAGTAGAATGTATAGCCCTGTTATATGCAAACTCCACAAATGGAAAACATTCCTCCCAACTCTTCAAATTTTTATTTATGACAACACGCAAGAGTTGTGTTAACGTCCTATTGACTACTTCTGTTTGACCATCCGTTTGAGGATGACATGTAGTGGAAAACAATAGTTTAGTACCCATTTTCCACCACAGAACCTTCCAGAAGTAACTAAGGAATTTGACATCTCCGTCAGATACTATACTCCTAGGCACCCCATGTAGTCTGACAACTTCCCTAAAGAATAAGTCTGCTATGTTCACGGCATCATTAGTTTTGTGGCAAGAAATGAAGTGTGTGATTTTACTAAACCTATCGACCACCAAAAATATGGAATCCCGACCATTGTTTGTCCTAGGCAATCCTAAAACAAAATCCCCTATATCTACCCAAGGTTCACTAGGAACAGGTAAAGGGGTATACAAACCATGTGGCAAAACCTTAGACTTAGCCTGTTTACAAGTTATGCATTTATCAATAATTTGGTGAACATCCCGTTTCATCCTAGGCCAATAAAAATGTTCCTTTAATGTTTCCAATGTTTTAAAAACACCAAAATGACCCATCAAACCACCACCGTGAGTTTCACGTACTAATAACTAACGCATAGAACAGTTAGGCATACATAATTTATTTTCCTTAAACAAATAACCATCATGTCTATAAAATTTATCAAATGCTCCCTTTTCACATGAGACATAAATAGTGAAAAAATCATGATCTAGCATACAAATCTCGAACATATTCAAATCCCAAATTAAGGAGCACATACCTTCTTGACAACGCATCGGCAACTATATTTTCCTTACCGTGTTTGTATTGAATGACATAAGGAAAAGTCTCCACAAACTCCATCCATTGGGCATGTCTTTTGTTCAACTTCCTTGCCCCTTGAGGTGCTTTAAAGACTCGTGATCTGTGTGGATGACAAATTCTTTTGGCCAGAGGTAATGCTGCCAAGTTTTCAAGGGCCTGACAAGAGCATAAAGCTCCTTATCATACGTTGGATAGTTCAACGCTGCCCGCTCAGTTTTTCACTGAAATAAGCTATCGGCCTCTTTTCCTGCATAAGAACGGCTCCAATCCCTATTCCTGATGCATCACATTCAACCTCAAAAGTCTGGTTAAAATTAGGTAATGCTAAGACTGGTGCAGAACATAACCTATCTTTAAGCAATTTGAAGGCATTTTCCTGTGCATCCCCCCAATGGAAACCCACACTCTTTTTAATTACCTCAGTGAGTGGTGTAGCTATTGTACTGAAATCTTTCACAAACCTCCTATAAAAACTTGCTAACCCATGAAAACTCCTTACCTCAGTTACACTCTTAGGTGTTGGCCATTCTCTAATAGCTCGGATTTTCTCCTCGTCAACCTCAATACCATCCTTACTAACAACATAACCAAGGAATATGACCTTATCTATGCAAAAAGTACACTTTTTAAAGTTAGCATACAATTTTTCAGTGCGTAAAATCTCAAGTACCAACCTTAAATGATCAACATGCTCATCTACATTTTTACTATAAACTAAAATGTCGTCAAAATACACGGCCACAAATTTGCCAATGAAAGCCCGTAAGACATGGTTCATCAACCTCATGATTGTACTAGGTGTATTGGTGAGGCCAAACGGCATAAATAACCATTCATAAAGCCCATATTTGGTCTTGAATGCAGTTTTCCATTCATCCCCCTCTTTCATGCGTATTTGGTGATACCCACTTTTAAGGTCAATTTTACTAAAGACACATGAACCATATAATTCATCAAGCATGTCGTCTAACCTAGGTATAGGATGGCAATACTTTACCGTGATATTGTTGATAGCTCTACAATCCACGCACATCCTCCAGGTTCCATCCTTCTTGGGCACCAATAAGACCGGCACAGCTCACGGGCTCATGATTTCTCGAACATAGCCCTTGCTCAACAACTCCTCGACTTGCCTTTGAAGCTCCCTTGTTTCTTCCGGATTGCTCCTATATGCAGGCCTATTTGGAATAACAGCACCTGGAACAAGATCAATCTGGTGCTCGATGCCCCAAATTGGTGGCAGCCCACTAGGTATGTCTTCTGGGAATACGTCTTCAAATTCCTGTAAAAGAGAAACAGCTAAATGGGGGAGGGAAGAGTTAGTGTCATCGATTGCAAGGAAGGATTCCTTGTACATTAATAAGACTAGCGGTTGGTGGTCAAGGACAGCTCTTTTGATTTCACACTTTTTGGCAAGAAAGCTCACTTTGGTTTTCTCTCCTCTTTCTTTTCTGGCACTCGTCACTCCCTCTCCTTTTTCTGGGGCGGAACCCCCAACTCTCTGTTTTTCTCTCAGCTCACCTTTTTCTGGGATCGTGGTCCCAACTCTCATTTGAACACTCAGCTCTCCTTTTTCTCCCTTCGGGGTCCCAACTCTCTTTGTCTTCTCTTCCTCACTCTTTAATTTCAGCTGATCTTCGTAAACTTGTTGCGGAGTTAATGGCATAAGTTTGATACTTTTTCCATCCTTTGTAAAGCTGTACCAATTTTTGTACCCGTCATGTACCACCCTCCTGTCATATTGCCATGGCCGACCCAACAGGATGTGTCCAGCATGCATTGGAACTACATCACAAATTAACTCATCCTCATACTTCCCGATAGAAAGGTTGATCAACACATGCTTATTCACTTTGATCTCACGGGACTCATTCAGCCATTGTAATTTATAAGGCCTAGGGTGTTTGATTATGGGTAAACACAATTTCTCAACAAGAGTGGTACTAACCACGTTGGTAAAACTCCCCCCATCAATTATCCAACTACACACTTTATTATTAACAAAGCATCTAGTGTGGAATATGTTTTCCCTTTGCTCACCCGACTCCTCCATCTTAATTTGGGTACTAAGAGCACGCCTAGTAATGAGGGACTGAGCTACAGCATAATCTCCATCGTCACAATCACTAGCTTCTTCTAAGGCAGGCATATCCTTAAACTCATCGTCATCCTCAACCTCATCCTCCGATACAACCACCCCATTTCGGACAAGCATTATTTTTTTGTTCGGGCATTGTGATGCAATGTGTCCGATTCCCTTTGGAGCAGCTCCTTCAGTTTTGTTATTTCCACTCCACGTAGGTTTCCAAGGAGTAGATCCCGAAGAGTATTTTGCTGTCCCTTTCCTCTTCAGTTGCCTTTCCACCTTCATCGCCATGTGTAACATCTCCTCCAGCTCAACATAATGTTGCAGTTCTATAACATTTGCAATGTCTCTGTTCAAACCACTTAAAAACCTGGCCATTGTGGCCTCCGGATCCTCCCCAATATTTGCTCGAATCATAGCGATCTCCATCTCCTTATGGTATTCTTCTACACTCTTCGAACCCTGAGACAGAGTTTGGAGTTTCTGGTACAAGTCCCTATAGTAATGGTTGGGCACAAACCTTTTTCTCATCAAACCCTTCAACTCGTTCCAGGTCTCAATAGGTCGTTCACGGTTCCTCCTCCTACTTGTCACTAATTGATTCCACCACACAAGTGCATAGTCTGTGAATTCTATAACTGCCAACTTCACCTTTTTCCCCTCTGAGTAGTTATGGCACTCAAAAATCAGTCCTACCTTCTTCTCCCACTCAAAGTACACCTCTGGATCACTTTTCCCTTGGAAAGCTGGTATGGACATTTTAATGTTTCCTAAGCTTCTATCCATCCCATCATCATCCCTATTTTCACGCCTATTTCCTCTTCCACGCCGACCACCACGACCTCTTCTCCTACCCAAGCTAGCCACTGATACACTTTCACTATCATCGTCAACACTATCTCCTATCTCAACATCATCATCATCCCAAACTCTATTCCTAGGATTATTTTCATACCTTTGCGGCTTCCGGATATTAGGAGCCGTATGCGGCTGCTCTCTTCGTAGTTGGGCAATTGCTGCACTATGCGTGTCCACTGAGTTTTTAATCTCCCCCAACTTCGCATCCCACCTCTCGAATCGTTTTTCCAGCATTGCAAGGAAGTGGAACTGTTGGTTATCCTCCCCTGTCGATGATGCGTCCTTCTGTGACATGGTTAGTGATCAAAAGAAAAGAAATAATTTTCAAGAATATATATCCTCACGTGTTTAGCACTCGTGTTTTCACTCTATTTGGCTTTTTCCCTCTATTGATCTCACCACTCTGCCTTTTTCCTCTCTATCCCTTTTCTCAAGTTCTCAAAGAACCCACCAAACTAGTCACGGACTTGGTCCTTGTGGAATTAACCCAAGGTGCAAGACACAAACAGATGAAAAGAAGATTTGATGGAATATTGGACTCAAGAAAATTGATGTAACTGGAATTAAAAGAATTTGAAAGTAGTGATGGATGACGAAAACTACTAAGAATGTGGGAAAAATAAAAGGTATCAAGAAAGGTATTCTTGAATATGGAATTGTGTTCTTGATCGTGCTCTTCAATAATAATCATTTTTTTTATCTGAATTTCGTACCTTTTTTTTTTTTTTTTGACTAATCAAGAACAATCAATAATAAAAAAATTGAAACTACGACCAATCTTGAAATAGTGAAGAATTTCAAGAAACCCAAGAATCTATTATCGATTCAATGATGGCTCAAGAACAATGAAATCTAATGAAGAAAATGAAACAAAACAAGAATTATATCAAAACCTGGATTTAGAGCCAAGCTCTGATACCAAATGATGTGATTCTTGTTGGGGAATCACGGGATCTCGCGGAAATATACATAAACATTTGGAAAGTTCCAAATCCAGATTAATTGACGATAACAATATGACCCGACACTCACGACTCAAGAACCAAGGACGTATCAAATCCAAGACCCGTTAAGATGCGGAATGAAGAACCATAAAAGGGTGAACGCAACAAAGGTTGTCAAATCCTTTGATAAGTTCAAGGGGTTCAATCAAGATCGAAGAAGAATAGGGATAACTCACCTAATTCGATCAATCTCATTAATCATAAAAGTTGTGCTTTTACAATCATAAAGAAAAACCTAATATAGTCCAAAAACGCGTCAAAATAACCCAGTCGCAAAATCCTCAAAATAAAATGTGGCGCCCTCTTACGGCCGTAACATATGTGTTTATGGCCGTAATTGACCCTCAGGTCTAAAACTGTTTTTATCCCTTACGGCCGTGACATGTGTTTTTACGGCCGTAAGTCACCTACTGACTAAAATTTGCATAACTCCGTTACGGCCGTGCGATAGCAAAGTTACGGCCGTAACTCCAGACCTTACGGCCGTAAAAGGTCCTCGGAATTCTTTTCTCCTTGTTCTTTGACCCAAATGCCTTGTAACGGTTTTGGCGCATCTCCCATATTGTCATGCATTGAAAATGAAATCTTTGACCATGCATTTGAATATTCATCCACCTAAGCTTGCATAAACCCCTGCATTGCTTGCTTGACCTTCTTAGCCCTCAACCTCGTTATTGGTCCTACCGGTACATGCAACGGATCCTTGCTCGTTGGGCCACTCAGGTACTCATCAGAAAACCACCCTACTATATTAACCACTCGAACCTTGAGGACAAGGTTCTTTTAAGGGGAGTGGTTTGTCACGGTGAAAGCCCTCCTAACACGTCCTAGGTGCACAACTGATTCCACAATAAACCAATTCTAGCATATTATATGCCCACACTACAAATTGAGCACATGACCATGACTAAAGATGTGAAAAAGGAATAGTAATATGTTTCGAACATACTTCTCACTCCCTTCTTTGCCTCTCACGTTCTCCCACATTTCTCTCCTGATTCTAATTTCTTTCTCATCCAATATTCTATTTCTTCCTTATCTCATACTATGTTTATTCTTCATTTAATTACTGTAATTGAATTCCATTCCTCTTACTTTTATATGTCCTGCAATGTATTAGCTTTCATCGGTATATGAATATTAAATATAGTGTTCATTTTAGTTTTACTCTTCATTTGAGCAATTTATATTTACCTGTTTGTATTGCTAAGTTTATGCTGCTGATTCATGGTTAAAATTCACCACCAAATAGAGCCTCAACCATGACACCACAGTATCGAATTTCACTCACAATCACACAAACTGACCACCATAATCGGGACATTGCTCACTTCGAAAAATCCCTCAATTCAACACCCAAACAACCGGAGATATAAAGAATCAAACCAACTCGCTACGTTACCTCGACAGTCGTCTGTTGTGACCAAAAAATCACAACCCCAAGTTCGAATCCCAACCTCAATTTTGCACAAGAATTGAGCCCTAGCCTCTTTTTCGCATCCTTGATCGCTGTACCCCATCCTCTCAATGGTGGTGTCGTTGCCGGTGAAACGCCGGTTAAAAGGGCATCAACGGCCCATGGGTGGAGATGGGCCAATCGCTCATTTCTCCCTTCTCTATTTGAGAGAGAGAGAGAGAGAGAGAGAGAGAGAGAGAGAGAGAGAGAGAGAGAGAGAGAGAGAGAGAGAGAGAGAGAGAGAGAGAGAGAGAGAGAGAGAGAGAGAGAGAGAGAGAGAGAGAGAGAGGACCTTAAGTTGATTTTTAAATTTGGAAAGAAAGGAAAATTTAGATCTAGATTGATTGGTCCGTTTCAATTTTAGAGAAAGTTGGAAATGTGGCTTAACGTTTGGCATTACCGCTCGAGCTAGCAGCAGTGCATAATATTTTCCAAGTTTCTATGCTGAGGAAGTAAGTACATGCACGATCCTAGTCACGTGGTTAATGCTCGATCTTTGGGCGTGCAGAGTGAGTTGACATATGAAGAAGCTTGTGCAATGGTTCTACAGAGAAAAGTCATGTCCTGAGGAATAGAGAAGTTCCTTTAGTCAACGTCCAGTAGGGTTGACATGGCAAAGATGAGGCGACTTGGAAAAGGGAATGAGATATTATTTCCACGCACCCCAACCTTATTAATAAAGTAAGTTAAATTTTGAGAACGAAATTATTTTATGTAGGGGAGGTTGTAGCAACCAGAAATTTTAAGATATACGAATAATTTTTATGTTAAGAGTTCAAAAGTATTTTAATTAGCTCGTCATGTCGCTACCACACTTCCCAATGTTTTTAATTAATTTTTGGTCACGATATGATGTTATGTACATTTTCTTAACAATTATTTTGTTTAATTGTGAACTTTATTATTTTTAGCTTAGTTTAATTTTAAGAAATGTTTTATCACGTTACATATTTCAAATTCATACTTATTTTAAAGTGTCGAATTTATTAGTTGAGCCAAAATATTTTTCAAACAAATTCAATTGTTTTAATTAGTGTCTTTCTATTTGAAAAATTGATAATTTTATATTGGGTCTAATATTTTAATATTTTAAAGGTTGAAATTTGAAAAAGTATATCAATATTGGTGTCAGTTTATAGCTTACATAAAATATTGTAAGTCGGAGTCGAGAAAAACTTATCTTGATCGAGATCGACCTAAGTAATTTCAATTTAAAGAAACGTGGAAACTTATGTATTATTTTATTTTTATAATGTTTTATGTATAATTCCAAAACAACGTTAACTATTTCTTAATTCTTTTGTTTCACGTGTCCATCTCTTATTTCCACTACCATTTACAACTTATTTTAAATCATGAATGAATATTCTAACTATCGACTCCCCATATTTTTCTTCCAATCACGACATTTGATATTACAAATTGAGTGTTTAAGTTGTTAAATACAGAAAGATTCAATTTGTGATTCGATCTAAAATTAATGTTCACGATCAGTAAATAAATATGGACAATTTATTTTGATAAGATCGTCTCGATTTTATTAAAGTCTGTCTTTGACTTTGGTAATAAAATTGAGAGTACGTTTGGAACGTATTGGACGGGACCACGTGAAATTAATTTGTGACATTGACCATACAAATTTAATTTCACTTGATTATTGTACGTGGGACCTTGAAGTTCTTTGAGGTATCAATGGGTGAGATCAAATTGCTGATCAATATCTCGGTACTTTGGGAATTAAAGTGAAATAACGAGGAACATAGATTCGTATTATGGAATCCGTCACCTTTTAGGTATGATCATAATCTTACTGGTTCTTCTAGTGGACAGTTGAATCTGAGCTCAGTTTTTTTTTTTTTTTTGAATTATCTTAACTTAGAACTAAGCTTAATATAAATTTTTTATTTTTTTATTATTTTTTTTAGAATTATCCTAACTTGGAACTAAGCCTAAATAATTTTTTTTTTTTTTTTTTGAGAATTATCCTAACTTGGAACTTAGTTTAAATAAAATTTTATTAAATTCAATATCAACATTACAAAAAAAAATTAAATGAGAATTCTTGTTGTTATATTTCAAAAAATGCAATGATAAATGGACTCTGGTGGTTTTGAAAGAACTTGCATTTTCTGGATTTTAATAGAAGTAGAGCTTTCTCAAGTCCCGAACCTAACCAAGCTGTGTTAATATAGACTCTTAATGCTTACATTAGTGTGTTGCATGTAACCATATTTTTAGTGTATTGTGAAAGGAAATTTGAGTTGGAGTTAGTAGTATTCTGCAAGCAAATTAATTAAAAATAGTTTAAATAGTGTTTTGCAAAATTTCAAACAGAACGTGTTTTCCAGCTTTTCATTTTCAAAAACAGTTTTAAGAAATGACAAACCAAACGCGTTTTCAGCAAATTTGAAAACAAAAATGAAAACACAAAACACAAAACATTTTCGAAAATGAAAATACAAAATAAAATACAAACAGAACGCCACCTTAGGCTTGGTCACACTTATCCAAAACTCGATTCTAATACTAGTAAGGGATGGACCTCAAAAGGATCTGAGGTGGAATCTATATTGTTTTCTGAATCTTGTTTAGAGGATTAGATAACCAAGAGTCCTTATACATTAAATGGACTTAAGAGTTTGAGGATTAATACACTTCGATATGTGTGGATTCTTTGGTGCTCAAGATACGTGAGAGTACGAGTAATTCATCAAATTTTTTTTTTTTTTTTTTGATGATCACTCCAGATCTCGATTCTATACTTAATATCTCATTGATCTGAAATGTTGAAGAATTTCTAGAATTTTGGACAGAAGTTGAGAAGTAATTAAGAGAATCGAGATACTTCGATTTGATCGAGGTTTGTGTATCTCTCATATGAGTTTAGGAACCATTTATCGGAAAAGGAGAACAAGGTAATACCAAATCAATGATGAGTTATCCTCGTTACTAGTTTCATTTGGGAATGTATACCGGAGATAGTCAGGTTCCTTCATAGCCTAGTACCATTGATTCGTTTCCTGAAATACCCCTAGAGTTGTGGCATGGGTGCAAGCTCAGTTTACACCACATTCGGATTTGGGGACTTTTGGCACACAAGCTGAAAGCCAGGATTGACGAGATGGAGGCAATAATGAAGGTTTGATTATAAGGTATGCAGCAAAACTAGAAATTATTTCTTCTATAGTCCTCTGGTCAAGAAAGTATTTGTTCAGTACAAATGTAACTTTTTTAGAGGATAAGGCATATAGAAGAATACAAATCCACAAGTAAAATTCTATTGGATGAGATGTTAGAACGTGGTTCAAACAAGTTGATTCCAGATTTCCGCATAGAATTAATCTTGATGATTTAGAACTTCCTACGGAACCAATTGTTGCTGATCCTAGTGGGAGAATTGGGCAAGTGGTTCAACCACTATTCTTGCCTAATGATCCCAATGGACAAGGGAAAACCAAAGGTTGTAGTAAAAGTTGTTCTCACTGTTCTGCCTCTTCTTTATGTTCATAAAGAGGCAGTGAAGAGGTTGATCCCAATTAGGGATATACCAAGTAGTGGGAGGAGAGGAAGGGACTCTGTTTGGACATAATGGAAATACACTTCCAGCGACTAATTGGAGTGGGAGGGTTGTAAGACCACCTTCTTGACGCTTATTCTACGGAGAGTCTTTTTAGACAGTCTCTACTGAAATAAGAGAAGGACTCCTCATTTAGGGAAGTGGTAGAAGTTATGGAATTGAAATCATGGAAGGTGAACGAGAACTCGGAATTGGATTCCTTGTACTACACTAGGGTTTGGATATTTGTAGACACACCTAATGGGGTCAAACCTATAGGGTGTGATGATTTTTAAGATGATAGGAGAATGGTAGATGAGAAGGTTGATGCCTTCAGCGCAAGGCTCATGGCTGTGGGTTTGTGAAACCCTTCTTGCCAATTGCCATGCGAATATTTACCTGGATCTTTTATCCATTGTCGTTCATTGTGAAAATGAGGTACGACATATGGATGTCAAGAAGTTGTTTCTTGAATGCATCTTGAGGAAATCATTTACAAAGTGTAATCTGATGAGTTCATATTAAAAACCATGAAAGTAAAATTCATGACTTACAAGTTTCCAACTTTTGATTTGGGTATTTGTTCAAGATATGGAACATAGAATTTGATCGAACGATTTTGATACATGTTCTTGATCAAAATCTTGATATATCTTAAGTATACTCATATATACAGAAAGATGAGACAATTTTCGCGACTATTTATTTGAATAACACTCTACTAATGTGTGAGAGTATTTTCATTAAATAGTAGTTGGCACCAGCAATTAGACTTGAAGGACTTGTAGATGACTGTCTATTTTTTCTAGACATCCGTACTTTTCGGAGTGGGAGAAAAATGAAATAGAATAGTCTCAAGTTTCATGTAATAATAAGATACTATCTACATTTGCAATATTGAAGTCTTGAAAGGAATAATGTTCTTTGTGGACTTTATCTATCTTATGAGTATTCTCCTAAGACTCATGGTAAGATAGAGAAGGTTCCTTATGCTCCGGCTATAGGAAGCCTTACTTTGCACTAGATAGGTCATATCTTATGCTGGGGATATTGTTGGTAATTATTAGTTTGATCCAGGATCAGATCATTGAATAGAGGTACAGCATATACTGAAGCGTTTTCAAAAAACGAGTAAATATTTGCTTATCTATTCAATTTGTGATTTGATGGATTAAAACTAATTAAGATCTGATTTGACTAGGACTCTTGAGAGTCGTCAAAATTGGAATATAACTGGGAGATAATGTGGTTAATTGGTTGGGAATAACACAATCTTGGATTGTTTGTTATACAACCGTGACTTACATCGAAAGGAGTTACTATCTTGGTTGAGAACATAATCATTAGTGTAATGATGATGTTGACAAGATGGATGATTCGATGTTTCATGTATACTCTAAGGGCAAGTGGGAGATTGTTGGAATTATATATGCCCATAGAGTATAATTCACGACATTTAAAATAAAATATTTATTGATTGTATTAATATGAAGTTGTGTTTGTCCACGGGTCGATTTGATATTACAAATTGAGTGTTTAAGTTGTTAAACACAGAAAGATTCAATTTGTGATTCGATCTAAAATTAACGTTCACGATCAGTAAATAAATATGGACAATTTATTTTGATAAGATCGTCTCGATTTTATTAAAGTCTGTCTTTGACTTTGGTAATAAAATTGAGAGTACGTTTGGAACGTATTGGACGGGACCACGTGAAATTAATTTGTGACATTGACCATACAAATTTAATTTCACTTGATTATTGTACGTGGGACCTTAATCCTAATAGGATAATGGACTTCGATTACTAACTTGAAGTTCTTTGAGGTATCAATGGGTGAGATCAAATTGCTGATCAATATCTCGGTACTTTGGGAATTAAAGTGAAATAACGAGGAACATATATTCGTATTATGGAATCCGTCACCTTTTAGGTATGATCATAATCTCACTGGTTCTTCTAGTGGACAGTTGAATCTGAGCTCAGTAATTCGACAGCGACTGTTGAATTCTATGATGTGATGGGATCACATCGAACTGTCAGATAGAAGATGAGAGTTGAGAATTTGTGAATATTCGGAGAAGGGCATTTTGGTCATTTTAACTTGCTCCGAATATTCGAGTTGATCGACGGGGGTAACATGTAAGAACGATAAGTCAGAGGATATAATTATTGATTAATTGTTTCAGTAATTTCAATTTTACTAAGAGTGCAATCTCGTTCTTTTAGTGGAATAGAACGTGATTAATAAATTAATTTTGACTGATCAAGAGTTGATCGGGTCATAATTAATTTATTGGAGCTTAGTTTAATTGGGTCCGATCAGGTTCCCTCGGTGGCTTCACTATAATGGGTTTATACAGGCTTATTACCTGTATTGGGCTGTGCAGATTTGGGCCTGGGTTATGGTACTAGGCCTGGTAGGGTTTTGGAGTGTAAAGAGGTTACAAATAGTCTCCCAAGACTATTTTTCTTAACCTAATTGACAAAGTGGCGAAACACACACTAAAGTGTGTAGTGTGTGTTTCCTCTTTACAAAGAAACCCTAAACCTAGTTTAACCTAGATCTTGAGAAAGGTGACCACACACCTGTACAACTGCCATTGGAGAAGACCGAGGAAAGCTTGAAGGTTTGAAGCTTTGGTGAAATCAAGAAGCAGCGAAAAAAGAGATTATTGTAAAGCACACTACAAGGGTAATATCTCTTTCTTTTTATGTGCACAAAATTATTTGTTCCAAATTGAATACATAGAACAGAAAATCCTGTAACGGGATGATCTATCACAAGAAATCAATTTTTGTGAGTAGAACAACCCGGGTCCCCAACAGAAGTTTGTGTCAATTTCTTATATTTGATGAAATGCATAGCTTATTATGTGCTAATTAATTATTGGTATTATTTATGATGGGAATATGATTGATGATTGAAGGTAATCATCTAATATGTTGTGATTGAAGGTAATCACATTAAAAGTTATTAATTGGTCATGTTAAAATGTTTCCTAAATATGAAAATTTATATTGACATATAATCAAATGTTGGTATATTTTAATCTCATTTGCGTGTGTATAAACTAATGAGTATTTCTAGAGATGGCAAAACTCACCGTCGCCCCCGATCCCATGGAGACCCGCACCGAACGAGACAACAAATCCCCGCATATTCGGGGATGTAGGGCGGGGATGGTAGAATTTTTAATACCCGTGTCGGGGGTGGGGACAGGGACGGTGATGTGTTCCTGACCCGCGACAATCGGAGTCATAGCAGGCTTGACAGAAAGTTAAATATTCAAGCCAAATAAAAGTGCAGCTCAGTCACCTATGTCGGAATTGGATGGATAATATATGTTTTTCGAGTAGAAACAGGTCACTGAGCAAGACTCATGGGCTAAAGCTTTTGAGCTCATTGATTTTAAGGCCAAATTCCATCGTTTGGGGCTTCAAATTGGCAGATCAATGATGCAGACGGAAATTTACTATATTTCCATAATTATAGGATTATATTTACTTTGTCTTTATTATTGTTTCCAATTAAATTAGGACTCCATTATGAGAGATTTTATCTATTCTCTAATTAGATTAGATTTTATTCAGTTTTCTAAGTAGACTAGGATTTTTATTTTGGTAGCCTATATAAAGGCGTCTTCATTGTAATATTAAAAACAGACTTTGATTATTGAATAAACATTTTGAGTGTTTTACTTGTTAAAAGGTGGATTCCTTTTATTCTCCAAGAACTTATCAAAGATTAACTATCTTTGTGGCGTTCAAAACCAGAAACTCATCAGGGAGATTGGACAAATCCTTGTGGCGTTTCGAAAGTTGTGGTTCTTTATTCCGCATCGTCGAGCTATCGCGTCGTGAATATCGGGTCTTGATTCATCTGTCCAACCACAACCTGAGTTCGGAACTTTCCGGCGTTTCTTCCGCGCTTCGAATCTCATCAGACGGGGTCCCCCGCCCCGAACCCATCCCAACTTTAAAAAAAAAAAAACTCGTGCAGCAATCCACTAAAATCTGAACTGTGATTATGTGAAATTAAAGCAAATTACACTACACGCTACCTACCTCTTCCATCATTTTGTGACGTGATTAATCATCTTAGACCCATAACCATACTTGCCTATTTCCCATTTTTTCCTCCATAGAGCTCCTGCGGCCAACCTGCCTCTATGATGATTGATTCCATCAAATATCATCAATCCAGCTTTTTTCATTTTCACATTTCAAGAATTCAAAGTTCAAAAATCAAACCCTACAAATTTTTTTCTTCTCCAATCTTGTTTATACAAAACCCAAACGCAGCCTGTTACCTCAAAATTGAAAATCTGTATTCTTTCTCCAATCTCCGTCTCACCCAGAAAATTAAAAAGGAAAAAAAGAAAGAAAGAAGAGAGAGATGGTAGCAATGGAGGACGTCGGAGTCGGATAGCAAACAAACAAGCCCTGAAGGCTTCTCAATCAACTCGGCCAGTGCTGAGTAAAGAGTAGGTTTCTGTAAAGTTAAATCTTGCCATTTCTTCACTTCTTTTATATTTTATAAAATTTTCTGTTGAAGGATTTTGTGTTTATTTTTTGTTAAAGGATTTTGTGTTTATTTTGAATCGCAGTACTCCTAACTTAGGATTTCATGTATCCCTGATTCCCTTTACTAATTGTGTTCTTGAGGAAATTGATAATTTAAAAAAATGTTAATATTATCATATTCATTCAGAAATATATAGAGTTGGAATGTTGGAATTTGGATGCGTGTATATCTGTGTACTGGATGCATGTATTTTTATCATATTGTGTCTGAGAGAGTGATTCTGCTTAAAGAATACACATTGACAGAGTTTTGGTATCTATAATGGTTTAATTTTGCTCACTAGACACTGATTGTCTCATGGATTGATTCTTACTTTTTTAACAAAATATAAGATCGACAATATTTATAAGATAGAATATGTGCAGAACAAAGATTCGTAGATTACTTTTCTAATTTTTGTTTAGCTATTTTCTATCTATATTTATTTCGAAATTATAAGGATAAAGATGTCTGGTGTTGCTGAAAGTACTCCGCATGCAGGGACGAACCCAGGATTTTGAATGAGTGGGGGCCAAAATCTTCAAATGGTGGGAGGGGGTAGGCGGAGGCCCCCTCCCGGGGGTTTGGGGGGCGGAGCCCCCGAAAATTTTTTGAACCAAAATGATTGAAACTATGAAGCAATAAACCAAAAACTAAACTAATTTAACTAACAAGTTATAACTAATCAGTGTAAGGTAGTAATTCACAAAAGAAAATATTTATAACTGAAAAGTAAATGTAATTTTTCAAGATGAGAGATACTAGTAATGAACATTGTATCCATTTCTTGCATAAATATAATGATTGTAGAGAGAGAATTAAGATAAAAGGGAATAAATTCAAGATGTCATTTTTTTTTTTTGGGACAAATTTTTTTTTTTTCCTTTTTTTCAGTGGGGGCGTTTTTTTTTTTTTTTACTCAAAAAAAAAATTTTTTTTTCCCAGTGGGGGCCATCACCCCGACTGGGCCTACAATGGATCTGTCCTTGTCCGCATGTACCAACTCCGCCAGTTAGTAATGCCACTCCAACTCAGGATCAAACCCCAATCAACTTGTGTGATGAGAAAGAGGAAACTGTAGAACATACCGGAAAGAAGAAGTGTTATTCTATTGTTTGGAACCATTTCAAAAAACAAAAAATTGGTGATGTGGAGAAGGCTATTTGCAATTATTGTAAAAAAAAAATAAAAAAAAATAAAAAATGGGGGGTAATAGTAAAAGTGGGAGACGTCATTTCCATGATCATATGAAAACATGCCCTCTATTTCCTCAAAAAAAAAAAAAAAAAATGGTACACAATTAATGTTGAATCCTATAAGAGAAAGGGATGGAGGTGTTAAGATGGGGAATTATTCTTTTGATCAAGAAAAGGGAAGAAGGGAACTAGGAAATATGATCATTTTACACGAGTATCCTATTTCTATGGTTGAACGTGTTGGGTTTAGACGGTTTCTCAATACAATTCCACCGTTATTTAAAGTCGTTTATCGTAACACTATAAAAAATGGCATCTTAAAAATTTATGATAATGAGAGGGTGAAGATAACGAGACTTTTGGACAAGAATAAGAGTAGAATTTCCATCACTACTGACTTGTGGACTTCGAATCAGAAGAAAGGATTCATGGCTATCACTACACATTTCATTGATGACTCTTGGAGGCTTCAAAGTCGAATTATCAGGTACATTTGTGTAGCACGTGATAATGGGAAATGAATTGTAGCTTAATTTTATGTTCTCACAAAATTTAATTTTCTTCTAATTATATATATATTTTTTGAAAAATATGTTCATTTATATGCCTTGCCCACACACATCCGAGTCACTTTCAACAGCGGTGGTGGATTGCTTATTAAACTCGAATCTTTATCGTAAGCTTTCTACTTTAACCGTTGATAACTGTACCACAAATGATGCTATGATCAACATTGTGTTAGATAAACTTTCTAGTAGGTCTATGTTGTTGAGTTGAGAATTTTTTTCATATGCGTTGTTGTGCACACATCTTAAATTTGATAGTGAAAGAAGGTGTGGAGGTGATTAGCTCAAGTTTCGATAAAATTCGTGATAGTGTTGCTTTTTGGACAACAAAACCTATGAGAGTTGAAAAGTTTGAGTAATATGCACGTCAACTGAATATTTTCAATGGTAAAAAGTTAAAGCTTGATTGTAAAACTCAATGGAATTGGACTTACATGATGCTTCATATAAAGCTTGATTGTAAAACTCAATGGAATTCGACTTACACGATGCTTCATACTGCTCTGGAGTATAAAGATGTTTTTCCTCGCTTAAACCAAAGAAAGTCTCAGTATAGATGTGTGCCTAATGATGAAGATTGTGATTTGGCAAAAGAGATTTGTGAGAGGTTAGAGGTTTTTTTTGAAGTGACTGAGCTCTTTTCTGGGACTAAGTATCCAACTGACAATCTTTTTTTCCCAAATATTTGTGAGATTAAGTTGTCAATTAATGAATGGATTGAATCTCCTTATGATGAAATTAAATCGATGGCTTCATGTATGATAGGAAAGTTTGAAAAATATTGGAGTGTGATTCATGGAATGTTGGCAGTAGCAACAGTATTGGGTCTTAGATATAAAATGAAGTTAGTTGATTTTTATTTTCCCAAGATTTTTGGGAAAGAAAATTCACTAGTGGAGATTGAATATGTTAGGAAAATTTGTCACAGCATGGTGAAGGAGTACAACAAAACAAATGGTAAGAATGTTTCTCAAGTCGAGGTATCATCAACTAATGTGAGAAAAAAATATCTTATGGAAAAGTTTGACATGTTTGTGAGTAACACCACTAGTATTGATACTGCAAAAACAGAGATTGATATTTTTTTCGGAAGAGCCAGTGCTACCTGATTTTGATATATTGGCTTGGTGGAAAACAAATGAAATCAAATACCCGATTTTGAAAAAAGTTTCAAGAGATGTTTTAGCCATTCCAGTATCCATAGTTGCATCTGAGTTAGCTTTTAGTACAAGTGGTAGATTCGTGAGTCCACACAGGAATAGGCTCCATCCGAAGACTTTGGAGGCATTGATGTGTACCCAAGATTGGATATGGGCTGACATTCATGGTATTATAAATATTATTATTCATGTTTTATATTTCTAATTTTGCAAGATCATTCATTGTAAATATTTTATTTTGTGGTTAGAAAAATCTTCACCGTCATCATATTTTGGAAGCTATCAATGATTCAGTGAAGAAGATATTGATAATGAGATAATTGATTTTTTCAATGAATAGTTAGATCATAATCATATTCTTTATTTAGTTTGAACTTGCAATAAAATTTGCATTTATCATTCATTGTATAAGAATCATCTTGTACAAA
This sequence comes from Ligustrum vulgare, assembly GCA_963555705.1. NCBI lineage: Eukaryota > Viridiplantae > Streptophyta > Magnoliopsida > Lamiales > Oleaceae > Ligustrum > Ligustrum vulgare. Next base: position 35,408,876 of record OY743178.1, read on the forward strand.
AGTGGGCACAAATATTCAAGAAGAATTTGAAGAATGAAGATGTGTCATGACTTGACAATTGTATTTTGATGGTGGTTATTAATTCCATTTGTTTTTACTTTATTGTATCTAATTGTTCAATTTATTTTCATTTGACGCTTGGTTATTTATGGACCTTTTGAACTTGTGATGTGTACAAGTTGATTAATCTATTAGCTATTGTCTATTGCTTCCTTGTAGTTGTATGTTGTTGTATGCTAAATTTCCAAAACTTGAAATCCGATTTCATTTATTTTCTTCTCCCAATGAACAAGGATTTTAGTCAAAACTCAAAACATATACAATATATTGTGACATTAAATTAAACGGTGAATTAAATGGGGATGTAGAAGTCCCCGCCCTGCCCCCGTACCCGCCCCGCTTCCTTAAGACTGGGATGGGGCAGGGACGGGGTAGAGATTCCCCACCGGGGATGGGGATGGGGGTTCCGTCCCAGGATGATACTCGTACCATTGACATCACTAAGTATTTCTTCAAAATGCTCATTATTTCAAAACTTTACAGATTGAAGGACTTCACATTGCGTGATGGAGGGCGGTTGATGAGTTCCAAAGTGGCTCAACGAACGTTGACCCGTTGCACGTGCCCGTAGGACCAATAACGAGGCAAAGAGTCAAAAGAATCAAGCAGGCAATGCAAGGATTTATGCAAGTGTGGATGGATTAGTGTTCGAGTGCAAAGACCTCATTTTCGTTGCATAACAAAGAGGAAGAAGAACCAAAGTTGTTACTATGCATTTGGATCAAAGAACAACAAGAAATTGAGGCAGAAGCATTCTCACGGCCGTAACCCTACTTTTACGGCCGTAAAATCGTGTTGGCGAAAATTGAACAGAAAGGCCATTACGGCCGTAAAATATCATCTTACGGCCGTAACTGAAGTAGAAGGACTCACGGCCGTAATCAAATTCTCACGGCCGTAACCAGAATTTGTAACTTTTAATTTTGTTCAGAAGGTCGCTTACGGCCGTAAAATAAATTGTCACGGCCGTAACATATGTTTTAATTTTTTAATCCGTAGCATTCTTACGGCCGTAAACTCATAAGTCAGGGCCGTAATTTAGCGCCGTGAATTAAAACCTAATTTCAGCGTTTAGTTTATTTTGCAATTCTAGTTTATTTAGGTTTCTTTATTTTGTTAGCCTATAAATATGGCTTTATTCAGCATTGTAAAAAACAACTTTTATTCTTGAGATTAATGATATTGAAGGTGAGATATTCCCTTAATTTTCTTCGTGTTCTCGTCGAACAAATTGAACTTATCAAAGGATTTGACAACCTTTGTGGCGTTCCCCCTTTATGGTTCTTATCTCCGCATCGTAACGGGTTTTGTGTTTAATATACCCATAGTTCTTGCGTCGTGAGGTCGGGGTTGCATTGTTACCGTTTACTATCTTGGATTTTAGAGCTTTCCGGCGTTTAATTCCGCGTGTTCTTGGTGATCCCCGTATCGGATCACATCATCTGGTATCAGAGCCTGTTTCTAAATCCAATTATTTAGTATTCCAGTTCTTTTTCTTTCCAATTATTAATCATTCAAAAAAAAAAATTCCATTCCAATTCTTGTTTCTTGAAATTTCTCCAGAAAATTCAATATTTGCCAATTTCTGTTTTCTTGTTCTTGATTATTCTTGTTGAATAGGATATTTAAAGAAAAAAATAAATAAATAGTTGTTGATTTGAACAAGAAATCAAGAAAATAATCTTGGGCAAATCTTTCCAACAAATTCTTGTTTCCATAAAACTTCTTCTTGCAATAAAATTCTTGTTTCCATAATTTCTTTCTTAAATTTCCTAATTCCAATATTTTCCATCAACTTTCCTTATTTGCAATTTGGGGTATATTCCACAAGGACCAAATCCGTGACTAGTTTGGTGGGTTCTTTGAGAACGTGGGAAAAAGGGAATAGAGAGGAAAAAGACAGAGTGGTGAGATTAATAGAGGGAAAAAGCCAAATTGAGTGATACACGAGCGATAAAAACACGTGAGGATCTTTATTTAAATTTTTCTCTTTCCCTTTATTACTAACAATGTCACAGAAGGAAGTTTCGTCGACGGAAAAGGATCTTCAAGATTTCAAAATGCTGGCAATGGTGAAGGAACGTTTTGCAAAACTGGAGGGGAGGTTGGATGCCAAGTTGGAAGCAAAATTTGGTCCACAATCCGACGTGAATGTGGAAAGGGCTAATAATCCGGGGGAGACACGAGGTGCGAGAAATGTTCAACCACGTCAGGAACAACCGCGGAATTTCCCTAATTTACGGAGACCACTAAGGTATGACTTCAACCCACAATTTAGAGCTAGGAATGAACGTGTTGAGGTTGTTGATAGTGATGAGGATAGTGGTGAATTATCTATTAATAGTGTTGGTAACAGACGAGATCGGGGAGAAAGACGTGATAGGGGATATAGGCGTGATCCTACGGATGATGTCGATAGACATGTTGGTAACATTAAAATGTCCATTCCCTCGTTTCAGGATAAGAGTAATCCGGACGTTTATTTTGAATGGGAAAAGAGGGAAGAATTAATTTTCGATTGTCATAATTATTCTGAAGCTAAAAAGGTCAAATTGGCAGTCGTAGAATTTACTGATTATGCTATAGTATGGTGGGATCAATTGGTTACTAGTAAAAGGAGAAATGGGGAGAGGCCAATTGAAACTTGGGATGAGTTGAAGGCTCTTATGAGAAAACGATTCGTGCCTTGACATTACTATAGGGATCTCTACCAAAAATTACAAACCCTTTCCCAAGGTAGTAAAAGTGTGGAGGATTACCATAGGAAGATGGAGGTTGCCATGATTAGGGCAAATATAGAGGAAGACCCGGAGGCAACCATGGCTAGGTTTTTAAATGGTTTAAATCGAGATATTGCTAATGTTATTGAATTGCAGCATTATATCGATTTGGAGGAGATGCTTCACATGGTCATGAAGGTGGAGCGACAACTAAAAAGGAAGGGAACTTCAAAATTCTCTACAACTTCTAATTCTTTTGGTAAGTCTACATGGAGCGGGACTTCTAAAAATGAAGGGGTTGTGCAGAAAAATAAATTTGAGGCACCAAAGGGAAAAATAGAGCCACCCAACAAAGGTAAAATTGCTTTTGATTCTTAAACTCCTAGGACTAGAGATATTCGTTGTTTTAAATGTTCCGGCTTAGGACATATTTCTTCACAATGTCCAAATAAACGAATATTGGTTATGCGTGACGGGGTATTAAGTTCGGAGGATGAGAAAAAGAGAGAAGTGGAGGATGAGTATAAGGATATGCCAGCTCTAGAGGATGTTAGTGAAAATGATGATGGTGTAGCGACCCAGAATTTTTACGCAATTTTATAATTATTTTTAATATTTAGAAAATTGTGTCGCTACTATTTCACTCATTGTTTTGAAATTAACGCCGCGACATGTTCGTCTAGCCAAGTCAAGAAATATCGAATTTGTTCGATTTTAAATTAAAATCCGAATTTCTAAAATTATGTTATTTTAATTATTTATTCAAAATATTATTTTCAAAATTATTTTCAGTCTAAAATATATCTGTTTTAAATACGTTTCTTGATCGAAGTTAGTCAATTTTTTAGTTAATTATCCCACACTAATCCTAATCTATATCCAGCAATTTCAACCCACATTTTGTTATTCTGTCTTTTGCTTTTGTACCAAATTCATAATCATTTTGTTCCACCTCATTAATCATCCACCAACATTAATTAAACCATAAGCCTCATCATCCTCATACTTTAACGCCGAAAGCTATAGCTTTCACTGTACCACTTCAACCCACAACTCAGATTCCTACAATTTTCTAATCTATCTATATTCTAATATTTTTCAAACCCTCTTTATATACAGCAGAAACCATTCACCTCTAAACCAACACTGCTCACGATCATTATCACCACCACCGCACTCAGCCGAACCACAGTCTCAATACCATCGGCAACCACCAATCTGTCAAATAGCATCAACCCCAAACCACCACCCACCTGCAAACCACCAACAGTCAAATCCGCCAACATCTACCCTCGGTTTCGACCCAAATCAAAACAAAAACCAAATAATAGATGTACCCCGACACTTACCTCAACCGCCACCCTATTCGCCGGAAAAGAAGCTTCGAGTTTCAGCCCAGGTTTCACCTCGAATCGCACCCAATCAGTCCTAAAACCCAGCCTAGCGGAACCCTTGCCGTTGGCCACCTCCTGCGCCGGCGAACCGCCGGCTATAGCACCCTTGATTCCCAAAAATTTCCACCGTCGCAGCCTTCGTTTTCGCCTTGGGTCCGAATTTGATGAGAGAGAGAGGTCGAACGAGAGAAAGTGATTTTGAGAGAGAGAAGGTTAAGATCTGAATGATTAATTTGATTTTAATATTTAACTTTCAAAAATTTTCATTTCGGTCCCTAACTTTTGAAGTCTTTCAAATCAGCCCCCAAGTTAGTAAATGATTTAAATCAGCCCTTTTGGCTTTAAACTTTTAATTTCAGTCCCTTAAGTTTTAAATGAGTTTTAATCAGCCCTTTCATTTTCAAAATCTGATCACTTCAGTCCCTGCTGATTTACTTTTAAGCTCAAGTTTCAAAAGTATTCATTTTAGTCCCTCCACTATCAAAAGTATCTATTTTAATCCCTCGACTTTCAAAAGTATTCATTTTAGTCCCTCAACTTTCAAAACATCAATTTTAGTCCTCAAATTATAATTTATCATTTTGAACTATATATTCGATAGACTAAAGTGACTTATTGGCTAAGACGAAGCGTACGGAGAATTTATAGAAATTGAAGTCATTCCCGCTCAACTTTGCACTCGTCGGATTTGAGGTAGACTCGCACTTATTAATTGATTTAAATTATGATTTCATATAAATGTCATGTGACTTGTGAAAGTCAATTTTCAAGAAAATTAAGTATGTTTTATGAAAGGTAAATATACCTTATGTTTTTATGAAAAGTAAGTATACCCTATGTTTTTACGATAATGTTTTATATGTTTTGGATCATTGCTATGCACATAAGAATTCTTGCCACGAAGTTCGGTAAAATTCTTGTGTCTCCATAAGTTTATGAGGATTTGCCACGAAGTTCGGTAAAATTCCTATGTTTCCATATGTTTATGAGGATTTACCACCTAAGTTCGGTAAAATTCCTGTCTCATATGTTTATGAGGATTTCGATCCTATCTTATGTTATGATGGAAATGATCCCTATGAATTTCAAGAATTATGTTTTGGTATACTTACTGTTACTATGATTTTACTGCATAAGAATTCTTGCCACCTAAGTTCGGTAAAGTTCTTGTGTCTCCCTATGTTTATGAGGATTTCAATCTTATCTTATGTTATGCTTTCAAAAGAAAATTATGCTTGGCATAATTAAAATGTTTTTATAAGTATATGGTTTTCAAAGAGCTGTTTTCAAAGAGCCTATGATTTGCAAAATATGTCCCGTGCTGTAATGCACAATATGAGTTTTATCAAGAGCCGTTTTATAAAGAAGCTCTATCAATGCCCGTTTTATAAAGAGCCGGGATTTATGTGTTTAATCATCTTATAAATTAATTAATTTGCGATGAGTCTACTGAGTATTTCCCCCATGAAATGCTCACCCTACTTTTTAACAGTTTTGCAGATTTCGGAGACGGTGGCGAGCGATGAATGATGGTGGCAATAATCGTTAAACGGTTGAAAGTTTGACGTTAATGATTTCCGTATTTTCCAAACAATCGAATAATTTAGAGAAGTTCATTTATTTGAGAAATTATGACATTGTCAATTTCTTTACAAAATTAATGGTTCGATTTACTATTTCAAATGGTTTCATAAATGTTTTCAATTTTATCGGCCATTACAGTTTATTTAATGTTGCCAAAAATGAATTTCAATTATTTCTTCCGCAAAAATATTATTCGAAAAATTTAGACAGAAAATGACGTAGTGAACCGGGTATACGGAACTCGGGGCGCTACAAGTTGGTATCAGAGCTAGTCTGCGTTTCTGTAGACTGGTAAAATTTTCAAAAAGAATTTTCAAGAAATATTTTTCATTATAAGATTTTTATTGATGAAGATTGCCACTGCCATCATTCGTTCCACCAACTCCGAGGTAAAGAAGTTTATGATGTTTAAAGTTATTTCAGTATTTCGAATACTCATTTTATTGATTTATGAGAAAGAATGAAGAGTATTTCGGATACTTATGATTTATGAGAAATAAGAATGTATTTCTTCGAAAATAATGATGTTGTTATGCTTTGTCATAACTTATATGCTTTAATGTATGATTATGAGAAATTTTTTAAGAAAGAAAACGAGTGTTGAGCATAATGGGAATAATATGATTTAAGAATGATTTTTAAATATTTTTTGTCCTCGAGTTAGAAATGATGAACCCTAGATGGACTTTGCATAATTGATTTTAGACATGGCACTAAGTATGAGAAGTCAACGGAAAGGATTTGATTATATGTTCAGATTATCTATCGTTTAGATTAAACGAGAAATAGCAAGCCAGTTATGAAGTTGTGATAAGATGTTAAGATTATAAGTGATATGATTTTATTGAGAATTAAGTAATGGATATTATGTTGAGTAAGTGAATTATTTCCTCTATTTTGAAGAGAAATTTATTATGAAGTTTGGCTTTGTGAATAAATTTTGGGAATATGATTTATGGCATATAATTATAAGTATGAGTAATCTTTTGAGCCAATTAAGGTATGGAAGGAAGTGATATTGTGATATTGAAAAATATGATTTGAAATTGTTATGTTGAGGAATTATGAATGGAATTATGAGATATTTTTGATGATATTGAAGTGTTGGAATCGTTTTCAATATTTTAGATCATTGTGATCAAATGTGGAGTTATTTATTATTGTGAGTTATAAAGTATGCTTATGTTTTGGGATAAGTCCAAATTACAAGGGAGACTCTGTCCAGAATTTTATCATTTGGAATTAAGAGCATAATATGATAAGCATCTACTAAAGGAATTAAGTTTAGACATGCAAGTTCATTTACATCACAAACGAGATTTAGTAGATGATAGCAGAGATTTTATTATTTTCTCATAAGGAGAACACACAAAAGTCACACTGGAAAGGAAATACATGAAACACATGAAAGCATAAGAGAAAAACATGGAAAGATCCTCAGAATGAGAGATGTGTTTCCGGAGTAGCCGTATCCTACCACCTCTGATCTTTTGAGGAAATAAAGAAACCTTCAAAGAGGTGTGTTTCGAGAGTAAGAATACTCCGTAATCTACCACCTGGAACCTTTGAGGTACACACAAGATTTAAACATTAAGAAAATCCTAGTAAATGGAGGGGTGTCTCGAGAGTGAGAATACTCCGTACTCTACCCCCACCTATTCTAAGATTCACAGAGTTAAATTTACATTAACCGGACTCCATTTTCGCTTGATTCCCCTTCCTTGCGACCAATCTATCTTAACTCCTGCTGGATCTTGTATTGAGATATATGAGTGCAGCTTATCAAGTAGTTCATCAATAGTAGGAGCAGAAATAAGAAGCCTTCTGGAAAATGGAGAGATGAATCCCTGTTCCACAGCATAATCAAGAAAGGTTAACAAACCATCAAAGAAATTGTTAACATTCAGAAGCCCAATAGGCTTAGTATGGAGATCTAGTTGAGCCCACGAGGTAATGTTAAAGATTTCTTCTAAGGTACCAAAACCTCCGGGCAGGGCTATAAAGGCATCAGAACCATATAGCATACAAGTTATGTGTTCATGGATGGATAAGGTTTGAACTTCATGCCCTCGTGTTTTGCCTGCAACATCTACCAAAGGGACAGGTATGACTCCGATTACTTTTGATTTCTCTGCAAGAGCAGATTGGGAAACACAACCCATTAGACCACTGCTACCACCCCCATATACAAGAGTGATACCTTTTTCCCCCAGTTTCTTTCCAAGATCTACAGCCGCTTCTAGATAACCGAAGCCTTTCCCCACTTTTGATCCACAAAATACACAAACCGCCTTCAAAACCAAATATGGTTTATATGAATGGATGGTTATGCCGTTCGGCCTCTCAAATGCACCTAGCACTTTTATGAGGTTAATGAATCATGTCTTGCGTGCTTACATTGGTAAATTTGTTGTGGTATACTTTGATGACATTTTGGTATATAGTAAGAACTTAGGCGATCACATTGAACATTTAAGATCTGTTTTGGAAGTTTTGAAAACTGAAAAACTATATGCTAATTTTAAAAAGTGTACTTTTTGCATGGGAAAGGTAATTTTTCTTGGTTTTGTCGTTAGTGCTAATGGTGTTGAGGTAGATGAGGAGAAAATTCGTGCTATTAAATAATGGCCAACTCCCAAAAGTATTACGGAGGTTAGGAGCTTTCACGGGTTGGCTGGGTTTTATAGGAAATTTGTTAAAGACTTTAGCACACTTGCAGCACCACTCACAGAAATAGTCAAGGAAAGTGTAGGATTCCATTGGGGGGTAGCACAAGAAAATGCTTAAGGATAGGTTATGTTCTGCACCGATTTTGGCTTTACCTAACTTTAACCAAACCTTTGAGATTGAATGTGATGCATCAGGAATAGGTATTGGAGCCGTTCTTATGCAGGAAAAAAGGTCGCTTGCATTTTTCAGTGAAAAGCTGAGTGGGGCAGTTTTGAATTATCCTACCTACGACAAGGAGCTTTATGCTCTTGTTCGTGCCTTGGAGACATGGCAGCACTATCTGTAGCCAAAGGAATTCGTCATACACACTGACCACGAGTCACTGAAACACCTCAAGGGACAAGGTAAGCTAAACAAAAGACACGCCCGTTGGATGGAATTCATTGAGACTTTTCCATACGTCATTCGCTATAAGCAAGGTAAGGAGAATGTGGTAGCAGATGCCCTTTCTCGCATGTACGTACTTCTAAACTCTTTAAATGCGAAGTTGCTTGGGTTTTAATATATAAGATAAGAGACATGCTAATGACCCTGATTTTTCTATCATTTACGCTTCATGTGAAAAAGGTGCAATTGATAAATTTTATAGGCATGATGGCTATTTGTTTAGGGAAAGTAAACTTTGTGTGCCTAATTGTTCAATGCGTGAATTGCTAGTGCGTGAGGCTCATGGTGGGGGGTTAAAGGGACACTTTGGTGTTATTAAGACATTAGAAACTTTACAAGATTACTTTTATTGGCCTATAATGAAAAAGGATGTTCACCATATTTGTGAAAGGTGCAACTTGTAAGCAATCTAAGTCTAGAGTCTTACCACAAGGTTTGTATACACCTTTGCCCGTACCTAATGAACCTTGGGTAGATATATCCATGGATTTTGTGTTAGGTCTGCCTAGGACAAAAAAAGGTAGAGACTCGATATTTTTGGTGGTAGACTGGTTTAGCAAAATGGCGCATTTTATTCCTTGTAATAAAACTGATGACGCAACAAACATAGCTGACCTATTCTTTAGGGTGGTTCTGAGACTCCATGGGGTACTTAGGAGTATTGTATCTGATAGGGATGTTAAGTTCCTAAGCTACTTTTGGAAAGTCTTGTGGGGGAAGATGGGAACTAAATTATTATTTTCTACTACATGTCACCCGCAAACTGATGGCCAAACGGAGGTAGTTAATAGGACATTAATCCAACTTTTGCGCACTGTATTAAATAAGAATTAAAAAAGTTGGGAAGAATGTTTGCCATTTGTTGAATTTGCTTATAATCGATCTGTACATTCTACTACTTCATGTTCACCTTTTGAAGTTGTTTATGATTTTAACCCGCTAACTACTCTTGATTTAATTCCTTTACCTGCAGATGAACGGAGCAGTTTGGACGGGGCGAAAAAAGCTAAGCTTGTGAAAGAGCTTCATGAGAAGGTGAAATGGCAAATTGAAAAGAAAAATGAGCGTTATGCGACTCATGCCAACAAAGGTAGGAGGCAAGTGACGTTCGAGCCGGGTGATTGGGTGTGGGTGCACTTGCGAAAGGAGTGATTTCCAACCCAAAGAAAGTCTAAGTTGCAGCGAAGAGGCGATGGACCTTTTCAAATCCTTGAAAAGATAAATGAGAATGCATATAAACTCGATCTTCCAGGTGAGTATAACGTGTCTGTTTCTTTTAATGTTGCTGATCTTTCTCTGTTTGATGCAGGTGATGATTCGAGGACGAATCCTTTTCAACAGGGAGGGGATGATGAGTTCCTAAGTGGCTCGACGAACGTTGACCCGTTGCACGTGCCCGTAGGACCAGTAACAAGGCAAAGAGTCAAAAGAATCAAGCAGACAATGCAAGGACTTATGCAAGTGTGGATGGACGAGTGTTCGAGTTCAAAGACCTCATTTTCGTTGCATAACAAAGTGGAAGAATAACCAAAGTTGTTACTATGCATTTGGATCAAAGAACAACAAGAAATTGAGGCAGAAGCATTCTCACGGCCGTAACCCTACTTTTACGGCCGTAAAATCGTGTTGGCGAAAATTGAACAGAAAGGCCATTACGGCCGTAAAATATCATCTTACGGCCGTAACTGAAGTAGGACTCACAGCCGTAATCAAATTCTCACGGCCGTAACCAGAATTTGTAACTTTTAATTTTGTTCAGAAGGTCGCTTACGGCCGTAAAATAAATTGTCACGGCCGTAACATATGTTTTAATTTTTTAATCCGTAGCATTCTTACGGCCGTAAACTCATAAGTCACGGCCGTAATTTAGCGCCGCGAATTAAAACCTAATTTCAGCGTTTAGTTTATTTTGCAATTCTAGTTTATTTAGGTTTCTTTATTTTGTTAGCCTATATATATGGCTTTATTCAGCATTGTAAAAAATAACTTTTATTCTTGAGATTAATGATATTGAAGGTGAGATATTCCCTTAATTTTCTTCGTGTTCGCGTCGAACAAATTGAACTTATCAAAGGATTTGACAACCTTTGTGGCGTTCACCCTTTGTGGTTCTTATCTCCGCATCGTAACGGGTTTTGGGTTTAATATACCCATAGTTCTTGCGTCGTGAGGTCGGGGTTGCATTGTTACCATCTACTATCTTGGATTTTAGAGCTTTCCGGCGTTTAATTCCGCGTGTTTTTGGTGATCCCCGTATCGGATCACATCAGCGGTATTGAATGTAATTTCAATTTTCATGCCTTCGAGTTTGGACATATTTATGTTATTTTTGCAATACATATTTAAGACTCAAATTTCTTGAATGAATGTGGTTCATGATCAATTTTTTGTGAATGCTGCCTTGAAAATTTCAGATTTTGGTTGCACTTGAAAATTCATTTCGGGTTATTTACAATTTCAGAATGTTTCAAACTGGAAAATGACCCTTTAAGTGCTATCTATTATATGGAACTGAAAACAGGTCATTTGGATTCCCGTAGAATTTACTGTGGATTTTTTTGTAAACTGAGACAGGAAGTTTCGGGAATTTGTGATAGCCTGTTTGGAAAATGATTTTGTACAACAAATGTGGTTATCAAAACCGCAAAATTTTATATGTTGTATTTATGCCAGTCCTCGACACAGTGTTCGAATTCATGATTTTTTTACATCATTTTCCATGGTAAATAATTTTTACAAACAAAATGCGTTACAATCAACAAATACAATACTGAGAATTGCTGAATGAGAAATATTTCTGGAATCTGACGATGATGAAAATTGATGTCAGTACAATAATAGCATCTACATCTATTATTAAAGGATGGGGAAAAGCAAATATTTTACTAAATAGAGGAACAAAAATTGCCATCCGTAATGCATTGTTCTCACCCAAGTCATCTAGAGAACTCTACTAAGTTATAAAGATAAAAAAAGTAACAGGTACCATACCGAAATTGTCGAAGAAAATAATAAAGAATATCTTTATATTACTTCTATTGTCTTTGGTAAGAAATGAATACTTGAAAGGTGGCCTTCTGGCTTTTACTATTCAAATATTAGTACAATCAAGGCAAATTGATGAGAACCCGGGAGGGGGTCCTCGTCGTAACTCGCGGAATAACGCTTGGAAAGTTCCGAATTCATGTTTGAACGGACGGTAACACTACAACTCGAGCCTCACGACGTAAGAACCATGGGTATATTAAACCCAAAATTCGTTACGATACGGAAATAAGAATCGTATTGGTTTGAACGCCACAAAGGATGCCCACGCCTAAGGATAAGTTCGATTTGTTGAACGCCACAAGATTTGAATCTTGATTAGTTCGTTGTTTAAAGGGAAAATCCTCACCTTTAGAGAGAGTAAAAACACTCAATAGTTTTATTCAACAAAAATATTCTGTTTTTAAATTGAATGGAAAAGCATATAAATAAGCAAAATAAACCCTAGTCGCTAACTGACTCTGAATAGAATTCTAATTATGCTAAAATAGCTAAAATAACCAAAATTACCAAAATTGGAAAAAGAATTAAAAACCAATAAAGGAAATACAAATCAATTGAAATACAAAAAATCCCAAAAATCTGATTCGCGCCACTTACGGCCGTAAAAGTCGGACTTACGGCCGTAAGTCCTTCTCTGATCAAAATGTTTCAATATTAGTTACGGCCGTGAGAACCCAAGTTACGGCCGTAAACGTTGTTCTGCCCAAATTGTGCACTGATAATGTTACGGCCGTAATTATGGAAGTTACGTCCATAAAAGCTTTTCTGGCTTGATTTCTGATCCTTTGACGTGATTTGAATCTCGACTCGAGCCTAGCATGAAACTTGTTCATTTTCCTATGTAGAATATTGTTGAATTGCTCGTATCTTGATTTCTCAGTTTTGACGCCTTTTTCGGATCACATAATCCCCTCTTCTTTTAACATGATTCGTCACGAATCATGACATTGTTTTTAGCTTCTTTTCTGGATCACATCACAAATGCTATAGTGTGCCAAAGGTTCAATGATCTAAAGAATTATATAATTTCGCATGACCACATGGGACATCCCGAGTCAACAATGATGCGAAGATTTATTGAGAATTCAAAAGGACATTCATTGAGTAATAAAAAAAATACTTCAATTTAATGAATTCTCATGTTTTGCACGTTCTCAAGGCAAATTGATTACTAGACAATCACTCACTAAAGTTGGGTATGAACATCCAATATTTTTATAACGTATACAGGGTGATATTTGTGAGCCTATTCACCCTCCATGTGGACCATTTATATATTTTATGGTTTTAATAAATGCATCTACAAGATGGTCACATATGAGTTTATTATTTACTCGCAACCTGGCATTTGCGAGATTACTTGCTCAAATTATTCGCTTACGAGCACAATTTCTAGATTACTAGATTATGACTATTCGCCTTGATAATGCTAGTGAGTTTACATCTTAGGCATTTAATCATTACTGTATATGAATTGGGATAAAGGTTGAACATTCGATTTCTTATGTTCATATTCAAAATGGTCTAGCAGAATCCTTTATTAAACACCTCCAATTAATTGCTAGACCATTACTTAAGCGAACAAACTCCCCATATCTGCTTGGGGACATGCTATACTACATGCAGCAACACTTATACGCATCAGACCAACATCCTGTCATAAATTCTCTCCATTACAAAAGGCTTATGGCCAGGAGCCTAATATATCCCATCTAAGAATTTTTGGTTGTGCGATTTATGTACCAATCGACCCACCTCAACGAACAAAGATGGATCCTCAAAGTAGACTGGAAATATATATTGGATTTAAATCTCCTTCTATAATAAAGTATCTTGAACTCAATGTGATTGATGTTTTTACTGCATGATTCACTGATTGTCATTTTGACGAAACAATGTTCCCAGCATTGGGAGGAAATTAAACTGGAAAAAGAAATAAAATAGAATGTACCATATTTATCCAAATTAGATCCTTGTTCAAAGCAGCGTGAACAAGATGTTCAAAAGATAATCTACTTGCAAAAGGGAGCCATCAACTGCCAGATGCTTTCACTGACCTTGAAGCGTGGTAGACCAATCGGTTATGTTAATGGGAAATCCCACCTGGGTGACGAAACGGCAATGTTTGATGGCGTTCGGGATTTTGAGGTCAGATCGTTGAAGATAATCAACATGTCCGGCCTGACACCCCCATGTCGGACAACGAGTAAATCATCTCCAAAAAACGAAGAGATAAGCTCCAATCATATTTCCGACCTGGACATGTTAGGTTGGACAGAAAAGATGAGGTCCAGTCTATATGTCCAAGGTGGAAGAGTCAGGACAGATGGTTGACTTGCAATTATTGAACTAGGTCATAACTACTTTCTTACATGGCAGTTGAAACAGTTATTCGGACATGTAATCAGTTAGAACATATAAAAGTCAACTACCTAGTCCTATGTAAGAGTTCAATTAGTTTAGTTATGTCGTAATGTCAGGCAGTCAGGTATAGTAATAAGCCAACTTATCCAATTTCCCTATAAATATAAGGGAAGAAGGCTCATAAAGGGAGGAAAAACATTGGCTATTCAAAGCCTATTATTAATATATTAAAACATACGTGAAGTCAAGGTCGGCTAGTCAGAATTGGGGTTCACTTCTTCCAACGTATAACTTTTTCTTAGCATAATTGATATTCACTTATTCTTCTTACTGACTAGGAGTATTTATATATCAACAGTCAACAATTGGCGCTAGAAGGAGGGGCGCTTGTGATAAAATAGCAGTCCATTCCACCAGTTCATTCGAATACTTCACAGTCCTTAAAAATATTCAAATAACATGGGTGATCAAGGTTCCGGGAGCAATCATGGAAAAAAGGCGGAGGCACAAGGTGGGACAAGGAAAGAAGACGACCTGGAAGTCAGGCCTTGTCCGGACCCCCAAATGGTTGAGGTAATGCATCAATTTCGAAACTTGATACAAGCAGTTGAAAGGATGTAGCATCAACCTCAAGGAAACCCTCAGGCTCCCCATATCATACCAGAACCATCTCACCAACCCCTTGAAAACAAGCGAGTTCGCCGAAAGCTCAACTATGTCCATGATAAGTTTGAAAGTTCTACTGGAGAGAGCAACTCTCGTTCTCCCCGTAGGGGGTCACCCACAGGAACTCATAGCGTATTCAGCAGGTTTGGTCCGGATCCCATAACTCCAACCAAGAATGGTGAAACTTTGGAGATGAACAGAAAACCTACTACTTTATACCGTTCGAAAAGATCTGCATGAAGTCCATACCATGAACCTACTTGGACCCCAGGTAGGAATTTCAAGGCTACCGCCGAAGACACACCGATATTGGATCTTAGCAATCCACCTTGTATTGATGGAAAACGAAATTCGGAAGAACTCAACGTATTGAAGAAACAATTAAGCGATCTGGAAGGTAAGCAAAAAAAGGATGGCCTGACTGATAATTATGATAATTATGCTCCCTCCCGGTCTTCCACATTCTCAAAATAAATTCTAAAAGAAACCTTACTTAGCAATATAAAAGTGCCGCAAGTACCTAGCTACGATGGGATAACTGATCCAGTAGCACATATAGACCGGTATGTCTCTTGGATGGAGTTTCAAGGAGTTAGTGATGCCATCATGTGTAGGAACTTCCCCTAACTCTAGGGGACAAGGCTCAGAGGTGGTTACGTACCTTACTAGACCACTTCATAACAAATTGGAAGGATCTATCTTCTTAGTTCCTCTACAATTTCATGGCTGCAAAAACAAGGACGACCCCCAAGGAACAACTGGTAACCATCAAGCAAGGAAGTACTGAATCAAGAAAGAGCTATCTGGATCGGTTTAACCAACAGATTATGGATACGAATAAAGTATCAGACAATGCACTCCTAATGGAACTTACGTCAGGCCAGAATTCGGGTTTTGGTGGATAGTACATGAAGAGGGGCCGAAATCCTTTCGAGAATTTCCGACAAGGGCAGATAGGGCTATCGGAGCTGAAGAGGCGAAGACCCGTAGATTGGAAGAAAAAGGAGAAGCGAAGGATCAAGATAGATCCAAAGGGAAGGAAAAAGAAACTCAGAAGAGTGACATGTTCAACTAAGAAGAGAAGCGAGATTTTTGAGGACCAGGAAGTTTTCGACCCCATTCATCTAGTCCAACACCAGTAGATCTCCTGAAAGTCTGACCTAAAACCATATTTATGAGTATTAAGGATCGGAATTTGTTGCCAAGGCCCAGGTACTGTAGGTACCACAGATTAGCTGGTCATGATACGGATTACTGTAAAGACTGAGGATAGAACTCGAAAAATTGATCAAAGCGGGCCACTTGAACCTCATGTAAGTTAAGAAAAGCAGGGCCAAGCAGAACTTGAGGGCATCCCTCCAACTGAGATCTGCATGCTGATAAGCGGGAGCCAAATTCAGGAAGGTTCTAAAAGGCAAAGGCGTCAACACATCAGGGATGCACGGAATAGTTATCAAATCTTATCACCAAGAGCTCCAGTCCTTGTAAAGGAGGATGAGTCCTTCAGTTTTGATGAGAGAGATGCAGAGGGAGTCCTCCAACCACACGCAAATGCTTTGATCATAACCATCCATGCCAATCTCGGGGGTGAAGATTCACCGTACTCTGGTAAACAACGGGAGTGCTATAAAAATCCTGTACTGGAAGACCTGCTTCCAAATGGGAGTGGAAGAACGACATCTCAGTCCTTACTCCACAAAGTTACAAGGCTTTCACTGGGGATTATGTCACACCGCTAGGACAAATTGCACTCATCATGGAACTTGGGAATCCTCCATACACCAGGCGAGTAATAGCGGATTTTGTCATAGTAGACATACCATCCGACTATAATGCCATTCTTGGAAGGCGTATCCTACATGAACTGAAGGCGGCCACCTCAATATATCATTATTTGATAAAATTTCCCACTTATCGCGAGGTAGGAGTAGTGAGGGGAGACTAGAGAATGGACCGAGAATATAATTTGAGTTTCTGCCACTGTCGGCTACATCAAGTAAAAGGTATCCAGATGGAAGACCAGATTGAAGAAATCCAAATGTTAGATCCACGCCTGGACCAGAATGAAACAAGGACCGGACCGGTGGAGGACCTGACGTAGGTAAGTTTGGATCAGGATATGCCTGAGTTGCAGTTGAAAATTGGGAAAGACCTCAAAGAACCAGAAAGATCTGAACTTGTAGATTTTTTGAAAGAGAATGGGGATGTTTTTGCCTGGACTCATGCTGACATGGAGAGAATACCCGCACACTTGGCTTGTCAAAAGCTCAATATTGATCGTGGATCAAGACCAAAGAGGCAGAAGCACCTTCCATTAAATGGGGAGAGATATGAAGCTCTCGCAAATGAGATCCTAAAGTTGTTAGGAAATGGATTCATACGGGAGGCCAGATATCCCGAGTGGGTGGCCAATTCGGTTCTTCTGCGTAAGAACAACAAATCCTGGAGGCTATGCATAGACTTCACAGACTTGAACAGGGCCTGCCCCAAAGATAGTTTGCCACTTCCACACATAGATCAAATGGTAGATATCACGGCGGGGTATGAGCCGTTAAGCTTCATGGATACGTATTCAGGCTATAACCAGATACCCATGTATGGTCCAGACGAAGAACATATATCATTCATCACAGACAGGGAGTTATATTGTTAGAAGATGATGCCATTCAGATTTAAGAATGCAGGGGCAACCTACCAGAGACTTGTCAACAGAATGTTCGTAGAGCAAATTGGCAAAACAATCGAAGTATACGTGGATGACATGTTGGTAAAGAGCATCAAATCATCAGATCATGTCCAGCACCTGACTGAAATGTTCACCATTCTTAGACAATACAAAATGAAGTTGAATCCACAAAAGTGTTCCTTTGGGGTAGGATCTGGAAAGTTCCTGGGATACATGGTACATCAAAGAGGAATCGAGGCCAATCCAGAAAAAATCAAAGCCCTGATTGACATGAAAGCCCCAACCAACATAAGTGAAATTCAGAGTTTGACCAGAAGAATAGAAGCTTTGAACCGATTCATCTCAAAATTGACAAATAAGTGCCGACCTTTCTTTGAAGCGCTAAAAATGGGGAATAACTTCCATTGGACAGAGCAATGTCAGAAAGCTTTCGAAGACCTAAAAGTGCAACTCGCCTCACCACCCCTAATCTCCAAACTAGTACCAAGAAAAGTGCTAGAATTATACTTAGCGGTGTCAGAGAAGTCATTTAGTTCAGTTCTGATCAAAACGAAGAACGATATCCAGCACCCAGTAATGCAAGTCAGGCACTGAAAGATGCAGAACCAAGATATCCGCCAATGGAAAAATTAGCACTGGCATTAGTTATGAGCTCAAGAAAACTGAGATCTTACTTCCTGGAGCACTCACTGGAGGTGCTAACCAACTAATGTGATCCGGAAAAGAAGCTAAGAACAATGTTATGATTCGGGACGAATCATCTTAAAGGAAGAGGGGATGATGTGATCCGGAAAAGGCGTCAAAATTGAGAAATCAAGATACGGGCAATTCAACAATATTCTACATAGGAAAATGAACAAGTTTCGTGTGGGGCTCGAGTCAAGATTCAATTCACGTCAAATGATCATAAATCAAGGCAGAAGGGCTTTTACGGCCGTAACTTCCATAATTACGGCCATAACATTATCAGCGCACAATTTGGGCAGAACAGCGTTTACGGCCGTAACTTGGGTTCTCATGGCCATAACTATTTAATGGAATTTCACGGCCGTAACATCAATCTTCACGGCCGTAACTAATATTGAGACATTTTGATCAGAGAAGGACTTACGGCCGTAAGTCTGACTTTTACGGCCGTAAGCGGCGGAATCAGATTGTCGGGATTTTTAGTATTTCAATTGATTTGAATTTCCTTTATTGGTTTTTAATTCTTTTTCCAATTTTGGTAATTTTGGTTATTTTGGTTATTTTAGTTATTTATCTATTTTAGCATAATTAGAATTCTATTCAGAGTAAGTTAGCGACTAGGGTTTATTTTGCCTATTTATATGCTTTTCCATTCAATGTAAAAACAGAATATTTTTGATGAATAAATTATATTGAGTGTTTTCTCAACATTGTTCTGGAATTGAACAAACTGCGAACTTATCAAATATTGTGGGATATTTGTGGCGTTCAACAAATCGAACTTATCAAAGGCGTGGGCATCCTTTGTGGTGTTCAAACCATTACGGTTCTTGTTTCCGCATCGTAACGGGTCTTGGGTTTAATATACCCATGGTTCTTGCGTCGTGAGGCTCGGGGTTGTAGTGTTACCGTCCGTTCCAACCTGGATTCGGAACTTTCCAAGCGTTATTCCGCGAGCTACGACGAGGACCTCCTCCCGGGTTCTCATCATATGGTATCAGAGCTGGACTCTGAATTCAGGTTCTTGTATTTTTCTATCCAGTTAGATTTTTATGTTTATCATCGAGTCCCATAAAAATCATCCATATCCTATTTTTGTTTTTGAGTCTTTTGTTTCAATTTTTCTTGTTCTTCTTGCCAGTAAATTTTTTTCCAGTTTGATCCATAAGAGTCTCCTAAAAAAATCAAAAGTGTTTTTCTTATTCGATTGTTTTCCAATTCATGTCTCGTTTGTTTTGTTGCGTTCGTGTCGAATTTTCGGATTTTATTAAAAAAAAAAAATATTTTTTTTATTTTTATTAATT
The DNA here is from genome assembly GCA_963555705.1 of Ligustrum vulgare. Taxonomy (NCBI): domain Eukaryota; kingdom Viridiplantae; phylum Streptophyta; class Magnoliopsida; order Lamiales; family Oleaceae; genus Ligustrum; species Ligustrum vulgare. The sequence continues at coordinate 35,428,506 of OY743178.1, forward strand.
CCGAAAATTCATCATAATTCAAAAAAAAAAAAAAAAAGTTACTACGAAATTCAAGAACCACTTTCTTGAATTTCCTTAAATTCTTGATAATTCCTTACCTTCCAAGTCAAATTAAAATTCCTACAATATTCTTGATATTCTTTCTTTTGAGTCAAATTCAGGAACCACTTTCTTGAATTTCTTTAAAATTCTTGATATTGTTTTCCTTTTCGAGTCAACATTAAATTTCTTCTTGATATTTGTCAATATCTAGATCCTCTTATTTCGAGTCTCTAAAATTTTTGAAAGCTACATAAAGGGATGAATTATGAGTTCGATCCTACCTTCCAGACTTGGTGTCATGTGGGCATTAAAGTGTGCAATATTATTATTGATAAGGAGTATTATTGCGATCTGGCTAGTACCACCATGGTTGAGGAGTTAGGCTTACCTTTACTACCACACCCCAATCCTTATAGACTGACGTGGTTAAAGGAGTGTGGGCAGGTAAATGTAACCCATGGGGTTATGGTGAAATTGTCACTTGGAAGATATAGCGATGAACTGTGGTGTGATGCGATGCCTCTAGAATCTTGTGACATCTTGTTGAGTAGATCGTGGAAGTATAAGAGGGAAGCAGTCTATGATAAGTACAGGAATATATATAAATTTGTTAAGGATGGGAAAAGTATTAAGCTTATGCCGTTAACCCCGGAACAAATACTTGAAGAGAAAGTATTGCGAGAAAAGAGGAATGAGCAAAGAAACTTCGGAGATGATGAATGGAGTATGAAGGATGAATTCAGGGAGATGGCCAAGAAATTAATACAGTTAAATGAAGAGATAAAGGCACAAGAGGCTAGAAAAAAGTTAGCCGAGTTGCAAGAGAGAGAAAGGGGAAGAGAGGAAGTAATTAAATTACAAGAAAAGCCTTTGGATATGATTGTTAAGAAGAAGGAGGGAGACTTGAGGAACGAGTTAGAAGATAAAATTATTTATGAGGAGGTTCATGAGCAAAAGCATGAGAAATTAGGAGAGGTGATTGAGCCCATAAATTTAGAAGTGGAGGTTGAGTGTGCGAAAAAAGAAATTGAAGTAGTTGATCAAACTCCGAGTCTTGAAGTACAGAATAAAATTGTGGAAGAGAAGATTGAAAATAACATTGTTGACAATGATAGTAATGAATTGGAAGTTGGGGTAGAAGTTCAACATTTGAATGTTGAGTTTTTTAATAAAAATATTGAAGAGGTGGTTGAATGTGAAAAATTAAAAGAAGTGGTTGAGAAAAAAGAAGAGAATGAGCAAGAAAGTATATTGACTTTTGGAGGCGACGAGAAGGGCCTTGTGGTGGGAAAAAAAAGTTGAGGTTTTTTATCATGAGTACAAGGATCCATACCTTGTGCATGAAGACGCTAACATTTCCCTCCCCATTTTTTTTAAATCTTTCTTGCAGGTTTATTGTGCATGAAAGAGGGAGAGTGAAAGGGAAGCTGAAGCTAAATTGCCAAAGGGGAATGAATGTGTGATTGGAGGGGATTTAAAATTGGGATCTCAAGATATGATTGTTGAGAAGAAGGAGGGAGACTTGAGGAACGAGTTAGAAGATAAAAATTTGTGTAGTGTTGAGGAGGTGCCTAATCATGTCGATAAAATTATTTATGAGGTGGTGCATGAGCAAAAGCATGATAAATTAGGAGACGTGATTGAGCCCAGAAATTTAGAAGTGGAGGTTGAGTGTGCGAAAAAAGAAATTGAAGTAGTTGATCAAACTCCGAGTCTTGAAGTACAGAATAAAATTGTGGAAGAGGAGATTGAAATTAACATTGTAGACAATGATAGAAATGAATTGGAAGTTGGGGTAGAAGTTCAACATTTGAATGTTGAAATTGTCAATAAAAATATTGAAGAGGTGGTTGAATGTGAACAATTAGAAGAAGTGGTTGAGAAAAAAGAAGAGAATGAGCAAGAAAATATATCGAGTTTTGGAGGCGACGAGAAGGGCCTCGTGGTGGGAAAAAAAGTTGTGGAGGTTTTGTATCATGAGTACAAGGATGCATACCTTGTGCATGGAGACGCTAACATTTCCCTCTCCATTTTTTTTTAAATCTTTCTTGCAGGTTTATTGTGAATGGAAGTTTGATTTACATCAACCTTGGTCAATTCCCCTCGTGTTTCAATACCTTCTAGTCTACGAATTGGAGGAGCATCATTTATTGAATGCATGTCAGGGAATCGACAATTTTCCGTTTGATCCAGGAAGTACAGTTTGATTTTTCAAGAACAACACCATGATTCGGGACGAATCATCCTAAAGAAGGAGGGAATGGTACGAATCAGGGTGGGCTTGACGGGAAAATCTATAATTCAAGCCAAAAGAAGAATTCAATCAGGTTCGGAGAACGTCAAAGATCAAACATTGCTTATACGAAGAAGGTTCGAGGCTAAACCAAGTGAGCAAGCCAAAACAACTTTATTATTCGGGACGAATCATCTTAAAGGAAGAGGGGATGATGTGATCCGAAAAAGGCGACAAAAAAGGAGAAATCAAGACACGGGCAATCCAGTCAACCATGTAGGAATTGGATGGATAATATATGTTTTTCGAGTAGAAACAGGTCACTGAGCAAGACTCATGGGCTAAAGCCCTTGAGCCGATTGATTTTAGGGACAAATTCCATCGTTTGGGGCTTCAAATTGGCAAATCAATGATGCAGACGGAAATTTACTATATTTCCATAATTATAGGATTTTTAATTATTTTGTTTCCTTTTGGTTTTTAGGTTATTTTCCTAATTTAGTATTCTAGTTTAATTAGAATTCTATTCAGAGTCAGTTAGCGACTAGGGTTTATTTTGCCTATTTATATGCTTTTCCATTAAATGTAAAAAACATAATATTTTGATGAATGAAAATTATATTGAGTGTTTTCTCAACATTGTTCTGGAATTGAACAAAATTCGAACTTATCAAATATTGTGGGATATTTGTGGCGTTCAACAAATCGAACTTATCAAAGGCATGGGCATCCTTTGTGGCGTTCAAACCATTACGGTTCTTGTTTCCGCATCGTAACGGGTCTTGGGTTTAATATACCCATGGTTCTTACGTCGTGAGGCTTGGGTTGTAGTGTTATCGTCCGTTCCAACCTGAATTCATAACTTTCCAAGCGTCATTCCGCGAGCTACGACGAGGACCCCCTCTCGGGTTCTCATCACTGAGGCTTGCTACTTCTTCAAGTCCTCCAGTTATTTCTTCAGCTAGATAGTGTCGAATGTGGGCTGGAGCTCTTGGAACCGAACTACAGCATCCTCCAGAGCCAGGATGTAGGTGTTAGTGTTTGAGGATGGCATGAAGAGGAAAACAATAGTTTAGTTCCTATTTTCCCCCACAGAACCTTCCAGATGTAACTAAGGAATTTGACATCTCTGTCAGACACTATACTCCTAGGCACCCCATGTAGTCTGACAACTTCCCTAAAGAATAAGTCTGCTATGTTCACGGCATCATCAGTTTTATGGCAAGGAATGAAGTGTGCCATTTTACTAAACCTGTCCACCACCACAAAAATGGAATCCCGACCCTTCTTGGTCCAAGGTAATCCTAACACAAAATCCATGGATATATCTACCCAGGGCTCACTAGGAACGGGTAGAGGGGTGTACAAACCATGTGGTAATACCTTAGACTTGGCATGTTTACAAGTTATGCATTTATTACAAATTTGGTGAACATCCCGTTTCATCCTAGGCCAATAAAAATGTTCCTTCAACGTTTCCAATGTTTTTAAAACACCAAAATGACCCATCAAACCACCCCCGTGAGCTTCACGTACTAACAACTCACGCATAGAACAGTTAGGCACACACAATTTATTTTCCTTAAACAAGTAACCATCATGCCTATAAAATTTATCAAGTGCCCCCTTTTCGCAAGAGACATAAATAGCGGAAAAATCAAGATCGTTAGCATACAAATCTCGAACATATTCAAATCCCAACAATTTAGCATTCAATGAATTAATGAGCACATACCTTCTTGAAAAGGCATCTGCAACTATATTTCCTTACCGTGTTTGTATTGAATGACATAAGGAAAGGTCTCCACAAACTCCACCCATCGGGCATGTCTTTTGTTCAACTTACCTTGCCCCTTGAGGTGCTTTAATGACTCGTGATCCGTGTGGATGACAAATTCTTTTGGCCAGAGGTAATGCTGCCAAGTCTCCAATGCCCTGACAAGAGCATAAAGCTCCTTATCATACGTTGGATAGTTCAACGCGGCCCCGCTCAGCTTTTCACTGAAATAGGCTATCGGCCTCTTTTCCTGCATAAGAACAGCTTCAATCCCTATTCCTGATGCATCGCATTCAATCTCAAAAGTCTGGTTAAAATTAGGTAAAGCTAAGACTGGTGCAGAACATAGCCTATCTTTAAGCAATTTAAAGGCGTTTTCCTGTGCATCCCCCCAATGGAAACCCACACTCTTTTTAATTACCTCAGTGAGTGGTGTGGGTATTGTATTGAAATTCTTCACAAACCTCCTATAAAAACTTGCTAACCCATGAAAACTCCTTTCCTCAGTTACACTCTTAGGTGTTGGCCATTCTCTAATGGCTCGGATTTTTTCCTCGTCAACCTCAATACCATCCTTACTAACAACATAACCAAGGAATAAGACCTTATCTGATGAGTTCCGGAGTGGCTCAACGAGCGTTGACCCGTTGCACGTGCCCGTAGGACCAATAACGAGACAGAGAGCCAAAAGAGTCAAGCAGGCAGTGCAAGGATTCATGCAAGCGTGGATGGACGAGTGCTCTAGTGCAAAGACTTCATTTATGTTGCATAAGAATGTGGAAGAGGAGCCAAAGTTATTGCAATGCATTTGGATCAAGGAAGAACAAGAAATTGGGCAGCAGCTGAGTCACGGCCGTAAAGACTGAAATCACGGCCGTAACGGATTCACTTACGGCCGTAACCCACATCTTCCCGTAAAGAGTTTGGTAGCTTTTAATTCAGAATGTTGATTACGGCCGTAAAGGGTATTTTCACGGCCGTAACAAATGTTTTAATTTTGAGTCCGTAGCTTGATTACGGCCGTAAACTCATAAGTCACGGCCGTAACCTAGGTTCCGAATTTTAAGTTAATGTTTGCCGTTTTTAGCTTTTTAGTTTAGGTTGAATTCTAGTTTATTTTTAGTTGCTTTATTTTCTTTGCCTATATATATGGCTTTATTCAGCATTGTAAAATACAACTTTTTATCTTGAGATTAATGATATTGAAGGTGAGATATTCCCTTATATTTTCTTCGTGTTCTCGTCGAACAAATTAAACTTATCAAAGGATTTGACAACCTTTGTGGCGTTCCCCCTTTGTGGTTCTTATCTCCGCATCGTAACGGGTTTTGGGTTTAATATACCCATAGTTCTTGCGTCGTGAGGTCGGGGTTGCATTGTTACCGTCTATTATCTTGAATTTTAGAGCTTTCCGGCGTTTAATTCCGCGTGTTCTTGGTGATCCCCGTATCGGATCACATCATCTGGTGTCAGAGCCTGTATCTAAATCCAATTATTTAGTATTCCAGTTCTTTTTCTTTTATTTCTAGTTATTAATCATTCAAAAAAAAAAAAAAAATTCCCATTCCAATTCCTGTTTCTTGAAATTTCTCCAGAAAATTCAAGATTTGCCAATTTCTGTTTTCTTGTTCTTGATTATTCTTGTTGGATAGGATAATAAAAAAAAAAAAAAAAAAGATAGTCGTTGATTTGGACAGGAAATCAAGAAAATAATCTTGGGCAAATCTTTCCAACAAATCCTTGTTTCCATAAAATTCTTTATTCTTGTTTCCATAATTTCTTTCTTAAATTTCCTAATTCCAATATTTTCCATCAACTTTCCTTATTTACACTTTGGGGTTTATTCCACAAGGACCAAATCCGTGACTAGTTTGGTGGGTTCTTTGAGAACGTGGGAAAAAAAGGGAATAAAGAGGAAAAAGGCAGAGTGGTGAGATTAATAGAGGGAAAAAGCCAAATTGAGTGAAACACGAGCGATAAAGCACGTGAGGATCTTTATTTAATTTTTTTTTTCTCTTTTCTTTATTACTAACCATGTCACAGAAGGAAGTTTCGTCAACGGAAAAGGATCTTCAAGATTTTAAAATGTTTGCAATGGTGGAGGAACATTTTGCAAAATTGGAGGCGAGATTGGATGCCAAGTTGGAAGCAAAATTTGGTCCACAATCCGGCGTGAATGTGGAAAGGGCTAATAATCCGGGGGAGACACGAGGTGCGGGAAATGTTCAACCACGTCAGGAACAACCGCGCAATTTTCCTAATTTACGGAGGCCACTAAGGTATGACTTCAACCCACAATTTAGAGCTAGGAATGACCGTGTTGATGTTGTTGATAGTGATGAGGATAGTGGTGAATTGTCTATTACTTGTGTTGGTAGGAGACGAGATCGAGGAGAAAGACGTGATAATATAGGCGTGATCGTAGGGATGATGTAGATGGACATATTGGTAATATAAAAATGTCGATTCCCTCGTTTCAAGGTAAAAGTAATCCGGACGTTTATTTTGAATGGGAAAAGAGGGTAGAATTGATTTTCGATTGTCATAATTATTCTGAATCTAAAAAGGTTAAATTGGCAGTCGTAGAATTTACTGATTATGCTATAGTATGGTGGGATCAATTGGTAACTAGAAAAGGAGAAATGGGGAGAGGCCTATTGAAACTTGGGATGAGATGAAGGCCCTTATGAGAAAACGATTCGTGCCTGGACATTACTATAGGGATCTCTACCAAAAATTACAAACCCTTTCCCAAGGTAGTAAGAGTGTGGAGGATTACCATAGGGAGATGCAGGTTGCCATGATTAGGGCTAATATAGAGGAAGACCCGGAGGCAACCATGGCTAGGTTTTTAAATGGTTTAAATCGAGATATTGCTAATGTTATTGAATTGCAGCATTATATCGATTTGGAGGAAATGCTTCACATGGCCATGAAAGTTGAGCGACAATTAAAAAGGAAGGGAACTTCCAAATTCTCTACCAGTTCCAATTCTTTTGGAAGGTCTACATGGAGTGGGACTTCTAAAAATGAAGGGATTGTGCAGAAAAATAAATTTGAGGCACTAAAGGGAAAAGTAAAGCCACCCAACAAAGGTAAAATTGCTTCTGATTCTCAAACTCCTAGGACTAGGGATATTCGTTGTTTTAAATGTTCGGGTTTAGGACATATTTCTTCACAATGTCCAAATAAACGAATATTAGTTTTGCGTGATGGGGTATTAAGTTCGAAGGACGAGAAAGGGGGAGAAGTGGAGGATGAGTATAAGGATATGCCAGCTCTAGAGGATGTTAGTGAAAATGATGATGCGGACTATGCAGTAGCTAAATCACTTGTCACTAGGAGAGCCCTTAGTACTCAAGTTAAGGTGGAAGAGTCGGGTGAGTAGCGATAAAATATATTTCATACTAGGTGCTTCGTGAATAATAAGGTGTGTAGTTTGATAATAGATGGGGGTAGTTGTGCGAACGTTGCTAGCACTACTCTAGTAGAGAAATTGTGCCTCCCTATGCTAAAACACCCTAGGCCATATAAGCTACAGTGGTTAAATGAATCGGGCGAGATTAAGGTAAATAAACAGGTGGTAGTTGATTTGGCGATTGGGAAGTATGAAGATAGCGTGGTTTGTGATGTGGTACCCATGCATGCGGGGCACATCTTGTTGGGCAGGCCATGGCAATTCGATAGGAAGGTTATTCATGATGGATTTAAAAATAGGTATACCTTCACTAAGGATGGGAAAAATATCAAACTAATGCCTTTGTCACCTCAACAGGTCCATGAAGACCAACTGAAATTAAAAAGTGAGGAAGAGAGAAAGAGGGTCGGGACCACGATCCCGGAAAAAGGAGAGTTGAGTGAACAGAAGAGGGTCGGGACCACGATCCCGGAAAAAGGAGAGTTGTGTGAAAAATCGAGAGTTGGGACCACGTTCCCAGAAAAAGGAGAGGGTGTGAAGAGTGCCAGTAAAAGAGAGAAAACAAAAGTGAGCTTCTACGCAAAATATAGTGATATCACCAAAGTTATTTCTACAAATAAGCCAGTGATTTTACTAATGTACAAGGAATCTCTCCTTGTACTTGATGAAGCTAACCACTCCCTCCCTAGTTTAGCTGTGTCTCTTTTCCAGGAATTTGCAGATTTATTTCCCGAGGAGATTCCTAATGGGCTGCCGCCAATTCGAGGGATTGAACACCAGATTGACTTCGTGCCAGGAGTGGTCATTCCAAACAGGCCAGCTTATAGGAGCAATCCAGAAGAGACCAAGGAGCTACAAAAGCAGGTTGAAGAGCTGCTGAAAAAGGGCTATGTTCGGGAAAGCATGAGCCCAAGTTTCACGACTCAGCTGGAGGAGCCTTCCCTTGACCTAATTCGGTAATTGCTGAGGCTTGCTGCTTCTTCAAGTCCTCCAGTTCTTTCTTCAGCTGGATAGTGTCGAATGTGGGCTGGAGCTCTTGGAACCGAACTACAGCATCCTCCAGAGCCAGGATGTAGGTGTTAGTGTGGTCCACCTCACACTCCTTGGATGCCTTATAAACCTCCACGGCAGAATCTTGGTCGGCTCGGGCCTGCTCAAGTTCCTTTTTTCACTATGTCCAGCTGGGCATCAACCTCCACTTTGGCTTTTTTATCAGCTACATTTTGAGCTTTCAGTTTGACGATCTCAAGATTGGCCTTTTCCAATTAGGACAACAGGAGGCCATTCCTTTGAGTTAGGCTCTCACATTGAAGCTCTTGTGCCTTTTCAGCCTCAGCCATTCTCTCTCTCTCTCTCTCTCTCCAGCTCCAATCCCTTATTTCGATTTTTCACCACTATACTTTGACGCATCAGCTCTTCATGCATCTCCATCTGCTCGTGAGCTTTAGCACGGACATGGGACATGTAGTTTGTGTGAGTCCTAGGAAAGCAGATGTGGCGTGGGCAGTGTTAAGTAAGTCCATGTCAGACACCATGGCCTCCTTTCTCTTATCCAAAGATAGCACGACAATATCCAGGGAATTGTGGACACTATTTTGGAAGGAACTTCAAGGAGTTCGACCCCGGACATCTGTGAGATCGGACGTCCCTGAGAGCTTTAGGGGATCTTCCCTTTCAGCTTGGCCATTTCGACCGCCCGTGCCTATACCAAAATACGAGAATTCAGTGGGGTCATCAGTAGTTGGAGACGAACGGGTCGGATGGTCTGGAGACACATGAAGATCGGATTGAACGACATTCTCTAGAGAGGTCGGGTCATCAAATAGAACTAAAGGGTCAGAGCGTGTAGGTAAGGTGGGATGAGTATTCTCCATCAGCTTTCCCTTTTGGCAAAACGGGAAAGTAATAGGTCGGATTGTTGGGTCCCGCTTGATTGACCCAAAGCAGTAGGGGAGACTGTTGTTAGACTAGCCCGGAACAAGTTCTCTTTTGTGATTAATTCCCTAAAGTCCAGATCTCATTTATCAAGGTTGTCTGCCCTTTGCAGTTGTTGTTCGAAAGCCAACGACTTGGATAGATTGGAGGGACCTGAAAAAAAAAGGAAAATAATTAATATTAGGAAAAGTAGTCTTAGGTAAAAGAATGAACAACATAACATACAGGTTTATAATGAGTGGGGATGGCATAATCCAGCTCATCAATTTGTTCCAAAGTCTGCCATTGGCCGCCTATGTAAGACCACCGATCCCTCCAACCCTTAATGGAGTCCGGTAGCTCTTCCACTAAATTTTCTCCAGATCGAGGTCAGACCATTATGTAATACCAACCCGAATGACTAGGAATCCCAACTTACTCCATATGACTAGGAATCTCAACTTACTTCATATGAATAGGTCGAACTCACATGGATGTGGAGGAGGGAATCCCAACTTACTCCATATGACTAGGAATCCTATGATAACCCTCCACCCATTCGGAGTGATTTGTGACGGAGCTAAACCCTTGTACCGAAGATAATTTGTCACATCACGGGGTAGAGGGAATCTCAGGCCTGTCTCTAACATCATCCTGTTGGCAGCTACACATCCCTCTAGGGGTTCATCTGCCCGCGCACTCCAGGATCAAAGTTGCAGAGTTTGTTTTAGGAGAGACAACGAAGTAATGAATGGTTCCCACTTATATATAGAAGTTTGAATTAATCATTAGTACATAATTCGAAGAGGAATCTCGAGCCCTTCAACAGATTAAAGGAAATGACAGTTGATTGCACTTCTCTGGCAAGGTCAGACCTATATCCACAATGGGCAAATGACACGTGGAAGCATCATCATTACTTTTGTCCCCATGATTAATTCTAAAATAGTATCTATAGGAGCGGACCTAAAATCCTTTCAACTCCACTCCTAGGGGCAATTGTTAATGGGCAATCCCACCTAGGTGATGAAACAGCAACGTTTAATGGCATTTGGGGTTTTGAGGTCGGATCATTGAAGATAATCAACATTTCCCACCTGACACCCCTGGGTCGGACAACGAGTAAATCATCTCCAAAAAATGAAGAGACAGGCTCCAATCATATTTCCGACCTGGACATGTCAGGTCAGACAAACTTTATTTATTCCCAGCAGTGGAAAAGATGAGGTCCAATCTATATGTCCGAGGTGGAAGGGTCAGGTCGGATGGTTGACTTGCTATGATTGAACTAGGTCATAACTACTTTCGTACATGGCAGTTGAAACAGTTATTCAGACATGTAATCAGTTAGAACATATAAAAGTCAACTATCTAGTTCTATGTAAGAGTTCAATTAGTTTAGTTATGTCGTAATGTCAGGCAGCCAGGTATTGTAATAAGTCAGCTTATAGGAGCAATCCAGAAGTGACCAAGGAGCTACAAAAGCAGGTTGAAGAGCTGCTGAAAAAGGGCTATGTTCGGGAACGCATGAGCCCATGTGCAGTACCAGTTCTGTTGGTACCCAAAAAGGATGGGACTTGGAGGATGTGCGTGGACTGTAGGCAGTCAACAATATTACGGTAAAGTATCGCCATCCCATACCTAGACTTGATGACATGCTTGATGAACTTTATGGTGCTAGTATTTTTTGTAAAATAGACCTTAAGAGTGGTTATCACCAAATTCGTATGAAAGAAGGTGATGAATGGAAAATCGCCTTCAAAACCAAATATGGTTTATATGAATGGACGGTTATGCCGTTCGGCCACTCAAATGCACCGAGCACTTTTATGAGATTAATGAATCATGTCTTGCGTGCTTACATTGGTAAATTTGTCGTGGTATACTTTGATGACATTCTGGTATATAGTAAGAACTTAGGTGATCACATTGAACATTTAAGATCTGTTTTGGAAGTTTTGAAAACTGTTAAACTATATGCTAATTTTAAAAAGTGTACTTTTTGCATGGAAAAGGTAATTTTTCTTGGTTTTGTCGTTAGTTCTAATGGTGTTGAGGTAGATGAGGAGAAAATTCGTGCTATTAAAGAATGGCCAACTTCCAAAAGTATTACGGAGGTTAGGAGCTTCCACGGGTTGGCTGGGTTTTATAGGAGGTTTGTTAAAGATTTTAGCACACTTACAGCACCACTAACAGAAATAGTCAAGAAGAATGTAGGATTCCATTGGGGGGAAGCACAAGAAAATGCTTTTAAAAGGCTTAAGGATAGGTTATGTTCTGCACCGGTTTTGGCTTTACCTAACTTTAACCAAACCTTTGAGATTGAATGTGATGCATCAGGAATAGGTATTGGAGCCGTTCTTATGCAGGAAAAAAGGCCGCTTGCATTTTTCAGTGAAAGGCTGAGTGGGGTAGTTTTGAATTATCCTACCTACGACAAGGAGCTTTATGCTCTTGTTCGTGCCTTGGAAACATGGCAGCACTATCTGTGGCCAAAGGAATTCGTTATACACACTGACCACGAGTCACTGAAACACCTCAAGGGACAAGGTATGCTAAACAAAAGACACGCTCGTTGGATGGAATTCATCGAGACCTTTCCATATGTCATTCGCTATAAGCAAGGTAAGGAGAATGTGGTAGCAGATGCCCATTCTCGCAGGTATGTTCTCTTAACTTCTTTAAATGCGAAGTTGCTTGGGTTCGAATATATTAAAGGTATGTATGCTAATGACCCTAATTTTTCTACCATTTATGCTTCATGTGAAAAAGGTGCAATTGATAAATTTTATAGGCATGATGGCTATTTTTTTAGGGAAAGTAAACTTTGTGTGCCTAATTGTTCTATACGTGAATTGCTTGTGCGTGAGGCTCATGGCCTAAAATGAAAAAGGATGTTCACCATATTTGTGAAAGATGCATAACTTGTAAACAATCTAAGTCTAGAGTCTTACCACAAGGTTTGTATACACCTTTGCCCGTACCTAATGAACCTTGGGTAGATATATCTATGGATTTTGTGTTAGGTCTGTCTAGGACAAAAAAAAGGTAAAGACTCGATATTTGTGGTGGTAGACAGGTTTAGCAAAATGACGCATTTTATTCCTTGTAATAAAACCGATGACGCAACTAACATAGCGGACCTATTCTTTAGGGAAGTTGTAAGACTCCATGGGATACCTAGGAGTATTGTTTCTGATAGGGATGTTAAGTTCCTAAGCTACTTTTGGAAAGTCTTGTGGGGGAAAATGGGTACTAAATTTTTATTTTCTACTACATGTCACCCGCAAACTGATGGTCAAACCGAGGTAGTTAATAGGACATTAATCCAACTTTTACGCACTATAATAAATAAGAATCTAAAAAGTTGGGAGGAATGTTTGCCATTTGTGGAATTTGCTTATAATCGATCTGTGCAATCTACTACTTCATGTTCACCTTTTGAAGTTGTCTATGGTTTCAACCCGCTAACTCCTCTTGATTTAATTCCTTTACCTGCAGATGAACGGAGCAACTTGGACGGGGCGAAAAAGGCTAAGTTTGTGAAAGAACTTCATGAGAAGGTCAAAGGGCAAATTGAAAAGAAAAATGAGCGTTATGCGACTCATGCCAACAAAGGTAGGAGGCAAGTGACGTTCGAGCCAGGTGATTGGGTGTGGGTGCACTTGCGAAAGGAGCGATTCCCAACCCTAAGAAAGTCTAAGTTGCAGCCAAGAGGCGATGGACCTTTTCAAATCCTTGAAAAGATAAATGAGAATGCATATAAACTCGATCTTCCAGGTGAGTATAACGTGTCTGCTTCTTTTAATGTTGCTGATCTTTCTATGTTTGATGCAGGTGATGATTCGAGGACGAATCCTTTTGAACAGGGAGGGGATGATGAGTTCCAGAGTGGGTCGAAGAACGTGGACCCGTTGCACGTGCCCGTAGGACCAATAACGAGACAAAGAGCCAAAAGAATCAAGCAGGCAATGCAAGGATTCATGCAAGCGTGGATGGACGAGTGCTCTAGTGCAAAGACTTCATTTACGTTGCATAACAATGTGGAAGAGGAGCCAAAGTTATTGCAATACATTGGGATCAAGGAAGAACAAGAAATTGGGCAACAATTGAATCACGGCCGTAAAGCCTGATATTACGGTCGTAACGTATTCACGGCCGTAAAGCCAAAATTACGGCCGTAACACTACAATGGCGAAATTATGCAGAAGAGGACTTACGGCCGTAACCCTCTATTTCACGGCCGTAAAAAGTTTAGTAGTTTTAATTCAGAATATTGATTACGGCCGTAAAGGTCATTTTCACGGCCGTAACATATGTTGTCAATTTTTAATCCTTAGCTTGTTTACGGCCGTAAAGGTCATTTTCACGGGCGTAACTTAAGTTCCGAATTTTAAGTTAATGTTAAGCGTTTTTAGCTTTTTAGTTTAGGTTGAATTCTAGTTTATTTTTAGTTGCTTTATTTTCTTTGCCTATATATATGGCTTTATTCAGCATTGTAAGATACAACTTTTATTCTTGAGATTAATAATATTGAAGGTGAGATATTCCCTTATATTTTCTTCGTGTTCTCGTCGAACAAATTAAACTTATCAAAGGATTTGACATCCTTTGTGGCGTTCCCCCTTTGTGGTTCTTATCTCCGCATCATAACGGGTTTTGGGTTTAATATACCCATAGTTCTTGCGTCGTGAGGTCGGGGTTGCATTGTTACCGTCTACTATCTTGGATTTTAGAACTTTCCGGCGTTTAATTCCGCCTGTTCTTGGTGATCCCCATAACGGATCACATCATGAAGTCTAGGTCGGCTAGTCCGAACTGGGGTTCACTTCTTCCCACGTATAAATTTTTCTTCGCATTATTGATATGCACTTATTCTTCTTGCTGACGTGGAGTATTTATATTTCAAAAGATGATAAAAATGAAGAGATCTTGATAAATTACATCTGTACGAGAAAAGATGAAACTGAGAAGAAATAGTTGTCGACAACATTTTTCATATAATGTAGCGCTCGAAATTGTTAATGAAAGTGAGAATGATGAACCAAAATCCATTGAAGAATGTAAACGAAGAAGTGGTTGGCTAAAATGGAAAAGCACAATTCAGACAGAACTGGATTCATTGGAGAAATGTAAAGTTTTTGGATCTATTGTTCAAACTCCTAAAGGAATTAATCCAGTAGGATACAAATGGGTATTCATGTGAAAACGAAATGAGAAAAGTGAAGTCGTGAGATATAAAGCACGACTTGTAGCACAAGGATTTTCGCAAATACCTGTTGTTGATTATATAGAAACATATTCCCCTGTAATGGATGCAATTACATTTCGATATCTAGTTAATTTGGCGATACATGGAAAACTAGATATGCGTATGATGGATGTAGTTTCAGCCTGTTTATATGGGATACTTGACAATGGCATCCACATGAAAATTCTCAAGGGATTTAAAATGCCTGAAGTATATAATTCTCAATGGAAGGTTATTATATTGATTGAAACAATCTGGCCTTATGTGGCATAATCGCCTTAGTGAATATTTGTTAAAAGAAGGATACAAAAATGATCCTATATACCCTTGCATTTTTATAAAAAAAAGTCAATAAATGGGTTTATAATTATTGCTGCATATGTTGATGACTTGAATATTATTGGTACTGTTGAATTCCAAAGGAAGCTGAAGAATTAAAGTCAGAATTTGAGATGAAAGATCTTGGAAGGACAAAATCATGTCTTAGCTTACAAATTGAACATTTATCAGAGGGAATACTTGTTCATCAATCAACATATACAGCAAAGGTCAATAAACGATTTTATATGGATAAGGCGTTTCCATTAAGCACACCAATGGTTGTTCGCTCACTTAATGTAGAGAAGGACCCATTTAGACCTCGAGAAGATAATGAAGAATTTCTTGACCCTGAAGTACCATATCTTAGTGCTATAGGTGCACTACTATACCTTTCCAACAACACGCGATCTGATATTGTATTCTCAGTAAGTTTACTAGCAATATATAGTTCTTCTCCTACACAAAGACATTAGGATGGAATAAAACATATATTGAGATATCCCTGAGGAACAATTGACATGGGGTTGTGCTGATGCGGGATATCTGTCAGATGCACATACAACTAAATCTCAAAATATTATTTATTTACTTGAGGGGGTACTACTATAACATGGAGATCTACAAAGCAGACATTAACAACTACTTCTTCTAATCATTCTGAACTACTTGCAATAGACTAGGCAAGTTGAGAATGTGTATGGTTGAAATCAATGACTCAACATACAAGGGAGACGTATGATCTATCTTCAGAAAAGGGAAACCCAATAATTTTGTATGAAGACAATACTGCATGTATAGCTCAACTAAACAGAGGTTTCATTAAGGTGATAGAACTAAACACATTTCTCCGAAATTCTTCTTCATACATGCTCTTGATAAGGGTGGTGAAATTGACATTTGAAAAATTCATTCCAATGATAATCTGGCAGATATTCCCAAAATCATTACCTACTGCAACATTTGAAAAATTGGTAAAAAAGATCGGAATGCGTCGGGAGATCTCAATCAACATTATCATTAGGAACATTAAATACGCGCACTCTTTTTCTCCTTAGTTGAAGTTTTGTCTCACTGGATTTTTTGAGCAAGGTTTTTAACGAGCCAACTATTGTGGTGCATTTATAATGCACTCTTTTTCCTTCATTACTGGTTTTTTCTCACAAGGTTTTACCTAGTAAAATTTTAATGAGACATTATTATATTCATCTATGGACAATATCTTTGGAGATATACATCAGGGGTAGAATTATGCTGTATTCTTTTTCCTTCGTCCAAGTTTTATCCCATTGAATTTTACTGGCAGGATTTTAAGAAAGAAGTACTTCAGATTTCCAAGTCTTGGAGAATAATTGCCATTTTTCAGTTGATAAAATAGTCATTCAAGGGCGAGTATTGTAAATTATTTTAGGAAACAATAACCTAAGTATTACCTAACTTATTTTATTAAATAATAATGTGTGAATGACTATTTTGGCCCTATCAAATTCTATAAATAGAGGCCTAGATTGGAACATTTGATGTACAATTGAAAGGAATAAAATTCTCCTCTTTATTCTCTACATCTCGATTCTTTATATTTTTTGATATTTTTACAACACCCTCCCCATTTCACACTTTTTCCCCCAATAACCAATTCATATTTCATAATCAATCCTGAAATTCTCTCAATCAAATACTTAACCTAACTTACCAAAAGTTGAGTAAATAACTAGCGTATAATTCATTTCCACTTCCCCTTCACCTTGCACTACACACTTCAACACAGAGAATTTTGCAGCAACCTAAGTCTTCCTGGGTATACACCTTCTCTCTCAACTTTTCACTGCAATTGATACATTGTGATTCATAGGTTGATACTAGAAAATCTATTTCTAGCCATCAACGATACTAGTGTCACACCCATGCATTGCACAGGAGAATATATGAAATGATTTTGCTGTAAATATAATTTCAAAGTATAAAAAAAAATTAACATACAATTTACTTTGATTAATGATAAAAACTTTCAACCAATGTTCAAAGTAAAAATTAATTAGAATTCTCATAAATTTTGGAAAACCTCTTTAAATACTAAATTGTTTGTACGACTTGTGATTGTCCATACCTGTGCGATACAAGAAAGTTGTTATAGACAAAATATATTTAAACAGTTGTTCAAATTTAAATTAAATAATGCAATTTTTCAACTCCATGTTGCATAGAATAAATAAAATCTTTGTCCAAATATTTTTTACTGCAGTTTGTGGTTGTCCACACAGTGGTGATACATGGAAGTGTTATAGACAAAATATATTTTAAATAATTGGTCATACATAAATTAAATAATGCAATTTTTCAAAACTCATGTTGCATAGAATAAATAAATAAATAATTGTCCAAATATTTTTTTACTACCATGAATAGAAGAAATAATGATGTGATCCGGACCAGGCATCGAAGGGCGAAGTCGAGGCTCTTCTTGCAACTTAACTATATTTTTTACCCCTCCGTGCAATCATGTCCTCTTCTAGAAGTTTTAATTGATAATTTAATCTGGATAATGGATTAATCTTTTCCTTCACCTCCTTCTTATTCTCAAGTATTTGCTCTAGTGTTAAACTAGCTAGGGTGATTGATTCTCCATCCTTCACAAATTTGTACATGTTTCTATTCTTATCATAAAATGTGATGAGAACCCGGGAGGGGGTCCTCGTCGTAGCTCGCGGAATAACGCTTGGAAAGTTTCAAATCTAGATTAATTGACGATAACAATACGACCCGACACTCACGACTCAAGAACCAAGGATGTATCAAATCCAAGACCCGTTAAGATGCGGAATGAAGAACCATAAAGGGGTGAACGTCACAAAGGTTGTCAAATCCTTTGATAAGTTCAAGGAGTTCAATCAAGAACGAAGAAGAATAGGGATAAACTCACCTAATTCAAGCAATCTCATTAATCATCAAAGTTATTTGTTTACAATGACAAAGAAAAGTTAATATACTCCAAAAACGCGTCCAAAATAACCCTAGCTGCAAAATACCAAAAATAAGACGCGGCGCATTTTTACGGCCGTGAAAATATACCTTACGGCCGTAATTGACCCTCGGGTCCAAAAATGATTTTAACTCTTACGGCCGTGACATTGGTTCTTACGGCCGTAAGACACCTTCTGAATAAAAAACTGCCTAATTCCTTACGGCCGTGAATTGGTTGTTACGGCCGTGCGATAGCAAAGTTACGGCCGTAACTCCAGACCTTACGGCCGTAAATTGTCTTCTGAATTCTTTTCTTCTTGTTCTTTGACCCAAATGCCTTGTGACGGTTTTGGCACATCTCCCATATTGTCATGCATTGAAATTGGAGTCTTTGACCATGCATTTGAGTATTCATCCACCCAAGCTTGCATAAACCCCTGCATTGCTTGCTTGATCTTCTTAGCCCTCTGCCTCGTTATTGGTCCCACAGGTACATGCAACGGATCCTTGCTCGTTGGTCCACTCAGGTACTCATCATTCCCTCCCTGTTGAAAAGGATTCGTCCTCGAATCATCACCTGCATCAAACAAAGAGAGATCAGCAACGTTGAATGTAGCAGATATATTATACTCACCTGGGAGGTCCAACTTATAAGCATTGTCATTGATTCTCTCAATGACTTGAAACGGCCCATCTCCTTTAGGCTGCAGCTTAGACTTCCGTTGTGCTGGAAATCGTTCCTTTCGCATGTGAACCCACACCCAATCGCCTGTATCTAATTCTTCTTTTCTATTTGTAGCCGGACCTTTTCATGGAGCGACTTCAACAGCTCAGCTTTCTTCTTGCCATCCAAAATGTTCCTGTCATCTACAGGCAAAGGAATTAGGTCCAAAGGGGTTAGTGGATTGAAGCCATACACAATTTCAAAAGGAGAGTAAGTAGTAGAATGTATAGCTCTGTTATATGCAAACTCCACAAATGGTAAACATTCCTCCCAACTCTTCAAAATTTTATTTATGACAACACGCAAGAGTTGTGTTAACGTCCTATTGACTACTTCCGTCTGACCATCCGTTTGAGGATGGCATGTAGTGGAAAACAATAGTTTAGTACCCATTTTTCCCCACAGAACCTTCCAGAAGTAACTAACGAATTTGACATCTCTGTCAGACACTATACTCCTAGGCACCCCATGTAGTCTGACAACTTCCCTAAAGAATAAGTCAGCTATGTTCACGGCATCATCAGTTTTATGGCAAGGAATGAAGTGTGCCATTTTACTAAACCTGTCCGCCACCACAAAAATGGAATCCCGACCTTTTTTGGTCCAAGGCAATCCTAACACAAAGTCCATGGATATATCTACCCAAGGCTCACTAGGAACTGGTAGAGGAGTGTACAAGCCATGTGGTAATACCCTAGACTTGGCCTGTTTACAAGTTATGCATTTATTACAAATTTGGTGAACATCCCGTTTCATCCTAGGCCAATAAAAATGTTCCTTCAACGTTTCCAATGTTTTTAAAACACCAAAATGACCCATCAAACCACCCCCGTGAGCTTCACGTACTAAAAACTCACGCATAGAACAACTAGGCACACACAATTTATTTTCCTTAAACAAATAACCATCATGCCTATAAAATCTATCAAATGCTCCCTTTTCGCAAGAGACATAAATAGAGGAAAAATCATGATCGTTCGCATACAAATCTCGAACATATTCAAATCCCATTTATTTAGCATTCAATGAATTAAGGAGCACATACCGTGTTGACAACGCATCTGCAACTATATTTTCCTTACCGTGTTTGTATTGAATGACATAAGGAAAAGTCTCCACAAACTCCATCCATCGGGCATGTCTTTTGTTTAACTTACCTTGCCCCTTGTGGTGCTTTAATGACTTGTGATCCGTGTGGATGACAAATTCTTTTGGCCAGAGGTAATGTTGCCAAGTCTCCAATGCCCTGACAAGAGCGTAAAAGCTCCTTATCATACGTTGGATAGTTCAACGCTGCCCCGCTCAGCTTTTCACTGAAATAAGCTATCGGCCTCTTTTCCTGCATAAGAATAGCTCCAATCCCTATTCCTGATGCATCACATTCAATCCCGAAGGTTTGGTTAAAATTAGGTAATGCTAAGACTGGTGCAGAACATAAGGCATCTTTAAGCAGTGCAAAGGCATTTTCCTGTTCATCCCCCCAACGGAACCCACACTCTTTTTAATTACCTCAGTGAGTGGTGTGGCGATTGTACTGAAATCTTTCACAAACCTCCTATAAAAACTTGCTAACCCATGAAAACTCCTTACCTCAGTTACACTCTTTGGTGTTGGCCATTCCCGAATAGCTCGGATTTTCTCCTCATCAATCGCAATACCATCCTTACCAACAACATAACCAAGGAATATGACCTTATCGATGCAAAACGTACACTTTTTAAAGTTAGCATACAAATTTTCAATGCGTAAAACATCAAGTACAAACCTCAAATGCTTAACATGCTCTTCTACATTCTTACTATAAATTAAAATGTCATCAAAATACACGACCACAAATTTACCAATGAAAGCTCGTAAAACATGGTTCATCAACCTCATGATATACTAGGTGCATTGGTGAGACCAAACGGCATAACTAACCATTCATAAAGCCCGTATTTGGTCTTGAATGCAGTTTTCCATTCGTCCCCCTCTTTTATGCGTATTTGGTGATATCCACTCTTAAGGTCAATTTTACTAAAGACGCATGAACCATACAATTCATCAAGCATGTCATCTAACCTAGGTATAGGATGGCGATACTTTACCGTGATATTGTTGATGGCCCTACAATCCAAGCACGTCCTCCAGGTTCCATCCTTCTTGGGCACCAATAAGACCAGCACCGCGCATGGGCTCATGCTTTCTCGAACGTAGCCCTTGCTCAACAACTCGTAAACTTGCCGCTGAAGCTCCTCTGTTTCCTCCAGATTGCTTCTATATGCAGGCCTATTTGGAATGACAGCTCCCGGTCTAAAATCAATCTGGTGCTCGATGCCCCGAATGGGTGGCAGCCCACTGGGTATGTCTTTCGGGAATACATCATCAAATTCCTGTAAAAGAGAAACAGCTAAATGGGGGAGGGAAGAGTTAGTGTAACCGAGCGCAAGGAAGGAGTCCTTGTACATTAGTAAGACCATTGGTTGGTGGTCAAGGGCAGCTCTTTTGATATCACTCTTTTTGGCTAGGAAGCCCACTTTGGTTTTCTCTCATCTTTCTTTTCTGGCACTCGTCACTCGCTCTCCTTTTTCTGAGGTGGAACCCTCAACTCTCTGTTTTTCTCTCAGCTCTCCTTTTTCTGGGATCGTGGTCCCAACTCTCTTTTGAACACTCAGCTCTCTTTTTTCTGGGATCGGGGTCCCAACTCTCTGTCTTCTCTTCCTCACTTTTTAGTTTCAGCTGATCCTCATAAACTTGCTGTGGAGTAAATGGCATAAGTCGAATGCTTTTCCCATCCTTCGTAAAACTGTATCTATTTTTGTACCCGTCATGTACCACCCTCCTGTCATATTGCCATGGCCGACCCAACAGGATGTGTCCAGCATGCATTGGAACCACATCACAAATTAACTCATCCTCGTATTTCCCGATAGAAAGGTTGACTAACACCTGCTTATTTACTTTTATCTCACCGGACTCATTCAGCCACTGTAATTTATAAGGCCTAGGGTGTTTGATAATAGGTAAACACAATTTCTGATGTGATCCGTTATGGGGATCACCAAGAACACGCGGAATTAAACGCCGGAAAGCTCTAAAATCCAAGATAGTAGACGGTAACAATGCAACCCCGACCTCACGACGCAAGAACTATGGGTATATTAAACCCAAAACCCGTTACGATGCGGAGATAAGAACCACAAAGGGGGAACGCCACAAAGGTTGTCAAATCCTTTGATAAGTTTAATTTGTTCGACGAGAACACGAAGAAAATATAAGGGAATATCTCACCTTCAATATCATTAATCTCAAGATAAAAGTTGTGTTTTACAATGCTGAATAAAGCCATATATATAGGCAAAGAAAATAAAGCAACTAAAAATAAACTAGAATTCAACCTAAACTAAAAAGCTAAAAACGCCTAATATTAACTTAAAATTCGGAACCTAATTTACGGCCGTGAAAACAACCTTTACGGCCGTATATCACGCTACGGATTAAAAATTGACAACATATGTTACGGCCGTGAAAATGACCTTTACGGCCGTAATCAACATTCTGAACTAAAAGATACCAAACTCTTTACGGCCGTGAAGATGTGGGTTACGGCCGTAAGTCCTCTTCTGCAAAATTTCGCCATTGTCGTGTTACGGCCGTAATATTGGCTTTACGGCCGTGAATCCGTTACGGCCGTGATTTCAGTCTTTACGGCCGTGACTCAGCTGCTGCCCAATTTCTCGTTCTTCCTTGATCCAAATGCATTGCAATAACTTTGGCTCCTCTTCCACATTCTTATGCATCGTAAATGAAGTCTTTGCACTAGAGCACTCGTCCATCCACGCTTGCATGAATCCTTGCATTGCCTGCTTGATTCTTTTGGCTCTTTGTCTTGTTATTGGTCCTACGGGCACGTGCAACGGGTCAACGTTCTTCGAGCCACTCCGGAACTCATCATCCCCTCCCTGTTGAAAAGGATTCGTCCTCGAATCATCACCTGCATCAAACAGAGAAAGATCAGCAACATTAAATGAAGCAGACACATTATACTCACCTGGAAGATCGAGCTTATATGCATTCTCATTTATCTTTTCAAGGATCTGAAAAGGGCCATCGCCTCTTGGCTGCAACTTAGACTTTCTTAGGGTTGGGAATCGCTCCTTTCGCAAGTGCACCCACACCCAATCACCTGGCTCGAACGTCACTTGCCTCCTCCCTTTGTTGGCATGAGTCGCATAACGCTCATTTTTCTTTTCAATTTGTCCTTTCACCCTCTCATGAAGTTCTTTCACAAACTTAGCCTTTTTCGCCCCGTCCAAACTGCTCCGTTCATCTGCAGGTAAAGGAATTAAATCAAGAGGAGTTAGCGGGTTGAAACCATAAACAACTTCAAAAGGTGAACATGAAGTAGTAGAATGCACAGATCGATTATAAGCAAATTCCACAAATGGCAAACATTCCTCCCAACTTTTTAGATTCTTATTTATTATAGTGCGCAAAAGTTGGATTAATGTCCTATTAACTACCTCGGTTTGACCATCAGTTTGTGGGTGACATGTAGTTGAAAATAACAATTTAGTACCCATTTTCCCCCACAAGACTTTCCAAAAGTAGCTTAGGAACTTAACATCCCTATCAGACACAATACTCCTAGGTATCCCATGGAGTCTTACAACTTCCCTAAAGAATAGGTCCGCTATGTTAGTTGCGTCATCAGTTTTATTACAAGGAACAAAATGCGCCATTTTGCTAAACCTGTCTACCACCACAAATATCGAGTCTTTACCTTTTTTTGTCCTAGGCAGACCTAACACAAAATCCATAGATATATCTACCCAAGGTTCATTAGGTACGGGCAAAGGTGTATACAAACCTTGTGGCAAGACTCTAGACTTAGATTGTTTACAAGTTATGCATCTTTCACAAATATGGTGAACATCCCTTTTCATTTTAGGCCAATAAAAATGCTCTTGTAAAGTTTCTAATGTCTTAAAAACACCAAAGTGCCCCATTAACCCTCCACCATGAGCCTCACGCACAAGCAATTCACGCATAGAACAATTAGGCACACAAAGTTTATTTTCCCTAAACAAATAGCC
Organism: Ligustrum vulgare; assembly: GCA_963555705.1. Taxonomy (NCBI): domain Eukaryota; kingdom Viridiplantae; phylum Streptophyta; class Magnoliopsida; order Lamiales; family Oleaceae; genus Ligustrum; species Ligustrum vulgare. The sequence continues at coordinate 35,452,219 of OY743178.1, forward strand.
ATCATGCCTATAAAATTTATCAATTGCACCTTTTTCACATGAAGCATAAATGGTAGAAAAATTAGGGTCATTAGCATACATACCTTTAATATATTCGAACCCAAGCAACTTCGCATTTAAAGAAGTTAAGAGAACATACCTGCGAGAAAGGGCATCTGCTACCACATTCTCCTTACCTTGCTTATAGCGAATGACATATGGAAAGGTCTCAATGAATTCTATCCAACGGGCGTGTCGTTTGTTTAGTTTACCTTGTCCCTTGAGGTGTTTCAGTGACTCGTGGTCAGTGTGTATAACGAATTCCTTTGGCCATAGATAGTGCTGCCATGTTTCCAAGGCACGAACAAGAGCATAAAGCTCCTTGTCGTAGGTAGGATAATTCAAGACTGCCCCACTCAGCTTTTCACTGAAAAATGCAATCGGTCTTTTTTCCTGCATAAGAACAGCTCCAATACCTATTCCTGATGCATCACATTCAATCTCAAAGGTTTGGTTAAAGTTAGGTAAAGCTAAAACCGGTGCAGAACATAACCTATCCTTAAGCATTTTAAAAGCATTTTCTTGTGCTTCCCCCCAATGGAATCCTACAGTTTTCTTGACTATTTCTGTTAGTGGTGCTGCAAGTGTGCTAAAATCTTTAACAAACCTCCTATAAAACCCAGCCAACCCGTGGAAGCTCCTAACCTCCGTAATACTTTTGGGAGTTGGCCATTCTTTAATAGCACGAATTTTCTCCTCATCTACCTCAACACCATTAGAACTAACGACAAAGCCAAGAAAAATTACCTTTTCCATGCAAAAAGTACACTTTTTAAAATTAGCATATAGTTTTTCAGTTTTTAAAACTTCCAAAACAGATCTTAAATGTTCAATGTGATCACCTAAGTTCTTACTATATACTAAAATGTCATCAAAGTATACCACGACAAATTTACCAATGTAAGCACGCAAGACATGATTCATTAATCTCATAAAAGTGCTAGGTGCATTTGAGAGGCCGAACGGCATAACCATCCATTCATATAAACCATATTTGGTTTTGAAGGCGGTTTTCCATTCATCACCTTCCTTCATACGAATTTGGTGATAACCACTCTTAAGGTCTATTTTACTAAAAATACTAGCACCATAAAGTTCATCAAGCATGTCATCAAGTCTAGGTATGGGATGGCGATACTTTACCGTAATATTGTTGACTGCCCTACAGTCCACGCACATCCTCCAAGTCCCATCCTTTTTGGGTACCAACAGAACTGGTACTGCACATGGGCTCATGCTTTCCCGAACATAGCCCTTTTTCAGCAGCTCTTCAACCTGCTTTTGTAGCTCCTTGGTCTCTTCTGGATTGCTCCTATAAGCTGGCCTGTTTGGAATGACCGCTCCTGGCACGAAGTCAATCTGGTGTTCAATCCCTCGAATTGGCGGTAGCCCACTAGGAATATCCTCGGGAAATAAATCTGCAAATTCCTGCAAAAGAGACATAGCTAAACTGGGGAGGGAGTGGTTAGCTTCATCAAGCACAAGGAGGGATTCCTTGTACATTAGTAAAATCACAGGTTTATTTGTAGAAATAGCTTTGGTGATATCACTCTGTTTTGCGTAGAAGCTTACCTTTGTTTTCTCTCTTTTACTGGCACTCTTCACACCCTCTCCTTTTTCTGGGATCGTGGTCCCAACTCTCGGTTTTTCACACAACTCTCCTTTTTCCGGGATCGTGGTCCCGACCCTCTTTCTCTCTTCCTCACTTTTTAATTTCAATTGGTCTTCATAGACCTGTTGAGGTGACAAAGGCATTAGTTTGACATTTTTCCCATCCTTAGTGAAGGTATACCTATTTTTAAATCCATCATGAATAACCTTCCTATCGAATTGCCATGGCCTGCCCAACAAGATGTGCCCCGCATGCATGGGTACCACATCACAAACCACCCTATCTTCATACTTCCCAATCGCCAAATCAACTACCACCTGCTTATTTACCTTAATCTCGCCCGATTCATTTAACCACTGTAGCTTATATGGCCTAGGGTGTTTTAGCATAGGTAGGCACAATTTCTCTACTAAAGTAGCGCTAGCAACGTTCGCACAACTACCCCCATCTATTATCAAACTACACACTTTGTTATTCACAAAACACCTAGTATGAAATATATTTTCTCGCTGCTCACCCGACTCTTCCACCTTAACTTGAGTACTAAGGGCTCTCCTAGTGACAAGTGATTTAGCTACTGCATAGTCCGCATCATCATTTTCACTAACATCCTCTAGAGCTGGCATATCCTTATACTCATCCTCCACTTCTCCCCCTTTCTCATCCTCCGAACTTAATACCCCATCATGCATAACCAATATTCGTTTATTTGGACATTGTGAAGAAATATGTCCTAAACCGGAACATTTAAAGCAACGGATATCTCTAGTCCTAGAAGCTTGAGAGTCAGAAGTAATTTTACCTTTGTTGGGTGGCTCTACCTTTCCCTTCGATGCCTCAAATTTATTTTTCTGCACAACCCCTTCATTTTTGGAAATCCCACTCCACGTAGACTTACCAAAAGAATTGGAACTTGTAGAGAATTTGGAAGTTCCCTTCCTTTTTAATTGTCGCTCCACTTTCATGGACATGTGAAGCATTTCCTCCAAATCGATATAATGCTGCAATTCAATAACATTAGCAATATCTCGATTTAAACCATTTAAAAACCTAGCCATGGTTGCCTCCGGGTCTTCCTCTACATTAGCCCGAATCATGGCAACCTCCATCTCCCTATGGTAATCCTCCACACTCTTACTACCTTGGGAAAGGGTTTGTAATTTTTGGTAAAGATCCCTATAGTAATGTCCAGGCACAAATCGTTTTCTCATAAGGGCCTTCAACTCATCCCAAGTTTCAATAGGCCTCTCCCCATTTCTCCTTTTACTAGTTACCAATTGATCCCACCATACTATAGCATAATCAGTAAATTCTACGACTGCCAATTTAACCTTCTTAGCTTCAGAATAATTATGACAATCGAAAATTAATTCTACTCTCTTTTCCCATTCAAAATAAACGTCCGGATTACTCTTACCCTGAAACGAGGGAATGGACATTTTAATGTTACCAACATGTCCATCTACATCATCCCTACGATCACGCCTATATCCCCTATCACGTCTTTCTCTCCGATCTCGTCTCCTACCAACACTAGTAATAGACAATTCACCACTATCCTCATCACTATCAACAACCTCAACATGTTCATTCCTAGCTCTAAATTGTGGGTTGAAGTCATACCTTAGTGGTCTCCGTAAATTAGGGAAATTGCGCGGTTGTTCCTGACGTGGTTGAACATTTCCCGCACCTCGTGTCTCCCCCGGATTATTATCCCTTTCCACATTCACGCCGGATTGTGGACCAAATTTTGCTTCCAACTTGGCATCCAACCTCGCTTCCCATTTTGCCAAACGTTCCTCCACCATTGCAAGCATTTTAAAATCTTGAAGATCCTTTTCCGTTGACGAAACTTCCTTCTGTGACATGGTTAGTAATAAAGAAAAGAGAAAAAAATATTAAATAAAGATCCTCACGTGTTTTATCGCTCGTGTATCACTCAATTTGGCTTTTTCCCTCTATTATTCTCACCACTCTGCCTTTTTCCTCTCGATTCCCTTTTCCCCACGTTCTCAAAGAACCCACCAAACTAGTCACGGATTTGGTCCTTGTGGAATAAACCCCAGAGTGCAAATAAGGAAAGTTGATGGAAAATATTGGAATTTAGGAAATTTGAGAAAGAAATTATGGAAACAAGAATTCTATTGCAAGAAGAAGTTTTATGGACACAAGAATAAAGAATTTTATGGAAACAAGGATTTGTTGGAAAGATTTGCCAAATATTATTTTCTTGATTTCTTGTTCGAATCAACAACACTTATTTTCTAATTTTTTTTTTTTTGTAAATTTCGGATTTTTTTTTTTTTTTTTTTTGCTACTCAACTAAAATAATCAAGAAAAAGAAATAGAAATTGGCAAATCTTGAATTTCTGACGAATTTCAAGAATTAAGAATTGGAATGGAATTTTTTTTTTTTTTTTTTTTTGAATGATTAATAACTGGAAATAAAAGAAAAAGAACTGGAATACTAAATAATTGGATTTAGAGACAGGCTCTGATACCAGATGATGTGATCCGTTATGGGGATCACCAAGAACACGCGGAATTAAACGCCGGAAAGCTCTAAAATCCAAGATAGTAGACGGTAACAATGCAACCCCGACCTCACGACGCAAGAACTATGGGTATATTAAACCCAAAACCCGTTACGATGCGGAGATAAGAACCACAAAGGGGGAATGCCACAAAGGTTGTCAAATCCTTTGATAAGTTTAATTTGTTCAACGAGAACACGAAGAAAATATAAGGGAATATCTCACCTTCAATATCATTAATCTCAAGATAAAAGTTGTGTTTTACAATGCTGAATAAAGCCATATATATAGGCAAAGAAAATAAAGCAACTAAAAATAAACTAGAATTCAACCTAAACTAAAAAGCTAAAAACGCCTAATATTAACTTAAAATTCGGAACCTAATTTACGGCCGTGAAAACAACCTTTACGGCCGTAATCACGCTACGGATTAAAAATTGACAACATATGTTACGGCCGTGAAAATGACCTTTACGGCCGTAATCAACATTCTGAACTAAAAGATACCAAACTCTTTACGGCCGTGAAGATGTGGGTTACGGCCGTAAGTCCTCTTCTGCAAAATTTCGCCATTGTCGTGTTACGGCCGTAATATTGGCTTTACGGCCGTGAATCCGTTACGGCCGTGATTTCAGTCTTTACGGCCGTGACTCAGCTGCTGCCCAATTTCTCGTTCTTCCTTGATCCAAATGCATTGCAATAACTTTGGCTCCTCTTCCACATTCTTATGCATCGTAAATGAAGTCTTTGCACTAGAGCACTCGTCCATCCACGCTTGCATGAATCCTTGCATTGCCTGCTTGATTCTTTTGGCTCTTTGTCTTGTTATTGGTCCTACGGGCACGTGCAACGGGTCAACGTTCTTCGAGCCACTCCGGAACTCATCAATTTCTCAACAAGAGTGGTACTAACCACGTTGGTACAACTCCCCCCATCAACGATCAAACTACACACTTTATTATTAACAAAGCATCTAGTATGGAATATGTTTTCCCTTTGCTCACCCGATTCCTCCAACTTAATTTGGGTACTAAGGGCACGCCTAGTAATAAGGGATTGAGCTACCGCATAATCTCCATCATCACAATCACTAGCTTCTTCTAAGGCAGGCATGTCCCTAAACTCATCATCATCCTCAACCTCATCCTCCGACACCACCACCCTATTTCGCACAAACATTATTTTCTTGTTCGGGCATTGTGATGCAACGGGTCCTTACTCGTATGGTCATTCAGGTACTCATCAGAATTGATCAAATCTTAAGTTATAAAAATTAACAAAACTTAGTTGAATATACTTTGAAAATTCATAAATTTATTATTATTTTTAATTTGATAAGAAAAAGAACTCAAACTATAATTAATCATCTATAACTAAATTGAATTCAGTTAACAAATTATTTATAGTATTATAAGACTTAAATGATACAATTTATAATGAATAAAATATTGAAAAAAAGTAAGAAATATAACTGCAATTGTCCTGGATTTCGTTCCAACCTGAATTTCGAAACTTTCCCGGCGTTTTAATTCAATTCCGCGAGCGATCTCTGATTGGGATCACATCATCTGGTATCAGAGTTGGACTCTGAATTCAGGTTTTTTATTCTATCCCAGTTTAATTCTTATGTTTATCATCGAATCTGCTATAAGAATTATCCATATCTTGTTTGTTGGGTCTTTTGTTTTCTGTTTTTCGTGTTCTTCACATGAGAACAAAGAGCTTAAACTGCATGATTATATGTGTTATTTATGATATAGTTTATTTAATTTTACGCTGAACCTATTGAATATTTATTAAGTAAAATAGACATCAAATGTGTATTTGTGTTCGAAAAACTAGTGTTATCCCAAAATGGAAACCTTTTTGGAAAGGAATACTCTAGTGAGTGGATACTAAAACTTTTTATTCTTTAGAACAAGATGACTAAAAGTATCAATTTTGTTTACTCGCACAATTTATTTGCTTTATAACATGTTAGATTAGGTTATATGCAAGTTATAACGTCCCAAATTTTTAAAGAGTTGAAGGCTCGAAGCATTACCAAATTCATAATTTTTATTTATTTATTCTAAATAATGCGGAACATAACATGATTTTATAAATAGTTATTTTCGGGAAAGTAAATATTTTGCAAATTTAAAGAAAACATCATTAATTAAACATACTTTAAATAAACAACATCACATAACATTCAAATAACATGATTCAATATCGACTTAAAGAAATATAATATAAATAAGGCACAAAGGCTAGTAGCTAAATAATATTCCAAAAATAAACAAAAAATACTTAAAATGTCGTTGACATAAATAATAATAAATCTAGAAATTTATATTTGTATCTTTTTACTTGGCATCCAATAGGCACCCACTCTTTCAATCTTCCACGCGTCCATACGAACCATATTAATCTGAAATTTTTAAAGTAAGAGTGAGTATTAAAAATACCAAGTAAGATACGTGCAAATTCTAATTCATCATAATATAAATATAAAGTACATTCATACCAAACATTTTTTCTCGTTTAGAGTAGCTGACCGCAATAAAAACTAGCTCAAGGAACTACTTAAGAATCCTTACATCGATCCCGAAGGATTTAACATAGAATCTCGAAAGATTTAACATAGCATAGACCCAAAGGTATTAAGGCATTAAAAGTAACATTATATAAATACCATGAAAGATTAGAATTTAAAACCACTTGTACATAATATATCTTACCTTGTAATTGATCAAACGAATTTTGAAAGAGAATAAAATTGCATGTTGAAGATCCAAAACCCTTGTTTGATTTGTCTTGAAAATATCGTGATTGAAGTGGTTTGAAATATTTCTAGATTTCTTTTCCGAGACTTAATATTTTTGTGTGATAAATCACTAACTGGTTGACTATATTTATAGATGAAATTTACGCCACAAAGTTGAGTTATAGTATAATTAAAACTTACAAACCGTGCAATGCCACTACTTAGACCAATTAAAATTGAAAAAGTCATGTATTAATACGATAAGCGTGAATTCTCAACAATTAGTATGATATTTAGATTTCTTAAAACAAATAGAATTAGTACAAATAGAATTAGAGCATCTCCAATCACACATTGTCCAAGCTAAAAAAAAGGTGACATTTTGCATCAATTAATTGGACTTCTTAAAAATATCTAATAAACCAACATTGAAGTAAAAAAAAGATCTCCAATGCACCATGTCTGCAATTCAATATTAATTTAAGGTAAAGTCTTCTAACTACAATATCTTGAGCATAACCAATCAGAATTGATTTTCTTTTGAGTCAAAACTCCTAATTAATCACGATCTATAAAACGAGTATAATATTGATATAGTGATTATCTCTCTATCAATAATTAATTATCTAACCAAGATAAAAATTATCGTCAAAACTTATTTTCCTTTTTGTCCCTCAACTTCTAAAAATTTTTTAAACGCATCTAGGTAAAACCCTTATTGCTTACTAATAATAAACTATAAAAATTTTGGATTGTTACACAAGTACTGCAAAACCCAGGCTTAAAAATAATTTTATTTCATATATATATATATATATATTTTATAACAAGATAGTCGTCACCAAAATACACGCATAGTTCCCTCCCTCCAAATATACTTCCCATTTCTGGAAATAAAAACAAAATTAAATAAAATTTCGTGTATTATTAAATGTTTTATTTAAATGTTTGCCAATTAACGCAATTGTGATTTGAATTCGTGTAGATTAATATCAGATTGAAATCCGTATAGATAATATTGAGATTATAAAATTACTTTATTTTTTAGAAATTATATGTTTTCTATGGAAAAAGCATAGTTGTTTGGTTAAACTTTCAATATAAATTTATTGTTTTTATATTTGTAAATTATTGTTCTCTTGCAATTCATATTTATATATTTATTATTAATATTTTTTAATACAAATAATATTTCGATTTAATAATTTAGTTTGATTAAGATTAAACAATTGATTCTATAGTAGTTTAATTTTTATTTTGAATTCATATAGATAAATGTCGTATTTAAATCTCTATAGATAATATTGAGATTACAAAATTAATTTTATTTTTTTGAAAAATTACACGTTTTCTATATTGTGGGAAGTGTACAGTTGTTTGGTTGAATTTCCTATATACTTTTAGCGTTTTTTTTATTTGTAAATTATTGAAAAATAATTTTTTGCAATGATTATGAACTTCTAGAAATATGAATTTTGACATTTTTTTTTATTGTGTATTAACTGTGTTCCATAATAATCTTGAAAATGCAATCTCTTAAATCTTAATTAGTATTCATATATTTTTTAACAAAACAAATATAAGATTAATTTTAATAATTGCCTGAAGATTATGGTCTATAATTTTCAATATAATTTCTTGACCTTCAACGTTGTTGTGTTCCGAAGTCATGACAATTGCAAAATTTGCATAATTATTATTTTAACTACTTGATTTTATAAATAAAAGTATAATTTTATTAGTGAAATACAAATATTTGCTTGGTTAAGATTAAAACCAAGTGTCTAAGTATTGTGATTGATTTTTTCAAATGAAATTTAGAGAAAATGTTAAATATACGAGAGTTAAATGCAGCAACTATGAATATTATGGTTAAGAATAATAATATTTTTTTAATAATTCTTAATTTTAATAGTTGTGTAAATGTTATAGAGTATAAGGTTTTCAGTATAATTGTATTACTCCAATATTGTTTGTTGTCATATCATGATAATTGCTAGATTTACATAATTATTATTTTGACTACTTGATTTTATAAGTAAAAATATTATTTATTGGTTTAATACTAATACTTGTGGGTTTAAGATTAAGAACGCATTTATAATTATTTTTATTGATATTTTGAATGAAAATTGGAAAACCTTAAATACACGAGAGGCATTTAATCATGAGAAATATATCGATAATTTCCATGGAATTAATATTGTATCTGTAATATTACATCAAATATGATATACCATTTAATAAACTACCAAAATTGCATTTTCTTTGAAGTTTATAACTCATTAAAATTATTGAAATTAACAGTTATTTATTACTTAAAACATATAAATTAACTTTTACAATTCAAAGAAGCTTTTATAATTTGAATTGGTTAAATTGTTTATTAAATTTTAATATTTATGTAATAAAATATTATTTTTATGCATTTTGGATTTGTTGTTAATTATTTAGAAACATTAAGATTTCACAAATACTTATCAAAATCGATATTTTTGAATAGAAACTTTCGTGCATTACATGGGAGAAATACTTATGTTATATAAAAGATGCACATAAATATAAAATTTGTATAGTATCTAAAATTACTAAGAAGCCCTATCATACCGTGAACAAGTCTTCTAGTACTTTAAAATTAATTCATTTTGACATATGTGAATTAAATGAAATCTTAACTGGATGAGGAAATAGATATTTTAAAACTTTTATTGATGATGATTCTAGATATACATATTTTTATTTGATGAAGTTTAAGCATGATACATTTGATATGTTTAAAGCATATAAAAAAGTAGAAAATCATTTAAGTAAGAAAATCCTTTCACTTAGAAGTGAAAGATGTGAAGATTTTTCTAATGACTTTAATAGATTTTGTGAAAAACATGATACAATGCATCAATGTTCTGCACCTAGGACTCCTGAACAAACTGGTTTGTCTGAAATAAAAATATAACTGTAGTTGACATGATAAGTTCTATGCTCAATCATGCTAAATTGTCATTTAACTTGTGAGGTGGAGAACTTTAAAGTGCTTGTAGGATACGCCACTAATAGTAAATCCTATAGATTTCTAAACTTGTAAACAAATGTGATAATTGAATAAAATGATGTAGAATTATTTGAGAACTCATTATCTTCAGGTAATGATTTAAGAGAAACACAAGAAGTGTTACCTAGCTCTAGAGGAAAGTCACATGTTTTGGGTGAAATAGACTCTCAACTCTTTTCATACTACTTAGTAGAAAGGAATGAGAAGAATGTTGTAAGAACAATACCTTTCATTCTGCTAGTGAAAATTGATCCTAGGACTTATTGTTAGAATTAATGTACAAGTCCAATTAGTTGGGCCGGACTTTATAATTAGATTAGATTAATTAATATGATTAATTAATCAATGCCCATTAATGGCCCTATTGTGACTAGGGTTAGGGTTTTAAGTGCACATATTAATAAGTGCACTAATGTAGAGAAATCAAGAGAGAGTCGCATTTTCTAGCATAGTTTTCTCTTGCTAGCACAAAGAGAAAAACTTGAATTCTCTCAAATTCATTCCAACTGTTGGAGATTGGTGGAATTCCAAATTCAACTTATAGTGTGGATTTCTGTTAGAGGCTGGACAATTGGACAACTGGTGGTGACAAGATTTATACATCATTTGCAAGATTTTAGATACACGAGATTCATCAAAGGTACAATTCTTAACGTAGATTCTATCTAAGTACAAGGTTGATCCGGGCTTATGGTTTCAAGTATTTTAATTTCTGCTCTGTATGTATAACCCGAAACCTTGCACTTATAATGAAGTTATGGCTTCTCGAGATACTCTTTTGGAAAGATGCCATAGGAGATAAAAATGATTCAATTTTTTCAAACAACACATGGGAACTTGTCGATCTACCATTGGTTCTAAACCTATTGGATGTAAATGGGTGTTTTTAAAGAAATTACAACTCTGATGGTACACTAAACACTTTCAAAACTAGGCTTGTGACAAAAGGATGTCGACCAAATGAAGGAATCGACTACTTCGATACATTCACATGTTGCAAGAATAGCATCCTTTAGGATATTATTTGCATTGACTTCTATAAATGACTTAAATGCCCATCAAATGGATGTCAAAATGGCACTCATAAATGGGAACCTGGATTAGAAAGTCTAGATGGATCAACAAGAAGGTTTTGTTCTACCGGGAAATGAACATAACATTTTAAATATGTAAAGTCATTAATGGTCTAAAGCAAGCACCTAAGAAATGACACAAAAAATTTAACTTAGCAATAACTTTATTTGGCTTTGTGCATAACAGTGTAGATAAATTTTTTTTATTCCAAAGTATGCTATACCAATATTATTATTATTATTATTATTATTATTATTATTATTATTATTATTATTATTATTATTATTATTATTACATATCGAGGACATGTTGATTCTACGTAATCACATGGATGAAATTAAAGAAACAAAGAGGTTTCTATCTTCCACTTTCAAGAAAAAGGATCTTGGAGTAATTGACAATGTTTTGTGGATCAAAGTAAGCAAAAACAGTGTTGATTATTATTTGAGACACTCAAATTATGTGGAGCATGTGATAAACAAATTCAAACACTTGAATACCCCTCTTGACCATAGTACAAGACTTATAAGAATGATGGAAGAGAAATTGCTAAATTAGTGTATGCAAGCATTATAGAAAGTCTTATGTATGTAGCTCAATGCATAACACCGGACATAGCATTTGGGATTAGTAAACTAAGTAGATATACTAGTAATCCTAGTAAGGATCTTTGGACGGTCATTGGAATAGTTCTTGGTTACTTAAAGAAGAAAAAAAATAGATCTTCAACACTCCAACTTTTTGGGAGTTTCGGAAGGATTTACTGATGCTAGTTTGATCCCTAGCACAGAAGAAAGTAAATCCACTTATGATGGTAATTAACATGATAGGTGGTGCAATTTCTTGGAAAACCAGGAAACAATCATGTATTACTCATTCAACCATAGAACTTGAATTCGTAGCACTACCAGAAGCTAGAAAGGAAACATAATTGTTAAAGGATATCTTTTACGAGATTCCATAGGAGATGAAAAGCTAATTTTTCTATTACTATTTTACATAATTGTCAAGCAATACTATCAAGAGCATACAATTAAGTATACACGGAATGTCTTGACATATGAGTTTAAGACATAATTATGCAAGAAATTAATTAAATGTGTAAATTACATTAAGTCAATAGAGAATTTAGCCGATTTTCTTACTAAATTCTAATCAAGAAGGATGGTGTTGAAACTCCTAAATTTAAATCCATAAATTGATAGCAACCCTACATATTATTATTCGAACAATATTTCATGGGTTCAAAGGGTATAAACAAGTCATTTGATAAGTGAATCATTGCAGCGCTATTGAAATTCAAATAAACTATATTCTTTTGAATAACATAGTATTGGTTGTTACTAAGATTGAGGGATGATCATAACAAGATCTTAATGAAGTTCAATTTATTAAACAAGTATCTCTAACAGTAACAAGGATACTGGAAGAATTTCACCTAGTTAAACTTCGAGACGATGTAGTCTCAATAGAGAGAATGAGTTTCTCTACTAAAATATTGACGAATAGGATAAACGTAAGGCTATAATAGCACTAAGCAAGTTTGAGGAACTTATTAACATGTGATACCTATGTGTGTGTTCATATCGGCGTTATCACAAGAAATAAATGGTTCAAAGTTACTAGATACCTGAAATTTAGATAATACTAGTGTTACACCCGTGCGATCCATGGTTATTTGTTACTCACATATATCGAATTTATATGTTAACATTTGAAATGAATATTTAATTAAAAATGAAAAACGAAGGAAGAGAATTAATTTCAAAAAATGTACAATTGTACACATATTTTAATTTTTTTTAGGATTCGTATGCTTACCATTCCAGGAAATATATTTAAATATTGTAATTTAAATTTATTTAAAGTATAAAATGGGAAAGGAAAAGAAAAAAGATCGATAAACGCTCCTATTTCATCCTCTTGCATTTTCTATTTTTCAAAAAAATATATATTTATGTTATATTGATAAAGTTTTTTTTTAAAAAAAAATTATAATTGATTTTCAAGAGGGGAGACAGACCGAGAAACTTTAGGACTTGGAAAACACGGCTATTTAAAAATTTGCATTCAATTTGATTATTTTAAATCAGAATATAATCCAAAATAAATATTAAAGAGTCAATTAATATTACTTAATATTTTAGGAAATATGTTTTAGGCGGTAAAATTGATAAATACCATTTTTGGGAAGTCCTCTCTCTTTATTCTATTGTGAATATATTTAGTCATTGGTTGAGCTCTCATTATCTACAAAGTGAATCAACAACCTGATTAGCCTCACAATAAATGTGAGAGATAGTGTCCCCGTCCTGATGAAGAATATCCCTAATCTGTCTAAGAATCCCCTGAATCTGCCAAGGCCTGCTCGTCCTGGTGATGCAATGAATGGCCATTGTAGAATCATACTCAATCCAAATAGAAGTGATACCCAGTCTGCGAGCAAGAATTATCGCCTCAAGGATAGTGTTGAGCTTTGCCTCTAATATAAGGTAGTCTCTATAGAAAGCTGAGAATGCCCTGATACACTGTCCATCATGATCCCTGATGATACCCCTTCAACTAGCAGCGCCATCCTTGGCGCAACCATCATTGTTAAGCTTGTATGCTCCCACTGATGGAATGCGCCAACGAACCAAAATGGTGAGTGGAGGGGTAGAAATAGCAATAGATGAGTTCCGGAGTGGCTCGACGAACGTTGACCCGTTGCACGTGCCCGCAGGACCAATAACGAGGCAAAGATAAGAAAGAATCAAGCAGACAATGCAATGATTCATGCAAGCGTGGATGGATGAGTGTTCGAGTGCAAAGACATCATTTACGTCGCATAACAAAGTGGAAGAGGAGCCAAAGTTGTTACAATGCATTTGGATAAAAGAACAACAAGAAATTGGGGCAGAAGCATTCTCACGGCCGTAACACCCATTTTTACGGCCGTAAAATCATCTTGGCTAAATTTGTGCAAAAAGGCAGTCACGGCCGTAAACCATGATCTCACGGCCGTAACATTATCAAGACAAAATTATGCAGAAGAGGACTCACGGCCGTAAAGGACATCCTCACGGCCGTAAATAAAGTATAGTCGTTTTTATATTTTTATTCAGAGAGTCGATTACGGCCGTATATAAATTTGTCACGGCCGTAACATATGTTTTGCTTTTTAGTCCGTAAGTCACTTACGGCCGTAAACTTAAAAGTTACGGCCGTAAATTAGGCGGCGTATTTTTTTAACCTAGTTTCAACGTTTAGTTTATTTAGGTATCTTTATTTTGTTAGCCTATATATATGGCTTTATTCAGCATTGTAAAACACAACTATTATTCTTGAGATTAATGATATTGAAGGTGAGATATTCCCTTAATTTCTTCGTGTTCTCGTCGAACAAATTGAACTTATCAAGATTTGACAACCTTTGTGGCGTTCCCCCTTTGTGGTTCTTATCTCCGCATCGTAACGGATTTTGGGTTTAATATACCCATTATTCTTGCGTCGTGAGGTCGGGGTTGCATTGTTACCATCTACTATCTTGGATTTTATAGCTTTCCGGCGTTTAATTCCGCGTGTTCTTGGTGATCCCCGTATCGGATCACATCATCTGGTATTAGAGCCTGTCTCTAAATCAAATTATTTAGTATTCCAGTTCTTTTTCTTTTATTTCCAGTTATCAATCATTCAAAAAAAAATTCATTACAATTCTTGTTTCTTTAAATTCGTCTGAAATTCAAGATTTGCCAATTTCTCAAAGAAGAGCTGTTGATTTGATCAAGAAATCAAGAAAATAATTTTTGGCAAATCTTTGCAACAATTCTTGTTTCCATTAAATTCCTTATTCCATAAAACTTCTTCTTGCAATAAAATTCTTGTTTCCATAATTCCATCTTCAAATTTCCCAATTCCAATTTTTCCATCAACTTTCCTTATTTGCACTTTGGGGTTTATTCCACAAGGACCAAATCCGTGACTAATTTGGTGGGTTCTTTGAGAACATGGGAAAAAGAGAATAGAGAGGAAAAAGGCAGAGAGTGGTGAGATTAATAGAGGGAAAAAGCCAAAATCGAGTGATACACGAGTGATAAAACACGTGAGGATCTTTATTTAATTTTTTTTCTTTTCTTTATTACTAACCATGTCACAGAAGGAAGTTTCGTCGACGGAAAGGGATCTTCAAGATTTTAAAATGCTTGCAATGGTGGAGGAACGTTTTGCAAAATTGGAGGTGAGGTTGGATACCAAGTTGGAAGCAAAATTTGGTACACAAATATCAAGAAAGAATTTAACGTTGACTCGAAAAAGAAAACAATATCAAGAATTTTAAAGAAATTCAAGAAAGTGGTTCTTGAATTTTGACTAGAAAGGAAAGATTATCAAGAATTTTAATTTGACTTGGAAGGTAAGGAATTATCAAGAATCTAAGGAAATTCTAGAAAGTGGTTCTTGAATTTCGGAGTGGCTTTTATTTATTTTTTTTTTTTTTTGAGTTATGATGAATTTTCGGAATTAATAAAAAATTTAAAAAAATAAATAATTTTTTTTTTCTTTTTTTTTAAAAAAAAAATCCGAAAATTCGACACCAACGCAACAAAATAAACAGGACAGGATTTGGAAAACAATCGAATAAGAAAAACAATTTTGATTTTTTTAGGACGACTCTTATGGATCAAACTGGAAAAAAATTTACTGACAAGAAGAACAAGAAAAATTGAAAACAAGGACTCAAATAACAAAAATAGGATATGGATGATTTTTATGGGACTCGATGATAAACATAAAAATCAAACTAGATAGAAAAACACAAGAACCTGAATTTAGAGTCCAGCTCTGATACCATATGATGAGAACCCTGGAGGGGGTTCTCGTCGTAGCTCGCGCAATAACGCTTGGAAAGTTCCGAATTCAGGTTGGAACGGACGATAACAATGCAACCCCGACCTCACGACGTAAGAACCATGGGTATATTAAACCCAAGACCCGTTACGATGCGGAGATAAGAACCACAAAGGGGGAACGCCACAATGAATGTCCAGATCCTTGATAAGTTCAATTGATTTGAACGCCACAAGATTTCAATCTTGATAAGTTCGATGTTTAAAGGGAAAATCCTCACCTTTAGAGAGAGTAAAAACACTCAATAACTTTATTTATCAAAAGTATTCTGTTTTTACATTGAATGGAAAAGCATATAAATAGGCAAAATAAAACCTAATCGCTAACTGACTCTGAATAGAATTCTAATTAGGCTAAAATACCTAAAATAACTAAAATAACCAAAATAACCAAAATTACAAAAAATAATTAAAACCAAAAATAACCACCTAAACCCTAGCCGCAAAACAAGGCCTAAAAACGCGTAACTTGAATTACGGCCGTAACAATTGTCTTTACGGCCGTAATAGCCTCTCGGATCAAAATGTAGTTTAGTTTTTACGGCCGTAACATTTGTCCTTACGGCCGTGAAATACTTGTTGAATAACAAAATTACCAAACTTCAGTTACGGTCGTGGAATCGTTCCTTACGGCCTTGAAATTACAAGGATTAGTTACGGCCGTGAGAACCATAATTACGGCCGTAAACGCTGTTCTGCCCAAATTGTGCGCTGATAATGTTACGGCCGTAATTATGGAAGGTACGGCCGTAAAAGCCCTTCTGCCTTGATTTCTGATCCTTTGACATGAATTTAATCTTGACTCGAGCCCAACATGAAACTTGTTCATTTTCTTATGTAGAATATTGTTGAATTTCCCGTATCTTGATGCATTCTCCGGATCACATCAGATGTAGATGGACATGTTGGTAACATTAAAATCTCCATTCCCTCGTTTCAGGGTAAGAGTAATCCGGACGTTTATTTTGAATGGGAAAAGAGGGTAGAATTAATTTTTGATTGTCATAATTATTCTGAAGCGAAAAAGGTTAAATTGGCAGTCCTAGAATTTACTGATTATGCTATAGTATGGTGGGATCAATTGGTTACTAGTAAAAGGAGGAATGGGGAGAGGCCTATTGAAACTTGAGATGAGTTGAAGGCCCTTATGAGAAAACGATTTGTGCATGGACATTACTATAGGGATCTCTACCAAAAACTACAAACCCTTTCCCAAGGTAGTAAGAGTGTGGAGGATTACCATAGGGAGATGGAGGTTGCCATGATTAGGGAAAATATAGAGGAAGACCCGGAGGCAACCATGCCTAGGTTTTTAAATGGTTTAAATCGAGATATTGCTAATGTTATTGAATTGCAGCATTATATCGATTTGGAGGAGATGCTTCACATGACCATGAAAGTGGAGCGACAATTAAAAAGGAAGGGAACTTCAAAATTCTCTACAAGTTCCAATTCTTTCGGTAAGTCTACATGGAGCGGGACTTCTAAAAATGATGGGGTTGTGCAGAAAAATAAATTTGAGGCACCGAAGGGAAAAATAGAGCCACCCAACAAAGGTAAAATTGCTTTTGATTCTCAAACTCCTAGGACTAGAGATATTCGTTGTTTTAAATGTTCCAGCTTAGGATATATTTCTTCACAATGTCCAAATAAACGAATATTGGTTATGCGTGACGGGGTATTAAGTTCGGAGGATGAGAAAGAGAGGGAGAAGTGGAGGATGAGTATAAGGATATGCCAGCTCTAGAGGATGTTAGTGAAAATGATTATGGGGACTATGCAGTAGCTAAATCACTTATCACTAGGAGAGCCCATAGTACTCAAGTTAAGGTGGAAGAGTCGGGTGAGCAGCGAGAAAATATATTTCATACTAGGTGCTTTTTGAATAACAAGGTGTGTAGTTTGATAATAGATGGTGGTAGTTGTGCGAACGTTGCTAGCACTACTCTAGTGGAGAAATTATGCCTACCTATAGTAAAACACCCCAGGCCATATAAGCTACAATGGTTAAATGAATCGGGTGAGATTAAGGTGAATAAACAAGTGGTAGTTGATTTGGCGATTGGGAAGTATGAAGATAGCGTGGTTTGTGATGTGGTACCAATGCATGGGGGGCACATCTTGTTGGGCAGGCCATGGCAATTCGATAGGAAGGTTATTCATGATGGTTTTAAAAATAGGTATACCTTCACTAAGGATGGGAAAGATATCAAACTAATGCCTTTGTCACCTCAGCAGGTCTATGAAGACCAACTGAAATTAAAAAGTGAGGAAGAGAGAAAGAGGGTCGGGACCACGATCCCGGAAAAAGGAGAGTTGAGTGAACAGAAGAGGGTCGGGACCACGATCTCGGAAAAAAGGAGAGTTGTGTGAAAAACCGAGGGTTGGGACCACGATCCTAGAAAAAGGAGAGGGTGTGAAGAGTGCCAGTAAAAGTAAAAGAGAGAAAACAAAGGTGAGCTTCTACGCAAAACAGAGTGATATCACCAAAGCTATTTCTACAAATAAACCAGTGATTTTACTCATGTATAAGGAATCTCTCCTTGTACTTGATGAAGCTAACCACTCCCTCTTCAGTTTAGCTGTGTCTCTTTTGTAGGAATTTGCTGATTTATTTCCCGAGGAGATTCCTAGTTGGTTGCCGCCAATTCGTGGGATTGAACACCAGATTGACTTCGTGCCGGGAGCAGTCATCCCAAACAGGCTATGTTAGGGAAAGCATGAGCCCATGTGCAGTACCAGTTTTGTTGGTGCCAAAAAAAGATGGGACTTGGAGGATGTGCGTGGATTGTAGAGCAGTCAACAATATTACGGTAAAGTATCGTCATCCCATACCTAGACTTGAAGACATGCTTGATGAACTATACGGTGCTTGTATTTTTAGCAAAATAGACCTTAAGAGTGGTTATCACCAAATTCGTATTAAACAAGGTGATGAATGGAAAACCGCCTTCAAAACAAAATATGGTTTATATGAATGGATGGTTATGCCATTCGGCCTCTCAAATGCACCTAGCACTTTTATGAGACTAATGAACCATGTTTTACGTGCTTACATTGGTAAATTTGTTGTGGTATACTTTGATGACATTTTGGTATATAGTAAGAACTTAGGTGATCACATTGAGCATTTAAGATCTATTTTGGAAGTTTTGAAAACTGAAAAACTATATGCTAATTTTTAAAAGTGTACTTTTTGCATGAAAAAAGGTAATTTTTCTTGGGTTTGTTGTTAGTGCTAATGGTGTAGAGGTAGATGAGGAGAAAATTCGTGCTATTAAAGATTGGCCAACTCCCAAAAGTATTACGGAGGTTAGGAGCTTCCACGGGTTGGCTGGGTTTTATAGGAGATTTGTTAAAGACTTTAGTACACTTGCAGCACCACTCACTGAAGTAGTCAAGAAAAGTGTAGGATTCCATTGGGGGAAAGCACAAGAAAATGCTTTTAAAGTACTTAAGGATAGGTTATGTTCTGCACCGGTTTTGGCTTTACCTAACTTTAACCAAAACCTTTGAGATTGAATGTGATTTATCAGGAATAGGTATTGGAGCCGTTCTTACGCAGGAAAAAAGGCCGCTTGCTTTTTTCGATGAAAAGCTGAGTGGGACAATTTTGAATTATCCTACCTACGACAAGGAGCTTTATGCTCTTGTTCGTGCCATGGAGACATGGCAGCACTATCGTGGCCAAAGGAACTCGTCATACACACTGACCATGAGTCCCTGAAACACCTCAATGGACAAGGTAAGCTAAACAAAAGTGTAGCGACAGAGAATTTTCCATGACTTATTTAAATAAATAATTATTTTTAAAATGTGTCGCTACGACTTTGTCCATTTATTTTAAAACACGTGTTCGTCTAGCCAACGAAGTAAAATTTTATTTTAAATTTATCTTAGTCAAATTCCAGTCCAATTAAAGTGAATCATTTTCAGTATTTATCCTTAAGTCCAGATTTCAATTTTTAAATAGATTATCCAAATTATTCTGGTTTTATGTCCAAGTTCGTTATTTAATTTAAAGTCAAATCTTATCAAAAATATTCTAAGATCATTTATTTTTTTTATTTTGTCCAATTTTCATTTATTTGGACTCAAATTATATTAAGTCCAAATTTCGACTGTTTTAATCCAATCCAACAACCCGAGTCCAAATGTTTTACCGATCATTCAAGCCCTTTTAACAACCCAATCAATAAATTCTTGGCCCAACTAAATCAACAACTTATTTTCCAAGTATTTCCTTACACAACCATATTCACTTCCCAAAATTCTCACAATTTTCCATAAACCAAGATTTAACCTAAACTACCATGTTTAACACCTAAATCAACCATTAAGTAGATCCCTAACCTCATTATCGAAAACACGCAACCACCTCCAGTAAAGGTATTCCCCCTCTCAACTACTGCACACCAATCCCACAATCCCAAACCAAGCCGCCACCACCACGAACCTTTAACCTCCGACCCACAACCTCAACTCCTCATTCCTCAAATCATCAAAGAAACCCAAGGAAAAACCAAAATTAAACGAACCCATCAATCTTCCAATCCAATCATCCGAGCCTCCATCACCACCGGAAACCTTCACCACATCAACCAAAAATCTACCAGAGCCACCACAGAACCACAAGCTGCACCCAATTTAAACCAGTCACTACCTTCTGTCGCCAAACCGCCACCTCCATCACCTGCATCAATCCAACACCTCACTGTCCATACCCAAATTAAACATCAACAATATCACAACAACCTCAAATCGACCGCCCCTGCCACAATCCCAAATCCTACCACCCCGTTTCCAAAAATCGAGTTTTCCACCATAGACGATCCCACAAAATTATCACCACTGCAAACCAACATCATCAACATCCTCGTGTCATTGCCAAAACCGAACCACCACCGCATCGGAATCGCGGCCTCCAACTCGCAATTTCATCAACACCGCACCGACTGCCCAACTCCAATCCGACCCCAAATTCACAAAAATCAAACCCAAAACCCAAGAATAAACTAAGCCAACAAACTTACCTCAATCATCAACCGTATTATCACCGGAAAACCCATGATTTCCGATCCTTCAAGCCCCGGTTTCGCACCCTAAACCCTCACCAACTCCGGCCAAACACCCACTGGCGCCACCACGCGAAGGTGGCGCTGTCGTCAGTTCGGCCTTCCGTCGGCCGTGGTGGAACGGGCGAAGCCCTCCCCGTCGCCTCCCTCTCTTGTCTCTTCTCTGTTTTGAACGAAATGAAGAGAGAGAGGGAGTGAAATTGGTTATACTGATTTTGATTTTGATTGAAATTGCTTTTAAGCCCCAAACTTTGAAATGTGTCTATTTCAATCCCTTGTTTTTAGAAGTCCCTTAATTCAATGTTTACACTTTTGAAATGAGTTAATTGAGCCCTAGCATTTTAAAATCCAACGAGTCAGCCCACTAATTTTGAAAAGTCCATTTCAGCCCCTACACTTTTAAAATTCATGCTTTCTTTAAAATTTCAATTCAACCCCTAAACTTTATTTACTTTAATATTTCAAATTTTCAAAAGACTAAATTAATTTAATTTTCTTTTGGCTAGGCGATACATTTGGTGATTTAGAAGATTGACGTGATTTCAGCTTTACTTTCAAACTCGTGATTTAAGGTAGACTCGCCTCCACTAATTAGTTTAAATTATAATTTACATGTCTTATGTGAAGTTACGTGAATTATATGCTTTGTTGCATGAGACAAGAATATCTCTTATGAGATAAGAATGAGAAATGATGTTATGCATAACTTACTTGCTTAAATGCATGAGACGAGACTACCCACACCCTATGATTTTTTTGAAGAGCCTTTGGTTTTATTTAAAATAGTCTATGATGATGATGATGATGTCACAGTATGATTGCATAATTACATGTTAAATTATTCTGTAAATTAATTATTGGCCATGAGTCTACTGAGTATTTCTTTCGAAATGCTCACTCCATTTTAACAGCTTTTGCAGATCTCGGAGATGGCGGCGAATGAAAGGGGCAGCTTTGGCAAATTGAATAAATGATGATGTTATTAGAAAATTTTATGAACGTTACTCTTTAAATTATTTATCGCTAATTTCTTTTAAATAATAGGGATTAAATTTTTTACGAATTGTTCTTTATTTAAATTAATTAAGTTTCCGCTGAAGTTTTAAAATGATGAATGTGATGCTTTGAATTAAATTTATTTTCCGCAATAAAGTCAATTTTAAAGGACGAAGTGGCGTCCCGGACTCCGTGGAATTCGGGGCGTTACAAAAAGACATGCCCGTTGGATGGAATTCATTGAGACTTTTCCATATGTCATTCGCTATAAGCAAGGTAAGGAGAATGTGGTAGCAGATGCCCTTTCTCGCAGGTACGTATGCTAATGACCCTGATTTTTCTACCATTTATGCTTCATGTTAAAAGGGTGCAATTGATAAATTTTATAGGCATGATGGCTATTTATTTAGAGAAAGTAAACTTTGCGTGCCTTATTGTTCTATGCGTGAATTGCTAGTGCGTGAGGCTCATGATGGGGGGTTAATGGGACACTTTGGTGTAATTAAGACTTTAGGAACTTTACAAGAGTACTTTTATTGGCCTAAAATGAAAAGGAATGTTCACCATATTTGTGAAAGGTGCATAACTTGTAAATAATCTAAGTCTAGGGTCATACCACAAGGTTTGTATACACCTTTGCCCGTACCTAATGAACCTTGGGTAGATATATCTATGGATTTTGTGTTAGGTTTGCCTAGGACAAAAAAAGGTAGAGACTCGATATTTGTGGTTGTAGACAGATTTAGCAAAATGGCGCATTTTATTCCTTGTAATAAAACTGATGACGCAACAAACATAACTGACCTATTCTTTAGGGAGGTTGTGAGACTCCATGAGGTACCTAGGAGTATTGTGTCTGATAGGGATGTTAAGTTCCTAAGCTACTTTTGGAAAGTCTTGTGGGGGAAGATGGGTACTAAATTATTATTTTCTACTACATGTCACCCGCAAACTGATGGCCAAACGGAGGTAGTTAATAGGACATTAATCCAACTTTTGCGCACTATAATAAATAAGAATTTAAAAAGTTGGGAGGAATGTTTGCCATTTGTGGAATTATCTTATAAACGATCTGTGCATTCTACTACTTCATGTTCACCTTTTGAAGTTGTTTATGGTTTCAACCCGCTAACTCCTCTTGATTTAATTCCTTTACCTGTGGATGAACGAAGCAGTTTGGACGGGGCGAAAAAAGCTAAGCTTGTGAAAGAGCTTCATGAGAAGGTGAAAGGGCAAATTGAAAAGAAAATTGAGCGTTATGCGACTCATGCCAACAAAGGTATGAGGCAAGTGACGTTCGAGCCGAGTGATTGGGTGTGGGTGCACTTGCGAAAGGAGCGATTTCCAACCTAAAGAAAGGTGGTGTTTTCTGGAGGATGTGGTGGCGGGTCCGGCGGTTTGTGAGGTGGCGACGATTAATGTGCTTTTGGTTCTAATTTTAAGGTCTGTTGAAAAATGGTGTTAAAAAATGAGATTTTGAATAAAGAGTACGTAATAGGAGCCAATTTTTTTACCAAATGGCTATAATTGTAATATTTAGGAACTTGAATGATTTATAAAAAAAAAAAAAAAAACTTTTATTGACCATTTGCATACTATTCAATTTTAAAGATTATTAACATATTTAATATTTTAAAAATATAATTTCTAGATTATTACAAATTAATTTATCAGTAACAGAATAATTGGTACTAACTTTTTTAATACAATATTTGATATATAAATATATTAAAAATATATATTTCATTTCGTATTTTCTTTAACATTGCAAATTAAATTCACATGATCCTATATTTAAATTAACATGACAAATTAAGCAACATGAAATGTTAGTTTTAATTAAATTTTACCGAATGTATACTGCAAATACATTTAACTTTATATACCAAAAAATCGTCTATACATCTCAATTTATAAAATTAGCGTGATTTTTTAACCCACAAAACATAATACTTTATCACTTATCTGAATGGAATTCAAAATAATTTTTTTCTAAACATTCTTTGGCAATCAAACATTCTTTGAAAAATTATTTTTTAAAATTTTCATACAACTTTTTAACTACACATTCTAAAAATACTACTTTTCAAAAAATCAAATCTCAAAAAATGAAAATCAAACAGCTAAGTTTCGTATAAATCGATCAACAACGTGAAATCACAACCAATAAAAGAAATTGAAACAAATTAAAAAAAAAAAAATCATAGATACAATGATGTAATCCGATAAGAGGATCACCAAGAACACGCGGAATTAAACGCCGGAAAGCTCTAAAATCCAAGATAGTAGACGGTAACAATGCAACCCCGACCTCACGACGCAAGAACTATGGGTATATTAAACCCAAAACCCGTTACGATGCAGAGATAAGAACCACAAAGGGGGAACGCCACAAAGGTTGTCAAATCCTTTGATAAGTTCAATTTGTTCGAATAGAACACGAAGAAAATTAAGGGAATATCTCACCTTCAATATCATTAATCTCAAGAATAAAAGTTGTGTTTTACAATGCTGAATAAAGTCATGTATATAGGCTAACAAAATAAAGAAACCTAAATAAACTAGAATTGCAAAATAAACTAAACGCGGAAATTAGGTTTTAATTCGCGGCGCTGAATTATGGCCGTGACTTATGAGTTTGCGGCCGTAAGAATGCTGCGGATTAAAAATTAAAACATATATTACGGCCGTGACAATTTATTTTACGGCCGTAAGAGACCTTCTGAGCAAAATTAAAAGTTACAAATTCTGGTTACGGCCGTGAGAATTTGATTACGGCCGTGAGTCCTTCTACTTCAGTTACGGCCGTAGTGGCCTTTCTGTTCAATTTTCGCCAACACGATTTTACGACCGTAAAAGTAGGGTTACGGCCGTGAGAATGCTTCTGCCTCAATTTCTTGTTGTTCTTTGATCCAAATGCATAGTAACAACTTTGGTTCTTCTTCCACTTTGTTATGCAACGAAAATGAGGTCTTTGCACTCGAACACTCGTCCATCCACACTTGCATAAATCCTTGCATTGCCTGCTCTATTGTTTTTGCTATTTGCCTCGTTATTGGTCCTACGGGCACGTGCAATGGGTCAACGTTCGTCGAGCCACTACGGAACTCATCATCCCCTCCCTGTTGAAAAGGATTCGTCCTCGAATCATCACCTGCATCAAACAGAGAAAGATCAGCAACATTAAAAGAAGCAGACACGTTATACACACCTGGAAGATCGAGTTTATATGCATTCTCATTTATCTTTTCAAGGATCTGAAAAGGTCCATCGC
Organism: Ligustrum vulgare; assembly: GCA_963555705.1. Classification (NCBI taxonomy): domain Eukaryota; kingdom Viridiplantae; phylum Streptophyta; class Magnoliopsida; order Lamiales; family Oleaceae; genus Ligustrum; species Ligustrum vulgare. Next base: position 35,477,504 of record OY743178.1, read on the forward strand.
CTCTTGGCTGCAACTTAGACTTTCTTTGGGTTGGAAATCGCTCCTTTCGCAAGTGCACTCACACCCAATAACCCGGCTCGAACGTCACTTGCCTCCTACCCCTGTTGGCATGAGTCGCTAACGCTCATTTTTCTTTTCAATTTGCCCTTTCACCTTCTCATGAAGCTCTTTCACAAGCTTAGCTTTTTTCGCTCCGTCAAACTGCTCCGTTCATCTGCAGGTAAAGGAATTAAATAAAGAGGAGTTAGCGGGTTGAAACCATAAACAACTTCAAAAGGTGAACATGAAGTAGTAGAATGCACAGATCGATTATAAGCAAATTCCACAAATGGATAACATTCCTCCCAACTTTTTAAATTCTTATTTATTATATAGTACGCAAAAGTTGGATTAATGTCCTGTTACTACCTCGGTTTGACCATCAGTTTGCGGGTGACATGTAGTAGAAAATAATAATTTAGTACCCATTTTCCTCCACAAGACTTTCCAAAAGTAGCTTAGGAACTTAATATCCCTATCAGACACAATACTCCTAGGTACCCCATGGAGTCTCAAAACCTCCCTAAAGAATAGGTCAGCTATGTTTGTTGCGTCATCAGTTTTATTACAAGGAATAAAATGCGCCATTTGTCTAAACCTGTCTACCACTACAAATATCGAGTCTCTACCTTTTTTTGTCCTAGGCAAACCTAACACAAAATCCATAGATATATCTACCCAAGGTTCATTAGGTACGGGCAAAGGTGTATACAAACCTTGTGGTAAGACCCTAGACTTAGATTGTTTACAAGTTTGCACCTTTCACAAATATGGTGAACATTCCTTTTCATTTTAGGCCAATAAAAGTGCTCTTGTAAAGTTCCTAAAGTCTTAATTACACCAAAGTGTCCCATTAACCCTCCACCATGAGCCTCACGCACTAGTAATTCACGCATAGAACAATTAGGCACGCAAAGTTTACTTTCTCTAAATAAACAGCCATCATGCCTATAAAATTTATCAATTGCACCTTTTTCACATGAAGCATAAATGATAGAAAAATCAGGGTCATTAGCATACATACCTTTTATATATTCAAACCTAAGCAACTTCGCATTTAAAGAGTTTAGAAGTATGTACCTGCGAGAAAGGGCATCTGCTACCACATTCTCCTTACCTTGCTTATAGAGAATGACGTATGGAAAAGTGATGAGAACCCGGGAGGGGGTCCTCGTCGTAGCTCGCGGAATAACGCTTGGAAAGTTCCGAATCCAGGTTGGAACGGACGATAACAATGCAACCCCGACCTCACGACGCAAGAACCAGGGGTATATTAAACCAGAGACCAGTTACGATGCGGAGATAAGAACCACAAAGGGGGAATGCCACAAGGAATGTCCAGATACTTGATAAGTTCAATTGTTTAGAACGTCACAAGATTTGAATCTTGATAAGTTCGTTGTTTAAAGAGAAAATTCTCACCTTTAGAGAGAGTAAAAACACTCAATAATTTTATTCATCAAAAGTATTCTAATTTTAAATTGAATGGAAAAGCATATAAATAGGCAAAATAAACCCTAGTCGCTAACTGACTCTGAATAGAATTCTAATTATGCTAAAATAGCTAAAATAACTAAAATAACCAAAATAAACTAGAACTAAACAAAACCCTAACCACCTAATTAATTCAAAACTACGGCGCCTAAGTTACGGATTAAAAATTAAAAACATATGTTACGGCCGTGACAATTTTATTTACGGACGTAAATGACATTCTGAACAAAATAATAAAAGTTGCAAAACTCTGTTTAAGGCCGTGAGTATTTGGATTACGGCTGTGAGATCATGCGTTACGGCTGTAATTTCCTTTCTGCCCAATTTCGTGATGTTGATGTTACGGCCGTAAAAATGGGTGTTACGGCCGTAAGTCAGCTTCTGACCAATTTCCTGATCCTTTGACATTAATTGATCTGATTTGAATATCGACTCGAGCCCGACGTGAAACTTGTTTATTTTCCCATGTAGAATATTGTTGAATTGCCCGTATCTTGATTTCTCATTTTTGACGCCTTTTCCGGATAATATCATCCCCTCTTCCTTTAAGATGATTCGTCCCGAATCATAACATTGTTCTTAGCTTCTTTTTCCGGATCACATCAAAAAGTCTCAATGAATTCCATCCAACGGGCGTGTCATTTATTTAGCTTACCTTGTCCCTTGAGGTGTTTCAGTGACTCGTGGTCAGTGTGTATGACGAATTCCTTTGACCACAGATAGTGTTGCCACGTTTCCAAGGCACGAACAAGTGCATAAAGCTCCTTGTCGTAGGTAGGATAATTCAAAACTGCCCCACTCAGCTTTTCACTGAAAAATGCAATCGGCCTTTATTCCTCCATAAGAACAGCTCCAATACCTATTCCTGATGCATCACATTCAATCTTAAAGGTTTGGTTAAAGTTAGGTAAAGTTAAAACCGGTGCAGAACATAACCTATCCTTAAGCATTTTAAAAGCATTTTCTTGTGCTACCCCCCAATGGAATCCTACTGATGTGATTCTTGTTGGGGAATCACGGGATCTCGCGGAATTAACGCCGGGAAAGTTCCGAATTCAGGTTGGAACGGACGGTGACACTACGACCCGAGCCTCACGACGCAAGAACCAGGGGCATATCAAACCCGAGATCCGTTACGATGCGGAAACAAGAACCGTAATGGTTTGAACGCCACAAGGAAGGTCCAGATCCTTGATAAGTTCGATTGGTGAACGCCACAAAGATATGACAATCTTTGATAAGTTCGAAAGATCATTCAAGAACAATATTTGGGAGAGAAATAACTCAACACAATTTTCATTAATCAAAGTCTTAATAATCTTTTTGTATTACAATGAAGACCCCTTTATATAGGCAACAAGAATAAAGATCCTAATCTACTTAGGAAACTAAATAAAATCTAATCTAATTAGGGAATAGATAAAACTTATCAAAATAGACTCCTAAAATACTAAAATAGGAAAAAGGAATTAAAATATAAAAAAGGAAACAGAAATCCGCATGATTTTACGCTAATCTGTATTTACGGCCGTGACAACATTCCTTACGGCCGTAACTGTACTTCTTCTTAAGGATTATGGCTGTGACCATAAACTTACGGCCGTAACTGTTAAAATCTTGGAATCTTTAATTTCCACCCGTGGCTAACTTACGGTCGTGACCAGATAGCTTACGGCCGTAAATATGAATCTGATCCATTTTGACTTGATTTGATCTTTGAAGCTCTCTGAACCTGTTTGAATTCTTGTTTTGGCTTGAATTGTAGTTCTTTCCGTCAAGCCCGCTATGATTCTCATCATTCTCCCCTTCTTTGTGATGATTCGTCCCGAATCATAGCATTGTGAATGATGTTTCAGTGAACCCCCAGGATCAAATGGAAATCCTTTGCTTTCATGCCATAGGACCAACCGATAGATCCCCATTACTTGAATTATATGGATTGATCGAAATGTTAGCTTCATTGGCCATATGTGGTGCGGCTCAAACTTCTGGTTATTTCGAACCTGCAAGAAGGATTCAAAAAAAATGGGGAGGGAATTATTAGTTCCATAAGGTACAAGGTACGGATCCCTGTACTCATGAGGAATCATCACCACCTCCTCTCTTCCCACAACGAGGCTATTTTTTTCCCTCTTTCAATCTTTTCACTCCCTTGCTCAATATTTTTACTCTCACGCCCAACCAAACCTTCATTTTCGAAATTCTCAAGCTCAAAAACCTCCACCACACTTTTATCCTCTACTTCAAAATTCGGAGTTTGATCAACTACTTCAATTTTCAACTCTTCAAATTCAATATTCTTAACATGAGGTTCTACTATAATCTCACACTCACTTCCCCTATGTAATTCAGGCTCAGCCTCCCTTTCACTTTCCCGTTGCAAATTGGCTAATTTTTCCCTTGCTCACTTTGCAATCATCTCCTCCTTTAACTGCTTTAATATAATTCTCACCCCATCAATTTCATCCCTCATTTCCGAGACACCATCCCCTATTTTTGAGGCACCATCTTCCAATACTTTCAGCTTATCCCCAATTCCAACTCTAGGGTTATGATCAATCATATTCTCCCTCCTAACTCTAGGAACTGTTTGAGGTTTTTCCTTGAATTTAGACATTGTGGAGTCGGATGTGAAATGGAATGGAAAGATTCGATAACAAGGAGTTATGAAACTCAAGGAAGTGGTCCTTGAATTTTGGAATTGACTCTTTTTTTTTGAATTATGGATGAAATTTCGAATTAAATAATTTTTTTTTTAATAAATCCGAAATTCGACAACAAACGCGACAAAACATACGGGACATGATTTGGACAAGAATCGAATAAATTAAACAAGATTGAATTTTTTGTTGGATTTTTATATGAATTAAAAACTGAAAAAAAATTCTGGCAAGAAGAACACGAAGAAAAAGTAAACTCAAGAAAAAAAGGACTCAATAACAAGATATGGGTGATTTTGTGTATATGATAAAAACACAAAATCAAACTGGATAGAATTGAAAAGCAAAACCTGAATCCAGAGTCCAGCTCTGATACCAGATGATGTGATTCTTGTTGGGGAATCACGGGAACTCGCGGAATTAACGCCGGGAAAGTTCCGAATTCAGGTTGGAACGGACGGTGACACTACGACCCGAGCCTCACGACGCAAGAACCAAGGGCATATCAAACCCGAGACTCGTTACGATATGGAAACAAGAACCGTAATGGTTTGAACGCCACAAGGAAGGTCCAGATCCTTGATAAGTTCGATTGGTGAACGCCACAAAGATATGACAATCTTTGATAAGTTCGAAAGTTCATTCAAGAACAATATTTGGGAGAGAAATAACTCAACACAATTTTCATTAATCAAAGTCTTAATAATCTTTTTGTATTACAATGAAGACGCCTTTATATAGGCAACCAGAATAAAGATCCTAATCTACTTAGGAAACTAAATAAAATCTAATCTAATTAGGGAATAGATAAAACTTATCAAAATAGACTCCTAAAATACTAAAATAGGAAAAAGGAATTAAAATATAAAAAAGGAAACAGAAATTCGCATGATTTTACGCTAATCTGTATTTACGGCCGTGACAACATTCCTTACGGCATTAACTGTACTTCTGCTTAAGGATTACGGCCGTGACCATAAACTTACGGCCGTAACTGTTAAAATCTTGGAATCTTTAATTTCCACCCGTGGCTGACTTACAGCCGTGACCAGATAGTTTACGGCCGTAAATACGAATCTGATCCGTTTTGACTTGATTTGATCTTTGAAGCTCTCCGAACCTGTTTGAATTCTTGTTTTGGCTTGAATTGTAGTTCTTTCCGTCAAGCCCGCCATGATTTTCTCATCACGTAAACTTTTCTTTACTATTTCTGTGAGTGGTGCTGCAAGTGTGCTAAAGTCTTTAACAAATCTCCTATAAAACCCAGCCAACCCGTGGAAGCTCCTAACTTTCGTAATACTTTTGGGAGTTGTCCATTATTTAATAGCACGAATTTTCTCCTCATCTACCTCTACACCATTAGCACTAACAACAAACCCAAGAAAAATTACCTTTTTCATGCAAAAAGTACACTTTTTAAAATTAGCATATAGTTTTTCAGTTTTCAAAACTTCCAAAACAGATCTAAATGCTCAATGTGATCACCTAAATTTACCAATGTAAGCACGTAAAACATGGTTCATTAGTCTCATTAAAGTGCTAGGTGCATTTGAGAGGCCGAATGGCATAACCATCCATTCATAAAAACCATATTTGGTTTTGAAGGCGGTTTTCCATTCATCACCTTGTTTCATTCGAATTTGGTGATAACCACTCTTAAGACCTACTTTGCTAAAAATACAAGCACCATATAGTTCATCAAGCATGTCATCAAGTCTAGGTATGGGATGGCGATACTTTACCGTAATATTGTTGACTGCTCTACAATCCACGCACATCCTCCAAGTCCCATCTTTTTTTGGCACCAACAAAACTGGTACTGCACATGGGCTCATGCCTTCCAGAACATAGCCCTTTTTCAACAGCTCTTCAACCTGCTTTTGTAGCTCTTTGGTCTCTTCGGGATTGCTCCTATAAGCTGGCCTGTTTGGAATGACTGCTCCTGGCACAAAGTCAATCTGGTGTTCAATCCCTCGAATTGGCGGCAGCCCACTAGGAATCTCCTCGGGAAATAAATATTCAAATTCCTGCAAAAGAGACACAGCTAAACTGGGGAGGGAGTGGTTAGCTTCATCAAGCACAAGGAGAGATTCCCTGTACATTAGTAAAATCAGAGGTTTATTTGTAGAAATAGCTTTGGTGATATCACTCGATCTTGACCTTTTCCCTCTATTAATCTCACCACTCTGCCTTTTTCCTCTCTATTCCCTTTTTCCCACGTTCTCAAAGAACCCACCAAACTAGTCACGGATTTGGTCCTTGTGGAATAAACCGCAAATTGCAAATAAGGAAAGTTGATGGAAAATTTGGAATTAGGCAGTTTAGGAAGGAAATTATGGAAACAAGAATTCTATTTCAAGTAGAAGTTTTATGGAAACAAGAATGAGGAATTTAATGGAAACGAGAATTGTTGGAAAGATTTGCCAAATATTATTTTCTTGATTTCTTGTTCAAATCAACAACACTTCTTTTTTTTTTTTTTTTTGAATGAATAATAACTGGAAATAAAAGAAAAAGAACTGGAATACTAAATAATTGGATTTAGAGACAGGCTCTGATACCAGATGATGTGATCCGATACGGGGATCACCAAGAACACGCTGAATTAAACGCCGGAAAGCTCAAAAATCCAACATAGTAGACGGTAACAATGCAACCCCAACGAGAACACGAAGAAATTAAGGGAATATCTCACCTTCAATATCATTAATCTCAAGAATAATAGTTGTTTTTTACAATGATGAATAAAGCCATATATATAGGCTAACAAAATAAAGAAACCTAAATAAACTAGAATTGCAAATAAACTAAACGCTGAAACTAGGTTTAATTTGCGGCGCCCAGTTACGGCCGTGACTTATGAGTTTACGGCCGTAAGAATGCTACGGATTAAAAATTAGAAACATATGTTACGGCCTTGACAAATTTATATACGGCCGTAATCGACTCTCTGAATAAAAATATAAAAACTACTAAACTTTATTTACGGCCGTGAAGATATGTATTACGGCCGTGAGTCCTCTTTTGCATAATTTTGTCTTAATGTTAGGGCCGTGAGATCATGGTTTACGGCCGTGACTGCCTTTCTGCACAAATTTAGCCAAGATGATTTTACGGCCGTGAAAGAGGTGTTACGGCCGTGATTCTACTTCTGTCTTATTTTCTTGTTCTTCTTTGATCCAAATGCAACATAAACGAGGTCTTTGCACTCGAACACTCATCCATCCACGCTTGCATGAATCCTTGCATTGTCTGCTTGATTCTTTTGGCTCTTTGCCTCGTTATTGGTCCTACGGGCACGTGCAACGGGTCAACGTTTGTTGAGCCACTCAGGAACTCATCACAAAGGTTGTCAAATCCTTTGATAAGTTCAATTTGTTCGACGAGAACACGATGAAAATTAAGGGAATATCTCACCTTCAATATCATTAATCTCAAGAATAAAAGTTTTGTTTTACAATGCTGGATAAAGCCATATATATAGGCTAACAAAATAAAGAAACCTAAATAAACTAGAATTGCAAAATAAACTAAACGCTGAAATTAGGTTTTAATTCGCGGCGCTAAATTACGGCCGTGACTTATGAGTTTACGGCCGTAAGAATGCTACAGATTAAAAATTAAAACATATGTTACGGCAGTGACAATTTATTTTACGGCCGTAAGAGACCTTCTGAACAAAATTAAAAGTTACAAATTCTGGTTATGGCCGTGAGTCCTTCTACTTCAGTTACGGCCGTAAGATGATATGTTACGGCCGTAATGGCCTTTCTGTTCAATTTTCGCCAACACGATTTTACGGCCGTGAGAATGCTTCTGCCTCAATTACTTGTTGTTCTTTGATCCAAATGCATAGTAACAACTTTGGTTCTTCTTCCACTTTGTTATGCAACGAAAATGAGGTCTTTGCACTCGAACACTCGTCCATCCACACTTGCATAAATCCTTGCATTGTCTGCTTGATTCTTTTGGCTCTTTGTCTCGTTATTGGTCCTACGGGCACGTGGAACGGGTCAACGTTCGTTGAGACACTCCGTAACTCATCATCCCCTCCCTGTGGAAAAGGATTCGTCCTCGAATCATCACCTGCATCAAACAGAGAAAGATCAGCAACATTAAAAGAAGCAGACACGTTATACACACCGGGAAGATCGAGTTTATATGCATTCTCATTTATCTTTTCAAGGATCTGAAAAGGTCCATCGCCTCTTGGCTGCAACTTAGACTTTCTTTGGGTTGGGAATCGCTCCTTTCGCAAGTGCACCCACACCCAATCACCCGGCTCGAACGTCGCTTTTCTCCTACCTTTGTTGGCATGAGTCGCATAACGCTCATTTTTCTTTTCAATTTGCCCTTTCACCTTCTCATGAAGCTCTTTCACAAGCTTAGCTTTTTTCGTCCCGTCCAAACTGCTCCGTTCATCTGCAGGTAAAGGAATTAAATCATGAGGAGTTAGCGGGTTGAAACCATAAACAACTTCAAAAGGTGAACATGAAGTAGTAGAATGCACAGATCGATTATAAGCAAATTCCACAAATGGCAAACATTCCTCCCAACTTTTTAAATTCTTATTTATTATAGTGCGCAAAAGTTGGATTAATGTCCTATTAACTACCTCCGTTTGGCCATCAGTTTGCGGGTGACGTGTAGTAGAAAATAATAATTTAGTACCCATCTTCCCCTACAAGACTTTCCAAAAGTAACTTAGGAACTTAACATCCCTATCAGACACAGTACTCCTAGGTACCCCATGGAGTCTCACAACCTCCCTAAAGAATAGGTCAGCTATGTTTGTTGCGTCATCAGTTTTATTACAAGGAATAAAATGCGCTATTTTGCTAAACCTGTCTACCACCACAAATATCGAGTCTCTGCCTTTTTTTGTCCTAGGCAGACCTAACAAAAAATCCATGGATATATCTACCCAATGTTCATTAGGTACGGGCAAAGGTGTATACAAACCTTGTGGTAAGACTCTAGACTTAGATTGCTTACAAGTTATGCACCATTCACAAATATGGTGAACATCATTTTTCATTTTAGGCCAATAAAAGTGCTCTTGTAATGTTTCTAATATCTTAGTAACACAAAAGTGTCCCATTAACCCCCCACCATGAGCCTCACGCACTAGCAATTCACGCATAGAACAATTAGGCACACAAAGTTTACTTTCCCTAAACAAATAGCATCATGCCTATAAAATTTATCAATTGCACCTTTTTCACATGAAGCGTAAATGATAGAAAAATCAGGGTCATTGGCATACATACCTCTTATATATTCAAACCCAAGCAACTTCGCATTTAAAGAGTTTAGAAGTACGTACCTGCTAGAAAGGGCATCGGCTACCACATTCTCCTTACCTTGCTTATAGCGAATGACGTATGGAAAAGTCTCAATGAATTCCATCCAACGGGTGTGTCTTTTGTTTAGCTTACCTTGTCCCTTGAGGTGTTTCAGTGACTCGTGGTCAGTGTGTATGACGAATTCCTTTGGCCACAGATAGTGCTGCCATGTTTCCAAGGCACGAACAAGAGCATAAAGCTCCTTGTCGTAGGTAGGATAATTCAAAACTGCCCCACTTAGCTTTTCACTGAAAAATGCAAGCGGCCTTTTTTCCTGCATAAGAACGGCTCCAATACCTATTCCTGATGCATCACATTCAATCTGAAAGGTTTGGTTAAAGTTAGGTAAAGCCAAAACCGGTGCGGAACATAACCTATCCTTAAGCATTTTAAAAGCATTTTCTTGTGCTACCCCCCAATGGAATTCTACACTTTTCTTGACTATTTCTGTGAGTGGTGCTGCAAGTGTGCTAAAATCAAACAAATCTCCTACAAAACCCAGCCAACCCGTGGAAGCTCCTAACCTCCGTAATAGTTTTGGGAGTTGGCCATTCTTTAATAGCACCAATTTTCTCCTCATCTACCTCAACACCATTTGCACTAACGACAAAACCAAGAAAAACTACCTTTTCCACGCAAAAAGACACTTTTTAAAATTAGCATATAGTTTTTCAGTTTTTAAAACTTCCAAAACAGATCTTAAATGTTCAATGTGATCACCTAAGTTCTTACTATATACCAAAATGTCATCAAAGTATACCACAACGAATTTACCAATGCAAGCACGCAAGACATGATTCATTAATCTCATAAAAGTGCTAGGTGCATTTGAGAGGCCGAACGGCATAACCATCCATTCATATAAACCATATTGTGTTTTGAAGGCGGTTTTCCATTCATCACCTTCTTTCATACGAATTTGGTGATAACCACTCTTAAGGTCTATTTTGCTAAAAATACAAGCACCATATAGTTCATCAAGCATGTCATCAAGTCTAGGTATGGGATGGCGATACTTTACCGTAATATTGTTGACTGCTCTACAATCCACGCACATCCTCCAAGTCCCATCTTTTTTGGCACCAACAAAACTGGTACTGCACATGGGCTCATGCCTTCCCGAACATAGCCCTTTTACAACAGCTCTTCAATCTGCTTTTGTAGCTCTTTGGTCTCTTCGGGATTGCTCCTATAAGCTGGCCTGTTTGGAATGACTGCTCCTGGCACGAAGTCAATCTAGTGTTCAATCCCTCGAATTGGCGGCAGCCCACTAGGAATCTCCTCGGGAAATAAATCTGCAAATTCCTTCAAAAGAGACACAGCTAAACTGGGGAGGGTGTGGTTAGCTTCATCGAGTACAAGGAGAGATTCCTTGTACATTAGTAAAATCACTGGCTTATTTGTAGAAATAGCTTTGGTGATATCACTCTGTTTTGCGTAGAAGCTCACTTTTGTTTTCTCTCTTTTACTGGCACTCTTCACACCCTCTCCTTTTTCAGTGATCGTGGTCCCAACTCTCGGTTTTTCACACAACTCTCCCTTTTCCGGGATCGTGGTCCCGACCCTCTTCTGTTCACTCAACTCTCCTTTTTCCGGGAACGTGGTCCCGACCCTCTTTCTCTCTTCCTCACTTTTTAATTTCTATTGGTGAAGATAGACCTGTTGAGGTGATAAAGGCATTAGTTTGATATTTTTCCCATCCTTGGTGAAGGTATACCTATTTTTAAATCCATCATGAATAACCTTCCTATCGAATTGCCATGGCCTGCCCAACAAGATGTACCCCGCATGCATGGGTACCACATCACAAACCACGCTATCTTCATACTTCCCAATCGCCAAATCAACTACCACGTGTTTATTCAAAAAACTCCTAGTATGAAATATATTTTCTCGCTACTCACCCGACTCTTCCACCTTAACTTGAGTACTAAGGGCTCTCCTAGTGACAAGTGATTTAGCTACTGCATAGTCCCCATCATCATTTTCTCTAACATCCTCTAGAGCGGGCATATCCTTATACTCATCCTCCACCTCTCTCTCTTTCTCATCCTCCGAACTAAATACCCCATCACTCATCCCAAGTTTCAATTGGCCTCTCCCCATTTCTCCTTTTACTAGTAACCAATTGATCCCACCGTACTATAGCATGATCAGTAAATTCTACGACTGCCAATTTAACCTTTTTAGCTTCAGAATAATTATGACAATCAAAAATTAATTCTACCCTCTTTTCCCATTCAAAATAAACGTCCGGATTACTCTTACCCTGAAACGAGGGAATGGACATTTTAATGTTACCAACATGTCCATCGACATCATCCCTACGATCACGCCTATATCCCCTATCACGTCTTTCTCCCCGATCTCGTCTCCTACCAACACTAGTAATAGACAATTCACCACAATCCTCATCACTATCAACAACCTCAACACGTTCATTCCTAGCTCTAAATTGTGGGTTGAAGTCATACCTTAGTGGTCTCCGTAAATTAGGGAAATTGGGTTGTTGATCCTGACGTGGTTGAGCAATTCCCGCACCACGTGTCTCCGCCGGATTATTTACCCTTCCCACATTCTCGCCGGATTGTGGACCAAATTTTGCTTCCAACTTGGCATCCAACCTCGCCTCCCATTTTGCAAACCGTTCCTCCACCATTGCAAGCATTTTAAAATCTTGAAGATCCTTTTCCGTCGACGAAACTTCTTTCTGTGACATGGTTAGTAATAAAGAAAAGAAAAAAATTAAATAAAGATCCTCACGTGTTTTATCGCTCGTGTATCACTCAATTTGGCTTTTTCCCTCTATTATTCTCACCAATCTGCCTTTTTCCTCTCTATTCCCTTTTTTCCCACGTTCTCAAAGAACCCACTAAACTAGTCACGAATTTGGTCCTTGTGGAATAATCCCCAAAGTGCAAATAAGGAAAGTTGATGGAAAATATTGGAATTAGGAAATTTAGGAAAGAAATTATGGAAACAAGAATTCTATTGCAAGAAGAAATTTTATGGAAACAAGAATAAGGAATTTTATAGAAACGAGGATTTGTTGGAAAGATTTGCCCAAGATTATTTTCTTGATTTCTTGTTCAAATCAACAACTATCTCTTTTCTTTTTCTTTTTCTTTTTTTTTTTTTTGTAATTTCCGGAATTTTTTTTTTTTTTTTATCCTATCCAACAAGAATAATCAAGAACAAGAAAACAGAAATTGGCAAATCTTGAATTTTCTGGAGAAATTTCAAGAAACCGGAATTGGAATGAATTTTTTTTTTTTTGAATGATTAATAACTGGAAATAAAAGAAAAAGAACTGGAATACTAAATAATTGGATTTAGAGACAGGCTCTGATACCAGAAGATGTGATCCGATACGAGGATCACCAAGAACACGCTGAATTAAACGCCGGTAAGCTCTAAAATCCAAGATAATAGACGGTAACAATGCAACCCCGACCTCACGACGCAAGAACTATGGGTATATTAAACCAAAAACCAGTTACGATGCAGAGATAAGAACTACAAAGGGTTCCCGCCACAAAGGTTGTCAAATCCTTTGATAAGTTTAATATGTTCGACGAGAACACGAAGAAAATATAAGGGACTATCTCACCTTCAATATCATTAATCTCAAGATAAAAAGTTGTGTCCTTTACAATGCTGAATAAAGCCATATATATAGGCTAACAAAATAAAGCAACTAAAAATAAACAAGATTTCAACCTAAACTAAAAAGCTAAAAACGCTTAACATTAACTTAAAATTCGGAACCTAAGTTACGGCCGTGACTTATGAGTTTACTGCCGTAAGCAAGCTACGGATTAAAATTGAAAACATTTGTTACGGCCGTGACAATCCCCTTTACGGCCGTAATCAACCTTCTGAAAAAATATAAGTTATAAAATCTTGGGTTACGGCCGTGAGACATTTATTATGGCCGTAAGTCCTCTATTTCAGTTACGGCCGTAAGAAGATATGTTACGGCCGTGAAGGCCTTTCTGTCAAAATCCGCCAATAGCATTTTACGGCCGTGAAAAGAGAGTTACGGCTGTGATCCTTAGACCTTATTTTCTTGTTCTTCCTTGATCCAAATGTATTGTAATAACTTTGGCTCCTCTTCCACTTTGTTATGCAATGTAAATGAAGTCTTTGCACTCGAGCACTCGTCCATCCGTGCTTGCATGAATCCTTGCATTGCCTGCTTGATTCTTTTGGCTCTTTGCCTCGTTATTGGTCCTACGGGCACGTGCAACGGGTCAACGCTCGTTGAGCCACTCTGGAACTCATCAACGAGGCCCTTCTCTTCGCCTCCAACAGTCATCTCACTTTCTGGATCATTCTCTCCTAACTTTTCACACCCAACCACCTCTCCCAGATTATCAGTTTTCTTCTCATGTACCACATCAATAATTTTATCCTCGTGCCCATTCACTTCCTTACTACCCAAGTGCTCACCATCTACCTCAATTGTTTGATCAACTAATTCAAATTTCAATTCCACAATTTCAATTTCAACAATCCTATCCCGAGGCTCCAATGGTAAGTCCACCACATTCTTACTTTCATTCTTCTGTTGTAATCTATCATCAGCCTCTCTCCTTCACTCTCCCTCTCTTGTAAGTTAGCCAAATTTTCCCTCCCTCTCTTTGCAATCATCTCTTCCTTTAACTGCTTTAACATCATTCTCACATCATCCAATTCATCCCTCATTTCCGAAACACCATCCCCTATTTTTGAGACACCATCTTCCAATACTTTCAGCTTTTCCCCAATTCCAACCTTAGGTTTATGATCAATCTTATTCTCCCTCCTAACTCTAGAAACTGTTTGATCTTTTTCCCTGAATTTGGACATTGTGGAGTTGGATGTGGAGTGGAATGGAAAGATTCGATAACAAGGAGCTATGAAACTCAAGATATGAATGATTTTGTGTAGACTCTATGATAAAACACAAAAATCAAATTGGATAGAACAGAAAAAAAAAACCTACGACCTGATACCAAATGATGAGATCCCGGGAGGGGGTCACGACGGACACACGGAATTAACGCCGGGAAAGTTCCGAATTCAGGTTGGAACGGACGGTGACACTACGACCTGAGCCTCACGACGCAAGAACCAGGGGCATATCAAACCCGAGACCCGTTACGATGCGGAAACAAGAACCGTAATGGTTTGAACTCCACAAAGGATGCCCACGCCTTTGATAAGTTCGATTGGTGAACGCCACAAATATCTCACAATATTTGATAAGTTCGAAGGTGTTCAATTCAGAACAATATATGAGGGAAAACCACTCAACACAATTTTCATTAATCAAAGTCTGTCTTAGTATTACAACGAAGATGCCTTTATATAGGTGAATAAAAAATCCTAGTCTACTAGGAAACTAAATAAAATCTAATATAATTATGGAATAGATAAAATCTATCAAAATAGAGTCCTAATTTAATTGGAAACAATAACAATAACAAAAATAAAGTAAATCTAATCCTATAATTAAGGAAATAAAAATCCGCAAATCTTGGAATTACGGCCGTGACAACATTCCTTACGGTCGTAACTGTACTTCTGCTTAAGGATTACGGCCGTGACCAAAAACTTACGGCCGTAACTTTGAAAACCTGAAATTCTTCATTTTTATTCCGGGAGTGACTTACGGTCGTGAGAATATTTGGTTACGGCCGTAACTTTGCTTCTGCCTAATTTTTTTTATTTTCTTGATTTCCAACTCGATTCTCGGCTTGTCTCTTGGCTTGCTCACTTGGTTTAGCCTCGAACCTTGTTCACTCTCGCAATCCTTGATCTGTGAAGCTCTTCGAACATGCTGGAAGGTTTGTTTGGCTTGGTTTGTAGTTCTTTCCGTCAAGCCCGCCATGATTCTCATCATTTAATATTGCATCTATTCATTACAAGCATTCATGAACATTCCAAGTTAAAGATAAAAGTATGTTATTTCAAATGTGAACAAATGATTATGTACGAAATCTTTCAAGTGATTATCACATGATAATTATGTTTAATGTCGCATCTTATGGTTTCAAGTATTCATGGTCTGATGTGATCCGGAAAAGGCGTCAAAAATGAGAAATCAAGATACGGGAAATTCAACAATATTCTACATGGGAAAATGAACAAGTTTCATGTTGGGCTCAAGTCGAGATTCAAATCAGATCAATTAATGTCAAAGGATCAGAAAATTGGGCAGAAACAGACTCACGGCCGTAACACCCATTTTTACGGCCGTAAAATAAATATGGCAAATTTGGACAGAAAGGCCTTTACGGCCGTAACATATCATCTCACGGCCGTAAATGAAGAAGAAGACTTACGGCCGTAATCAAAATTCTCACGGCCGTAACAAACTAAACCACATTTTGATCCGAGAGGCTATTACGGCCGTAAAGACAATTGTTACGGCCGTAATTCAAGTAACGCGTTTTGGGGCCTTGTTTTGCGGCTAGGGTTTAGTTGGTTATTTTTGGTTTTAATTATTTTTGATAATTTTGGTTATTTTGGTATTTTAGTTATTTTAGGTATTTTAGCCTAATTAGAATTCTATTCAGAGTCAGTTAGCGATTAAGTTTTATTTTGCCTATTTATATGCTTTTCCATTCAATGTAAAAACAGAATATTTTGATGAATGAAAATTATATTGAGTGTTTTCTCAACATTGTTCTGGAATTGAACAAACTGCGAACTTATCAAATATTGTGGGATATTTGTGGTGTTCAACAAATCGAACTTATCAAAGGCGTGGGCATCCTTTGTGGCGTTCAAACCATTACGGTTCTTGTTTCCGTATCGTAACGGGTCTTGGGTTTAATATACCCATGGTTCTTGCGTCGTGAGGCTCGGGTTGTAGTGTTATCGTCCGTTCCAACCTGAATTCAGAACTTTCCAAGCGTTATTCCGCGAGCTACGACGAGGACCCCCTCCCGGGTTCTCATCATGGTCATTAAACATTAATTAGTAAAGTTTGTGTCAAAAGTATTGATCGTGAATTTTTTTTTTAAAATTTCCCTATTTAGGTTGTACGCCTAGGGGACCAGTCCCTATTATGTGGTCACGAGCTACGAGATGCCCTTGGGAGTCAGTCCCATTTGAGCTAGCATGCTCAAGAGCCTAGTACTCTAAATAAATTAAGTCAGCGTATTCGTCGAGTAATCATACTCGTAAGTGTGAAATATCATTGTACGGTGATCATGTGCTTGCGGAAAGCACTATGATGTGTGCGGTGTATAAACTTAATATAAGTAAAAGATAAAGAAAGAACGAAAGAAAGAAAAGCAAGCATGAGAAAAGTGAAAAACATTATCACTTGTGCGTCACTTCATGCATTACATTCATATCAAAAATATTGTATCGGTTTTTTGAATGTGGTCATAGCACTAAATGTTGTGAATGTGATATGAGATGATTATTAAATCATATATGTTAAGTGATTATTATTTTATGTCCCTAATTTCTGCTTGGGGAGGAGCTTACCCACAAGTATTTCTTCCACTTCCATTACCTTAATACCAAAAAAGGAGGGAGGGGAATATAGAATGGAAAGACTACAAACCAATCCACTTGTGTATACAATCAACAAAATTATTACCAAGGTCTTATCTTCCAGGCGGAACAAAGTATTACCCAACATCATTTCTATTAATCAAAAATTGGATATGAGCAAGGCATATGACGAGGTTGACAGGTACTTTCTTTGTAAGGTGATGGAAAAACTGGTTTCAACCAAGAATGGATTGAGAAAATCAAAAGATCTATTAACAATTGCAAGGGCCATTTAAAATCCACGAGAGGATTGAGTTAAGGAGATCCAATATCTCCTTCATTGTTCATTATTTTGGCTGAACGTTTGTCTGGAGGATTGGAGAATTTATTCCACGGAAATGAAGATCTGTTATACACATATTGATGAGAACCCGGGAGGGGGTCCTCGTCGTAGCTCGCAGAATAACGCTTGGAAAGTTCTGAATCCAGGTTGGAACGACGATAACAATGCAACCCCGACCTCACGACACAAGAACCAGGGGTATATTAAACCCGAGACCCGTTACGATGCGGAGATAAGAACCACAAAGGGGGAACGCCACAAGGAATGTCCAGATCCTTGATAAGTTCGATTTGTTGAACGCGACAAGATTTGAATCTTGATATGTTCGTTGTTTAAAGGGAAAATCCTCACCTTTAGAGAGAGTAAAAACACTCAATAATTTTATTCATCAAAAGTATTCTGTTTTTACATTGAATAGAAAAGCATATAAATAGGCAAAATAAAACCTAATAGCTAAAATATCTAAAATAACTAAAATAACCACAATAAACTAGAACTAAACAAAACCCTAACCGCCTAATTAATTCAAAACTACGGCGCCTAAGTTACGGTTTAAAAATAAAAACATATGTTACGGCCGTGACAATTTTATTTACGGCCGTAAGTGACCTTCTGAACAAAATAATAAAAGTTACAAAACTCTGTTTACGGCCGTGAGTATTTGGATTACGGCCAAGAATACTTCCACTTCATTTACGGCCGTGAGATCATGCGTTACGGCCGTAATTGCCTTTCTGCCCAATTTTCTGATCCTTTGACATTAATTGATCTGATTTGAATCTCGACTTGAGCCCAACATGAAACTTGTTCATTTTCCTATGTAGAATATTGTTGAATTGCTCGTATCTTGATTTCTTATTTGTGACGCCTTTTCCAGATCACGTCATCCCCTCTTCCTTTAAGATGATTCGTCCCGAATCATAAAGCTGTTCTTGGCCTGCTTACTTGGTTTAGCCTCGAACCTTCTTCGTACAAGCAATGTTTGATCTGATGTTCTCCGAACCTGCTTGACTTCTTGTTTTGGCTTGAATTATAGATTTTCCCGTCAAGCCCACCCTGATTCGTTCCATTCCCTCCTTCTTTAGGATGATTCGTCCCGAATCATGGTGTTGTTCTTGAAAAATCAAACTGTACCTCCTGGATCAAATGAAAAATTTTCGATTCCCGGACATGCATTCAATAAATGATGCTCCTCCAATTTGTAGTCAAGAAGGTATTGAAACACGAGGGGAATTAACCAAGGTTGATGTAAAATCAAACTTCCATGCACAATAAACCTGCAAGAAAGATTTTAAAAAAATGGGGAGGGAAAGGTTAGCGTCTCCATGCACAAGGTATGGATCCTTATACTCATGATACAAAACCTCCACAACTTTTTTTCCCACCACGAAGCCCTTCTCGTCGCTTCCAAAAGTCAATATACTTTCTTGCTCATTCTCTTCTTTTTTCTCAACCACTTCTTCTAATTTTTCACATTCAACCACCTCTTCAATATTTTTATGGACAATTTGAACATTCAAATGTTGAATGTCTAACCCAACTTCCAATTCATTCCTATCATTGTCAACAATGTTATTTTTAATCTCCTCTTCAACAATTTTATTTTGTACTTCAAGACTCGGAGTTTGATCAACTACTTCAATTTCTTTTTTCGCACACTCAACCTCCACTTCTAAATTTCTGGGCTCAATCACCTCTCCTAATTTCTCATGCTTTTGCTCATGCACCACCTCATAAATAATTTTATCGACATGAGCACCTTCTCAACACTACACAAATTTTTATCTTCTAACTCGTTCCTCAAGTCTCCCTCCTTCTTAACAATCATGTCCAAAGGCTTTTCTTGTAATTTAACTACCTCCTATATTCCCTCTCTCTCTTGCAACTCGGCTAGCTTTTTTCTAGCCTCTTGTGCCTTCATCTCTTTATTTAGCTGTATTAATTTCTTGGGGCGCCATGAATTCAACCTTCATACTCCATTCATCATCTCCGAATTTTCTTTGCTCATCCCTCTTTTCTCGCAATACTTTCTCTTCAAGTATTTGTTCCGGGGTTAACGGCATAAGCTTAATACTTTTCCCATCCTTAACAAATTTATATATATTCCTGTTTTGATCATAGACTGCTTTCCTCTCACACTTCCACGATCTACTCAACAAGATGTCACAAGATTCTAGAGGCACCACATCGCACCACAATTCATCGCTATATCTTGCAAGTGACAATTTCACCATAACCCCGTGGGTTACATTTACCTGCCCACACTCCTTTAACCACGTCAGCCTATAAGGATTGGGATGTGGTAGTAAAGGTAAGCCCAACTCCTCAACCATGGTGGTACTTGCCAGATCGCAATAATACTCCTTATCAATAGTAATATTGTGCACTTTACTGCCCACATGACACCTAGTCTGGAAGGTAGGATCGAACTCATAATTCATCCCTTTATGTAGCTTTCAAAAATTTGAGAGACTCAAAATAAGAGGGTCCAGATATTGACATATTTCAAGAAGGAATTTATTGTTGACTCGAAAAGGAAAACAATATCAAGAATTTTAAAGAAATTCAAGAAAGTTGTTCTTGAATTTGACTCGAGAGGAAAGAAGCTTAAGAATATTGTTGAAATTCAAGAAAGTGGTTATTGAATTTTGACTAGAAATGAATAAAGAATTTTAATTTGACTTGGAAGGCAAGGAATTATCAAGAATTTAAGGAAATTCAAGAAAGTGGTTCTTGAATTTCGGAGTGACTTTTTTTTTTTTTTTTTTTTTTTTGAATTATTATGAATTTTCGGAATTAATAAAAAATAAATAAATAAATAATTTTTTTTTAATAAAATCCGAAAATTCGACACGAACGCAACAAAACAAACGAGGCAGGATTTGGAAAACAATCAAATAAGAAAAACACTTTTGATTTATTTAGGACGACTCTTATGAATCAAACTGGAAAAAAATTTACTGGCAAGAAAAACAAGAAAAATTGAAAACAAAGATTCAAATAACAAAAATAGCATATGGATGATTTTTATGGGACTCGATGATAAACATAAAAATAAAACTGGGTAGAAAAACACAAGAACCTGAATTCAGAGTCCAGCTCTGATACCATATGATAAGAACCCGGGAGGGGGTCCTCGTTGTGGCTCGCGGAATAAAAACATATGTTACGGACGTGACAAATTTATATACGACCGTAATCGACTCTCTGAATAAAAATATAAAAACTACTAAACTTTATTTATGACCGTGACGATGTCCTTTACGGCCGTGAGTCCTCTTCTGCATAATTTTGTCTTGATAATGTTACGGCCGTGAGATCATGGTTTACGGCCGTGACTGCCTTTCTGCACAAATTTAGCCAAGATAATTTTACGGCCGTAAAAATGGGTGTTACGGCCGTGAGAATGCTTCTGCCCCAATTTCTTGTTGTTCTTTGATCCAAATGCATTGTAACAACTTTGGCTCCTCTTCCACTTTGTTATGCGACGTAAATGATGTCTTTGCACTCGAACACTCATCCATCCACGCTTGCATGAATCCTTGCATTGTCTGCTTGATTCTTTTGGCTATTTGCCTCGTTATTGGTCCTACGGGCACGTGCAACGGGTCAACGTTCGTCGAGCCACTCCGGAACTTATCATCCCCCCCTATTGAAATGGATTCGTCCTCGAATCATCACCTTCATCAAACAGAGAAAGATCAGCAACATTAAAAGAAGCAGACACGTTGATGTGATCCGATACGGGGATCACCAAGAACACGCGGAATTAAACGCCAGAAAGCTCTAAAATCCAAGATAATAGACGGTAACAATGCAACCTCGACCTCACGACGTAAGAACTATGGGTATATTAAACCCAAAACCCGTTACGATGCGGAGATAAGAACCACAAAGGGGGAACGCCACAAAGGTTGTCAAATCCTTTGATAAGTTTAATTTGTTCGACGAGAACACGAAGAAAATATAAGGGAATATCTCACCTTCAATATCATTAATCTCAAGATAAAAAGTTGTATTTTACAATGCTGAATAAAGCCATATATATAGGCAAAGAAAATAAAGCAACTAAAAATAAACTAGAATTCAACCTAAACTAAAATGCTAAAACGCCAAACATTAACTTAAAATTCGGAACCTAGGTTACGGCCGTGACTTATGAGTTTACGGCCGTAATCAAGCTACGGACTCAAAATTAAAACATTTGTTACGGCAGTGACAATCACCTTTACGGCCGTAATCAACCTCCTGAAAAATATAAGTTATAAAATCTTGGGTTACGGCCGTGAGACATTTATTACGGCCGTAAGTCCTCTATTTCAGTTACGGCCGTAAGCAGACACATTACGGCCGTGAAGGCCTTTCTGTAAAAATCCGCCAATAGCATTTTACGGCCGTGAAAAGGTAGTTTACGGCCGTAAGCAGACACATTACGGCCGTGAAGGCCTTTCTGTAAAAATCCGCCAATAGCACTTGTCCATCCACGCTTGCATGAATCCTTGCATTGCCTGCTTGATTCTTTTGGCTCTTTGTCTCGTTATTGGTCCTACGGGCACGTGCAACTGGTCAACGCTCGTTGAGCCACTCCGGAACTCATCACACGTTATACTCACCTGGAAGATCGAGCTTATGTTCTCATTTATCTTTTCAAGGATCTGAAAAGGACCATCGCCTCTTGGCTGCAACTTAGACTTTCTTTGCGTTTGGAAATCGCTCCTTTCGCAAGTGCACCCACACCCAATCACCCGGCTCGAACGTTACTTGCATCCTACCTTTGTTGGCATGAGTCGCATAACGTCCATTTTTCTTTTCAATTTGCCCTTTCACCTTCTCATGAAGCTCTTTCACAAGCTTAGCTTTTTTTGCCCCGTCCAAACTGGTCCGTTCATCTACAGGTAAAGGAATTAAATCAAGAGGAGTTAGCGGGTTGAAACCATAAACAACTTCAAAAGGTGAACATGAAGTAGTAGAATGCACAGATCGATTATAAGCAAATTCCACAAATGGCAAACATTCCTCCCAACTTTTCAAATTCTTTTTATTATAGTGCGCAAAAGTTGGATTAATGTCCTATTAACTACCTCATCCATCCACGCTTGCATGAATCCTTACATTGTCTGCTTGATTTTTTGGCTCTTTGCCTCGTTATTGGTCCTACGGGCACGTGCAACGGGTCAACGCTCGTTGAGCCACTCCGGAACTCATCATATGGAGACTACGCAATAACTAGATTCTTGGTAAAGATATCATGCATAACAAATTTGGTATCCAATTGGCTTTAAAATGCCAATGTTGCTGCAATATACAAACTGTCAACCATGTGTTCTTGTACAGTAAGATTCCTAAGGAAATCTGGAGGTACTTCAGCAGAGTCATGGAAGTCGACTACATTTGTTGGTACCACCCAGAATTATGATCATGTATTGGATTACCTCTGGGAGATATCAAATCCATATTGCCTCTTATCATTATCTGGTTCTTTTGGAAATCTAAAACGATGCCAAACACAACAATATTAAGATGGGATATATTAAAATTATAAAGCAGATTAATGCACTTACATCTACTTCATATTATGCAGATAAGATTATTTGGCATGCTAGCACTAGACTTGGGATGAGAATCTTATTCCTTAGACATTTAAAATTTAAATATCAGTTCAGTCTCAATTTTGAGATTTAGGAAAGGATATTTATGAAACAAAATGGGGCACGTATTTTAAAGTTTCGTTTAGTGTGTGAATGTCATTCTTATGGAGTGTTGAAACTATTTTTTACTCAATTATTATTAAAATGTTAAATTAAAAAACAATTAAAATGTTTCTCAACAAGTTTAGAAAGTGTTTTTTGATAAATCACAAGACAATCGGACCTGTTTCTAAAAAAATACACTACTAGTATCCACTTGTAGCTATGTTTTCAATTCAATTGAAGACCACTAGAAGCCTCCTGTAAAAAATAAAAAAGAAAAAAAAAAATTAGACAGCATTTCGGGGTTGTTACAAAGCGGTATCAAAGCTTCAGTTTTCTAGATCCTGCAGACTTGCTACCATAAGTACTCATTCATTCTGCAACATCTTCATTATGGGTATGACATGTACTTGCTCCACTATAATTTTCCCAAGTTATATGACTCTTTTTCCTAATTATTGATCTAGGAATTGTTATATTTATGGTGCTTGCTTGTCTATATGAATTTTAAGTTAGAATGACAATCAACATAGGGACCCTCTAACCTACAAGATAAAATTTGAATGGCATGAAATGGAAGATGATAATAATGAAGCGAGGTGCATATAAAATCATTCATATTATACTGAACTGCTTGAGGCATTAGAAGTATTAAGCTCACTCTAGTAAGATTTATAATATTTAAAGTATGTATGTAATAACACAACTCGAATATTGAGTGATAGAAATGTGTTACTCTAGGCTAATGCCTTAGTAACTATGATCCAATCGAAGTTAGTGACATACATGGAAGTTTTAGAAAGTAAGTAGATTAAGTAGCAATCCATTTTTAAGTATTGAGATTATTATTAAGATTATTTTCTTGTGGTCATTATGACGAGATTTATGAATTTGGGGATATCAAGACTTACGAAATTGATGATATCACTAAGGCTATTTGATGTGATCCAAAGTAGGAGCTCCAAGGAGAAGTTGAGCTATCGGCGATACAATAATGATTTACGTAGAAAACGGACCAAGTTTCATGTTGGAGTTGAGCATGGAAGGCGAATGGATCAAGCTGAATCAAAGTGGCTCAACGAGCGTCGACCCGTTGCACGTGCCCGTAGGACCAATAACGAGATAGAGAGCCAAAAGAATCAAGCAGGCAATGCAAGGATTCATGCAAGTGTGGATGGATGAGTGCTCAAGTGCAAAGACCTCATTTATGTTGCATAACAAAGTGGAAGAGGAGCCAACGTTATTACAATGCATTTGGATCGAAGAACAACAAGAAATTGAGGCAGAATTGAATTCACGGCTGTAACCCTACTTTTACGGCTGTAAAATCATGTTGGCAAAATTTGGACAGAATGGCAATCACGGTCGTAAACAATGTTGACTCGAAAAGGAAAATAATATCAAGAATTTTAAAGAAATTCAAGAAAGTGGTTCTTGAATTTTGACTAGAAATGAAAGAATATCAAGAATTTTATTTTGACTTGCAAGGCAAGCAATTATCAAGAATTTAAGGAAATTCAAGAAAGTGGTTCTTGAATTTCGGAGTGACTTTTTTTTTTTTTTTTTGAATTATGATGAATTTTCGAAATTAATAAAAATAAATAAAATAATTTTTTTTTTTAATAAAATCCGAAATTTCGACACGAACGCAACAAAACAAACGGGACAGGATTTGGAAAACAATCGAATAAGAAAAACACTTTTGATTTTTTTAGGACGACTCTTATGAATCAAACTGGAAAAAGATTTACTGGGAAGAAGAATAAGAAAAATTGAAAACAAAGACTCAAATACCAAAAATAGGATATGGATGATTTTTATGGGACTCGATGATAAACATAAAAATCAACCTGGATAGAAAAACACAAGAACCTGAATTCAGAGTCCAGCTCTGATACCATATGATGAGAACCCGGGAGGGGGGTCCTCGTTGTAGCTCGCGGAATAACGCTTGGAAAGTTCTGAATCCAGGTTGCAACGGACAATAACACTACAACCCGAGTCTCACGACGCAAGAACCATGGGTATATTAAACCCAACACCCATTAAGATGCAGAAACAAGAACCGTAATGGTTTGAAAGCCACAAAGGATGCCCACGCCTTTGATAAGTTCGATTATTTTGAACGCCACAAATATCCCACAATATTTGATAAGTTCGAAGTTTGTTCAATTCCAGAACAATGTTGAGAAAACACTCAATATAATTTTCATTCATCAAAATATTCTGTTTTTACATTGAATGGAAAAGCATATAAATAGGCAAAATAAACCCTAATCGCTAACTGACTCTGAATAGAATTCTAATTAGGCTAAAATACCTAAAATAACTAAAATAACCAAAATAATCAAAATTACCAAAAAATTGAAAAAGAATTAAAAACCAATAAAGGAAATACAAATCAACTGAAATACTGAAATCCCGAAAATCTGATTCCAGCCGCTTACGGCCGTAAAAGTCGGACTTACGGCCGTAAGTCCTTCTCTGATCAAAATGTCACCATATTAGTTACGGCCGTGAAGATTGATGTTACAGCAGTAAATCTCCTTCTGAACAAAAATACCAATTTTCATTTACGGCTGTGAGGAATGTGATGCGGCCGTGAAATCCATAAGTTACGGCCGTAACGCATCTTCTGCCCAATTTCTTATTTTCTGATCTGTTGACGTGATTTAAATCTCGACTCGAGCCCAACACGAAACTTGTTCATTTTTCCATTTAGAATATTGTTGAATTGCCCGTATCTTGATTTCTCATTTTGTCAGCCTTTTCCGGATCACATCATCCCCTCTTCCTTTAAGATGATTCGTCCCGAATCATAACATTGTTCTTGGCTTCTTTTCCGGATCACATAATCCCCTCTTCCTTTGAAATGATTCGTCCCGAATCATAAAGCTGTTCTTGGCTTGCTCATTTGGTTTAACCTCGAACCTTCTTCGTACAAGCAATGTTTGATCTTTGACGTTCTCCGAACCTGATTGAATTCTTCTTTTGGCTTGAATTATAGATTTTCCCGTCAAGCCCACCCTGATTTGTACCATTCCTTCCTTCTTTAGGATGATTTGTCCCAAATCATGGTGTTGTTCTTGAAAAATCAAACTGTACCTCCTGGATCAAACGGAAAATTGTCGATTTCCTGACATGTATACAATAAATGATGCTCCTCCAATTTGTAGACAAGAAGGTATTGAAACACGAGGGGAATTGACCAAGGTATCAGTAAATCAAAATTCCATGCACAATAAACCTGCAAGAAAGATTTAAAAAAAATGGGGAGAGAAATGTTAGCGTCTTCATGCACAAGGTATGGATCCTTGTACTCATGATAAAAAACCTCCACAACTTTTTTTCCCACCACAAGGCCCTTCTCGTCGCCTCCAAAAGTCAATATACTTTCTTGCTCATTCTCTTCTTTTTTCTCAATCACTTCTTCTAATTTTTCACATTCAACCACCTCTTCAATATTTTTATTGAAAAATTCAACATTCAAATGTTGAACTTCTACCCCAACTTCCAATTCATTCCTATCATTGTCAACAATGTTATTTTCAATCTCCTCTTCCACAATTTTATTCTGTACTTCAAGACTCGGAGTTTGATCAACTACTTCAATTACTTTTTTCACACACTCAACCTCCACTTCTAAATTTATGGACTCAATCACCTCTCCTAATTTCTCATGCTTTTCCTCATGCACCTCCTCATAAATAATTTTATCTTCTAACTCGTTCCTCAAGTCTCCCTCCTTCTTCTTAACAATCATATCCAAAGGCTTTTCTTGTAATTTAACTACTTCCTCTCTTCCCCTTTCTCTCTCTTGCAACTCGGCTAAATTTTTTCTAGCCTCTTGTGCCTTTATCTCTTCATTTAACTGTATTAATTTCTTGGCCATCTCCCTGAATTCATCCTTCATACTCCATTCATCATCTCCGAAGTTTCTTTGCTCATTCCTCTTTTCTCGCAATACTTTCTCTTCAAGTATTTGTTCCGGGGTTAACGGCATAAGTTTAATACTTTTCCCATCCTTAACAAATTTATATATATTCCTGCGCTTATCATAGACTACTTTCCTCTCATGCTTCCACGATCTACTCAACAAGATGTCACACGATTCTAGAGGCACCACATCACACCACAGTTCATCGCTATATCTTCCAAGTGTCAATTTCACCATAACCCCATGGGATACATTTACCTGCCCACACTCCTTTAACCACGTCAGCCTATAAGGATTGGGATGTGGTAATAAAGGTAAGCCCAACTCCTCAACCATGGTGGTACTAGCCAGATCGCAATAATACTCCTTATCAATAATAATATTGCACACTTTACTGCCCACATGACACCTAGTCTGGAAGGTAGAATCGAACTTATAATTCATCCCTTTATGTAGCTTTCAGAAATTTGAGAGATTCAAAATAAGAGGATCTAGATATTGACAAATATCAAGAAGGAATTTAATGTTGACTCGAAAAGGAAAATAATATCAAGAATTTTAAAGAAATTCAAGAAAGTGGTTCTTGAATTTTCGATATTAATAAAAATAAAAAAAATAATTTTTTTTTTTTTAATAAAATCCGAAATTTCGATACGAACGCAACAAAACAAACGGGACAGGATTTGGAAAATAATCAAATAAGAAAAAGACTTTTGATTTTTTTAGGACGACTCTTATGGATCAAACTGGAAAAAGATTTACTGGCAAAAAGATTTAATAATATGAACGACGATAACAGGCATTTTATCTATTTCTGGTATTCCCGTATACGTCCTAATAGATTCGGGTGCTACGCATTCATTTATTGCCGACTCATGCTCAACTAGATTAAATTTAGTGGGTGAAACAACTGGTAGTGTGCTTGAAGTGAGCTTACCGTCAGCAGAAATCCTTAATACTAATAAGATAGTCAAGTCCGTAAGAATAGATTTCGATGGGATAGTGCTTGAGGCAGACCTGAATGTTATTCCGATGAAGGACTTTGACATTATCCTAGGAATGGACTGGCTGAGTTCTAACCGTGCCGCGACCATGTGCCTTGAGAAAGAAGTAGTATTTCGGAAGAATGGGGATGAGGTGTTCAGATTTTATGGTTCGAAGGTTAAAGCACTCCCTCGCCTTAGCTTGGCTATGCAAGCCGAAAAGCTGATTGCCAAGGGATACTGTCAGAGTTATCTGGTTAACCTCCAAGGAAAGCCTGCCGAGGAAATCAAATTGGAGTCAGTGCCAGTTGTGTGTGACTTTCAAGATGTATTTCCAGAAGACCTATCTGGTACTCCGCCTGATAGGCAAGTGGAATTTTCTATTGACTTGGTGCCAGGAGCTGCCCCTATTTCGAAAGCCCCGTATCGTATGGCACCGAAAGAATTGCAAGAATTGAAGGTCCAACTGGAAGAATTACTAGAGAAGGGCTTTATTAGGCCAAGTGTGTCCCCGTGGGGAGCACCTGTGCTATTTGTGAAGAAGAAGGATGGCAGTTTGAGAATGTGCATTGACTATCTGGAATTGAACAAATTGACAATAAAGAACAAGTACCCCCTGCCCAAAATCGAAGATTTGTTCGATCAACTGAAAGGAGCTGCAGTATTTTCAAAGGTGGACTTAAGGTCCGGTTACCATCAATTGAAGATCAAGTCTACGGATATACAAAAGACAGCGTTTACGACTCGATATGGACACTATGAGTTCACGGTGATGCCATTCGGTCTTACGAATGCACCTGCTGTATTTATGGACTTGATGAACCGGGTTTTCCATCAGTACCTGGACAAGTTCGTTATTGTCTTCATTGACGATATTCTGGTCTATTCTAAAGATTCACAACAACATGTGGAACATTTGAGAATTGTGTTGGAGACACTACGAGCAGAAAAGCTATACGCCAAATTTAAGAAATGCGAATTTTGGCTTGAGAAGATAGGCTTTCTGGGTCATATTGTCACAATCAATGGCATCGAAGTTGATCCGTCTCAAGTATTTCTTCACTCAGAAGGAATTGAACATGAGACAGCGTCGATGGTTGGAACTGGTGAACGATTATTATTGTACTATTCTTTACCACCCTGGTAAGGCTAATAAGGTTGCAGATGCGCTAAGCAGGAAAGATGTGGGTCAACTATCAGTTTTGGGAACAGTACAAGAACAATTGATTCGGGATTTTCAGAACTTGAGAATCGAAGTGAGAAACACAGGAATCCAAGGTTCTAGCAAATTGGCAAATTTGACAGTTAAACCAGATTTGAGAAGCAGAATAGTGATGGATCAGGAAAGTGACAAGTTTTTGGAAAAGATCAAAGTTGAAGTTGGAACTGGCAAGAAAACAGATTTTGAAATTGGAATTGATAATGCGCTATTATTCAAGGGTCGCCTGTGCGTACCGAAAGATGATCAGATCAGGGATGAAATATTGAGGGAAGCCCACTCAGCTCCATATGCAGCTCATCCAGGATGAACAAAGATGTATCGAGATTTGCGTACTACATTCTGGTGGAGGAATATGAAAGGGTGTATTGCCAAGTTTGTCTCACGATGCATGACCTGCCAGCAGGTCAAGGCTGAACATCAGAGACCGTCGGGACTGCACTAAACCGACCACACCTCCACTGCACACCCATTTTCACCATGACTGCCAAACTAACCCAATCGAATCACCATTCACCATCATACAACCGCACCCCCATCGACGCCATTCCCCAACTCCAATCCAAAATCAGAACAACCAAAAAAAAAAAAACAATAAATCAAGAGAAAGCCAAACACTTACCTACCGCCACCTGCTAACCGGTTAAACGCCGGAAATCCACGACCTTGCAGCCCAAAACCGGAACCTCAAGCCTCGGTTTGCTCCTATTTCGCACCCACAAACGAACCAAAATCACCCCCCAACCGCATCAGCGCCGCCACGCGAAGGTGGCGCTACCGCCGCCTCCGGTCGGCGGTGGAAACCGGAGGGCGGAGTCCCTCCCTTCCCGTCGCTCGCTCGCAACCTCCCTGTCTCTCTCTCTCTTTTGTCCGATTCTGAGAATGGGAGAAAAAGATGAATATTTTGTTATTTATTAAGTTTTCAAAATTTTGCCCACTCAGCCCCAAGTTTCGATATACATTTATTTCAGTCCCCATCTTTCACATTCGTGGGTTTTGGTCCTCACTTGTTAAAGAGATGTTATTTCAGCCCTTGTAATTCAAAATATTTTTATTCAGTTCCAGTATGTAAAAATTGGTCCCTGCAATTCTTAACTATTTCAATCAGCCCTATTACTTTCGAAAAGTTTACTCCAGTCCCAAAATTTTAATTTCAATTTCATTTAGATCCTTACATTTAGTTTTAGTTACTTTAAATTCAAGTTTCGGAAATACTAATTTAATTAATTTTTCTTGGCTAGACGAATCATTTGGAGAATTAAGAGATTGACGTATTTTTTCCGCTCCAATTTTTGAGAACACGTTAAAGGTGGACTCGCCCCCACTAATTGATTTATATTATAATGGCACGTGATTATGTGGATTTGTGTGATTGTTATATGATTAATTGCATGAGAAAAGAAAGGAATATCTCGTATGAGATAAATTTGAGAATTTATGTTATGCACGTCATAACTTATCAGCTAGCATGATTTAAGAAAAGAATGGTTCATTTGTGTTCACTATGTGATGCCTATGAATAAGAAAAGAACGTCACTACATTATTTGCATGATTATTTGTCCAATTATCTTGTAGATTAATTATTGGAGTTGAGTCTACTGAGTATTTCATTTTGAAATGCTCACCCCGTTGTTTTAAAATATTTGCAGATTTCGGTGACGGAGGCGAGTGATGGGCAATGGCGAAGAATATAATTTGGATATTATTTTTAAGTCGTGGATTTTCGAAATAAACATTTCATTTTATCAAGAATTTTCATTTTAATAAGTTTGTAAGAATTATTTTATTTAATCTGAATTATCGCTAAAATTTTATCCAATAAATGTGATAGGTAATATTTTTTTTCCGCAACAAAGTTTATTCAAGAATTTAGAAAGGTGACGTTCCCGCGCTCCACGGAACTCGGGGCGTTACAATGTGGTATCAGAGAGGGTCTACGTTTCTGTAGACTTGCATAATTTTTATAAAATAAGAAAATAATTTTTCAAAAAAATAAAAATAATAGAAAACAATGTTTTGACGACTTTTTCCATTGCCATCATTTTCCGCCGATTCCGAAGATAACGAAGTTTAGCATGTTTATTTTATTGATTTATTTCGGATATTTGAGAATAAATACTTTGAGAATTTGACGAGAAAAGAAAAGAAAAGAAAAGATGAGAAAGAATTTGAAAACTAGTATCCGAAATAATGAGAAAGAAAGAAAGAAACGAGTTTTGGAGCATAATGGGAATTAGTACGATTGAAGAAAATTTTTCATAAAATATTTCGTCCCTAGATTTAAATAAATAATAAAACCCTAACTGGACTTTGCATAATGGATTCTAGGCATGGCAGTAATTGATGGGATATCAAACCAAATCCTCCGTTTTTGAGCCATACGTCATGACGCTATAGCTAGTGGACTTAGGCTGACTGATGCTCAATCTATTAGCCGCCTGTTGTCAACATTTCCAGAATGTCAGCGTGAATTAGCGATCGATTTTTATAATGACGTGGAGAGACGTCTAGGAGAGGATGTGAATCTCCAGACTGTCTGTGACGAATTTGTAATGCGGTGGGACCGCTACCTAACCCGTGCTCCAGCACCAGAAATAATTATTCTATCAGATGACGAGGAAGAACCAGTTGAGATACCCGACGCCAAGTCAGGCATATATGACTATACTCCTAGCTCACCGGGTTATATTTTTGACTCTCCAAGTATGACACCGGGTGCACTCGACTATACTCCTGGCTCACCAGGGTATACCGTTGACTCACCAACTATGACCCCGGGAGCACCAGATTATACCCCCGGCACACCAAGATCGATATCTACTATGTCACCACCAAAGATGTAGAATATATGATAGTTATCTTAAATCTTAGTCTAGCATTATTCCCATTCCCAGTATTGACAGTTCTATGTTTTGTATCCTCAATCGAAGGAAATTTTAATCATTAATGAGAATATTTCAATTTTCATGTTCGTTCATATTGGAATGGAATTTATTACTATATTTGATTCGAATTTTATCAGAAGTACAAACACATTCCTTGTTTTCATTTTTAAAGGGAATGGCTGGACGCATTAACAGGAGTTTAATGGACCGTGCTACATCTGAACGAGGGAACGCAGGACAGGACCCCACGGCCCAATCCAGTGTCATCAGGGACTTACTCCTGGCCGTGCAAGATTTGAGGCAGGCCCCAACAGGTCCCTAAATGCCCATTATTGAACAATTCAGGAGGTATCGTCCGTCCACTTTTGATGGTGGGGACAATCCATTGGCCGTGGAGGAGTGGTTTCAGGGAATCGAGAGGATTTCCAAGCATATCTCTTGCCCTGAGGACAAGAAGGTTACTTGCGCAGAGTTTATGCTTATCGGTAGGGCCGACTTTTGGTGGGAGTCCGCATCACGGACTAGGACCGAAGAGGAGCAGGCAGCGTTGACCTGGGAAGAGTTTAAGGAAGAGATCAAAGACAAATTCTTCCCACAAGCCCTCCGAGACCACAAGGAGACCGAATTTTTACAGCTAGTTCAGGGCGAGATGGACATCACTGACTATGAACGGAAGTTCGAGGAACTGTCACGATACGCTCCACATCTAGTGGAGACTGAGGTTAAGAAGGCACGCCGATTCGAGAGAGGTCTGCGCTCGGATATCAGGCAGATTGTTGGCTCACATGAACTGCCCACTTACCGAGAAGTTGTGAAGAAAGCTCAGGTTGTGGCTTTTGCTGGTGTAAAGATTGGTACCCAAGGCAATCGGAACAATCAAGGGCATCAAGGTAAACGGAAATGGCCTGGTCATCATCAGAACAGGAACCAGAATTTTAATAAGAGACAGAATACAGGACCTAGCAGAATTTTAATAAATCTCGATGGGATAGTGCTTGAGGCAGACCTGAATTTTATTCCGATGAAGGACTTCGACATTATCCTAGGAATGGACTGGCTGAGTTCTAACCGTGCCGCGATCATGTGCCTTGAGAAAGAAGTAGTATTTCGGAAGAATGGGGATGAGGTGTTCAGATTTTATGGTTCGAAGGTTAAAGCACTCCCTCGCCTTATCTCGGCTATGCAAGCCGAAAAGCTGATTGCCAAAGGAAACCGTCAGAGTTATCTGGTTAACCTCCAAGGAAAGCCTGCCGAGGAAATCAAATTGAAGTCAGTGCCAGTTGTGTGTGACATTTGAGGTTTGTACTTGAGGTTTTATGCACTGAAAAATTGTATGCTAACCTTAAAAAGTGTACTTTTTGCATCGATAAGGTCATATTCCATGGTTATGTTGTTAGTAAGGATGGTATTGCGGTTGATGAGGAGAAAATCCGAGCTATTAGGGAATGGCCAACACCACAGAGTGTAACTGAGGTAAGGAGTTTTAATGGGTTAGCAAGTTTTTATAGGAGGTTTGTGAAAGATTTCAGTACAATCGCCACACCACTCACTGAGGTAATTAAAAAGAGTGTGGGTTTCCGTTTGGGGGATGCACAGGAAAATGCCTTTACGTTGCTTAAAGATCCCTTATGTTCTGCACCAGTCTTAGCATTACCTAATTTTAACCAAACCTTCGAGATTGAATGTGATGCATCAGGAATAGGGATTTGAGCTGTTCTTATGCAGGAAAAGAGGCCGATAGCTTATTTCAGTGAAAAGCTGATCGGGGCAGCGTTGAACTATCCAACGTATGATAAGGAGCTTTACGCTCTTGTCAGGGCATTGGAGACTTGGTAGTATTACCTCTGGCCAAAAGAATTTGTCATCCACACGGATCACGAGTCATTAAAGCACCTCAAGGGGCAAGGTAAGTTGAACAAAAGACATGCCCGATGGATGAAGTTTGTGGAGACTTTTTGATGTGATCCCGGGAGGGGGTCACGACGAACACGAGGAATGAACGCCGGGAAAGTTCCGAATCCAGGTTGGAACGGACGATAACACTACGACCCGAGCCTCACGACGCAAGAACCAGGGGCATATTAAACCCGAGACCCGTTACGATGCAGAAAGAAGAACCGTAATGGTTTGAACGCCACAAGGAATATCCAGATCCTTGATAAGTTCGATTTGATGAACGCAACAAATATCTCACAATAGTTGATAAGTTCGAAAGTTCATTCAAGAACAATATTTGGGAGAGAAATAACTCAACACAATTTTCATTAATCAAAGTCTTATCATCGTATTACAATCAAGACGCCTTTATATAGGCAACCAGAATAAAGATCCTAGTCTACTTAGGAAACTAAATAAAATCTAATCTAATTAGGGAATAGATAAAACCTATCAAAATAGACTCCTAAAATACTAAAATAGGAAAAAATGAATAAAAATATAAAAAGGAAACAAAAATCCGCATGATTTTACGCTAATCTGGATTTACGACCGTGACAACATTCCTTACGGCCGTAACTGTGTTTCTGCTTAAGGATTACGGCTGTGACCGTAAACTTACCGCCGTAACTTTGAAAACCTGAAAATCTTCATTTTGATCCGAGAGTGACTTACGGTCGTGAGAATATTTTGTTACGGCCGTAACTTTGCTTCTGCACAATTTTTGATTTTCTTGGTTTCCAACTCGGTTCTTGGCTTGTCTCTTGGCTTGCTCACTTGGTTTAGCCTCGAACCTTGTTCACTATCGCAATGCTTGATCTGTGAAGCTCTTCGAACATGCTGGAAGGTTTGTTTGGCTTGATTTGTAGTTCTTTCCGTCATGCCCGCCATGATTCTCATCATTCTCCCCTTCTTTAGGATGATTCGTCCCGAATCATAGCTTGGTTCATGATTTACAGCTGCTCCACCTGGATCAAATGGAAATTATAGACTCCATGACATGAATTCAATAAATTGTACTTCTTCAATTGGTAGTAGACAAGAAGGTATTGAAACACGTGCATGAATTGCCATGGTTGGTGATGTGATCCGATACGGGGATCACCAAGAACACGCGGAATTAAACGCCGGAAAGCTCTAAAATCCATGATAGTAGACGGTAACAATGCAACCCCGACCTCATGACGCAAGAACTACGGGTATATTAAACCCAAAACCCGTTACGATGCGGAGATAAGAACCACAAAGGGGGAACGTCACAAAGGTTGTCAAATCCTTTGATAAGTTTAATTTGTTCGACGAGAACACGAAGAAAATATAAGGGAATATCTCACCTTCAATATCATTAATCTCAAGATAAAAAGTTGTATTTTACAATGCTGAATAAAGCCATATATATAGGCAAAGAAAATAAAGCAACTAAAAATAAACTAGAATTCCACCTAAACTAAAAAGCTAAAAACGCCTAACATTAACTTAAAATTCGGAACCTAAGTTACGGCCGTGACTTATACTCTTACGGCCGTAAGCAAGCTACGGATTAAAAATTGACAACATATGTTACGGCCGTGAAAATGACCTTTACGGCCGTAATCAACCT
This sequence comes from Ligustrum vulgare, assembly GCA_963555705.1. Lineage (NCBI taxonomy): Eukaryota > Viridiplantae > Streptophyta > Magnoliopsida > Lamiales > Oleaceae > Ligustrum > Ligustrum vulgare. The sequence goes on from OY743178.1 coordinate 35,513,129, forward strand.
TCTGAACAAAAAATATAAAATCTGCTAACTCTATTTACGGCCGTGAGGATTTGGTTTACGGCCGTAAATCCCCTTCTGCTTAATTTCGCCTTTGTAGTGTTACGACCGTAATTTTGGCTTTACGGCCGTGAATCAGCTGCTGCCCAATTTCTTGTTCTTCCTTGATCCCAATGCATTGCAATAACTTTGGCTCCTCTTCCACATTGCTATGCAACTTAAATGATGTCTTTGCATTCGAACACTCATCCATCCACGCTTGCATGAATCCTTGCATTGCCTGCTTGATTCTTTTGGCTCTTTGCCTCGTTATTGGTCCTACGGGCACATGCAACGGGTCAACGCTTGTCGAGCCACTCCGGAACTCATCATCCCCTCCCTGTTGAAAAGGATTCGTCCTCGAATCATCACCTGCATCAAACAGAGAAAGATCAGCAACATTAAATGAAGCAGACACATTATACTCACCTGGAAGATCGAGCTTATATGCATTCTCATTTATCTTTTCAAGAATTTGAAAAGGTCCATCGCCTCTTGGCTGCAACTTAGACGTTCGTAGGGTTGGGAATCGCTCCTTTCGCAAGTGCACCCACACCCAATCACCCGGCTCGAACGTCACTTGCCTCCTACCTTTGTTGGCATGAGTCGCATAACGCTCATTTTTCTTTTCAATTTGTTCTTTCACCTTCTCATGAAGTGCCTTCACAAGTTTAGCCTTTTTCGCCCCGTCCAAACTGCTCCGTTCATCTACAGGTAAAGGAATTAAATCAAGAGGAGTTAGCGGGTTGAAACCATAAACAACTTCAAAAGGCGAACATGAAGTAGTAGAATGCACTGATCGAATATAAGCAAATTCCACAAATGGTAAACATTCCTCCCAACTTTTTAAATTCTTATTTATCACAGTGCGCAAAAGTTGGATTAATGTCCTATTAACTACCTCCGTTTGGCCATCAGTTTGCGGGTGACATGTAGTAGAAAATAATAATTTAGTACCCATCTTTCCCCACAAGACTTTCCAAAAGTAGCTTAGTAACTTAACATCCCTATCAGACACAATACTCCTAGGTACCCCATGGAGTCTCACAACCTCCCTAAAGAATAGGTCAGCTATGTTTGTTGCGTCATCAGTTTTATTACATGGAATAAAATGCGCCATTTTGCTAAACCTGTCTACCACCACAAATATCGAGTCTTTACCTTTTTTTGTCCTAGGCAGACCTAACACAAAGTTTACTTTCCCTAAACAAATAGCCATCATGCCTATAAAATTTATCAATTGCACATTTTTCACATGAAGCGTAAATGATAGAAAAATAAGGGTCATTAGCATACATACCTCCATATATTCAAACCCAAGCAACTTCACATTTAAAGAGTTTAGAAGTACATACCTGCGAGAAAGGGCATCTGCTACCACATTCTCCTTCCATTGCTTATAGCGAATTACGTATGGAAAAGTCCCAATGAATTCCATCCAACGGGCGTGTCTTTTGTTTAGCTTACCTTGTCCCTTGAGGTGTTTCAGTGACTCGTGGTCAGTGTGTATGACGAGTTCCTTTGGCCACAGATAGTGCTACCATGTCTCCAAGGCACGAACAAGAGCATAAAGCTCCTTGTCGTAGGTAGGATAATTCAAAACTGCCCCACTCAGCTTTTCACTGAAAAATGCAAGCGGCCTTTTTTCCTGCATAAGAACGGCTCCAATACCTATTCCTGATGCATCACATTCAATCTGAAAGGTTTGGTTAAAGTTAGGTAAAGCCAAAACCGGTGCGGAACATAACCTATCCTTAAGCATTTTAAAAGCATTTTCTTGTGCTACCCTCCAATGGAATCCTACACTTTTCTTGACTATTTCTGTGAGTGGTGCTGCAAGTGTGCTAAACTCTTTAACAAATCTCCTATAAAACCCAGCCAACCCGTGGAAGCTCCTAACCTCCGTAATAGTTTTGGGAGTTGGCCATTCTTTAATAGCACGAATTTTCTCCTCATCTACCTCAACACCATTTGCACTAACGACAAAACCAAGAAAAATTACCTTTTCCATGCAAAAAGTACACTTTTTAAAATTAGCATCTAGTTTTTCAGTTTTTGAAACTTCCAAAACAGATCTTAAATGTTCAATGTGATCACCTAAGTTCTTACTATATACCAAAATGTCATCAAAGTATACCACAATGAATTTACCAATGTAAGCACGCAAGACATGATTCATTAATCTCATAAAAGTGCTAGGGGCATTTTGAGAGGCCGAACGGCATAACCATCCATTCATATAAACCATATTTGGTTTTGAAGGCGGTTTTCCATTCATCACCTTCTTTCATACGAATTTGGTGATAACCACTCTTAAGGTCTATTTTGCTAAAAATACAAGCACCATATAGTTCATCAAGCATGTCATCAAGTCTAAGTATGGGATGGCGATACTTTACCGTAATATTGTTGACTGCTCTACAATCCACGCACATCCTCCAAGTCCCATCTTTTTTTGGCACCAACAAAACTGGTACTGCACATGGGCTCATGCTTTTCCGAACATAGCCCTTTTTCAAAAGCTCTTCAACCTGCTTTTGTAGCTCTTTGGTCTCTTCGGGATTGCTCCTATAAGCTGGCCTGTTTGGAATGACTGCTCCTGGCATGAAGTCAATCTGGTGTTCAATCCCTCGAATTGGCGGCAGCCCACTAGGAATCTCCTCGGGAAATAAATCTGCAAATTCCTGAAAAAGAGACAGCTAAACTGGGGAGGGAGTGGTTAGCTTCATCAAGTACAAGGAGAGATTCCTTGTACATTAGTAAAATCACTGGCTTATTTGTAGAAATAGCTTTGGTGATATCACTCTGTTTTGCGTAGAAGCTCACTTTTGTTTTCTCTCTTTTACTGGCACTCTTCACACCCTCTCCTTTTTCTGGGATCGTGGTCCCAACTCTCGGTTTTTCACACAACTCTCCTTTTTCCGGGATCGTGGTCCCGACCCTCTTCTGGTCACTCAACTCTCCTTTTTCCGGGAACGTGGTCCCGACCCTCTTTCACTCTTCCTCACTTTTTTAATTTCAAGAAACAAGAATTGGAATGAATTTTTTTTTTGAATGATTAATAACTGGAAATAAAAGAAAAAGAACTGGAATACTAAATAATTGGATTTAGAAACTGGCTCTGATACCAGATGATGTGATCCGATATGGGGATCACCAAGAACACGCGGAATTAAACGCCGGAAAGCTCTAAAATCCAAGATAATAGACGGTAACAATGCAACCCCGACCTCACGACGCAAGAACTATGGGTATATTAAACCCAAAACCCGTTACGATGCGGAGATAAGAACCACAAAGGGGGAACGCCACAAAGGTTGTCAAATCCTTTGATAAGTTTAATTTGTTCAACGAGAACACGAAGAAAATATAAGGGAATATCTCACCTTCAATATCATTAATCTCAAGATAAAAAGTTGTGCTTTACAATGCTGAATAAAGCCACATATATAGGCAAAGAAAATAAAGCAACTAAAAATAAACTAGAATTCAACCTAAACTAAAAAGCTAAAAACGCTAAACATTAACTTAAAATTCGGAACCTAAGTTACGGGCGTGACTTATACTCTTACGGCCGTAAGCAAGCTACGGATTAAAAATTGACAACATATGTTACGGCCGTGAAAATGACCTTTACGGCCGTAATCAACCTTCTGAAAAAAAAATATAAAATCTCCTAACTCTATTTACGGCCGTGAGGATTTGGTTTACGGCCGTAAATCCCCTTCTGCTTAATTTCGCCTTTGTAGTGTTACGGCCGTAATTTTGGCTTTACGGCCGTGATTTCAGACCTTACGGCCGTGAATCAACTGCTGCCCAATTTCTTGTTCTTCCTTGATCCCAATGCATTGCAATAACTTTGTCTCCTCTTCCACATTGTTATGCAATGTAAATGATGTCTTTGCGTTCGAACACTCATCCATCCATGCTTGCATGAATCCTTGCATTGCCTGCTTGATTCTTTTGGCTCTTTGTCTCGTTATTTGTCCTACGGGCACGTGCAACAGGTCAACGCTTGTCGAGCCACTCTGGAACTCATCATCAGGGTTGCATTTTTGTCGTCCGTTCCAACCTTGATTCGGAACTTTCCAAGGCTAATTCTGCAAGCTACGACGAGGACCCTGATGAGTACCTGAGTGACCATTCCAGTAAGGACCCGTTGCATGTGCCAGTGGGACCAATAACGAGGCTGAGGGCTAAGAAGATCAAGCAAGCAATGCCGGGGTTTATGCAAGCTTGGGTGGATGAATATTCAAATGCATGGTCGAAGACTCCATTTTCAATGCATGACAATATGGGAGATGCGCCAAAACCGTTACAAGGCATTTGGGTCAAAGAACAAGGAGAAAACAATTCAGATGGCCTTTTACGGCCGTAAGGTTTGGAGTTACGGCCGTAACTTTGCTATCGCACGGCCGTAACAATCAATTCACGGCCGTAACAGAGTTGTGCAGTTTTAGTCAGAAGGTGTCTTACGGCCGTAAGAAACAATGTCACGGCCGTAAGAGTAAAAGGCAATTTTGGACCCGAGGGTCAATTACGGCCGCAAGGATGATTTTTATGGCCGTAAATTTCGCCGCGTTTTTAATTTTATTTTGCGGCTAGGGCTAATTTTTGGACGTGTTTTTAGGTTATATTATGTTTCCTTTGCCATTGTAAAGACACAACTTTTATGATTAATGAGATTGCTTGAATTAAGTGAGTTATCCCGGTTCTTCTTCGTTCTTGATTGAACCCCTTGAACTTATCAAAGGATTTGACAACCTTTGTGGCGTTCACCCCTTTATGGTTCTTCATTCCGTATCTTAACGAGTCTTGCATTTAATACATCCTTGGTTCTTGAGTCGTGAGTGTCGGGTCATATTGTTATCGTCAATTAATCTGGATTTGGAACTTTCCAAGTGTTTAATTCAATTTCCGTGAGATCCCGTGATTCCCCAACAAGAATCACATCATTTGGTATCAGAGCTTGGCTCTAAATCCAGGTTTTGATATAATTCTTGTTTTTGGTTTCATGTTTTTTTTTTTTTTCTCCATTAGATTTCATTGTTCTTGAAAATTCTGCCCGGTTACTAAACTGGTCTTCGTTTCAATTCTTGTCGTTATTGATTGTTCTTGATTAAAAAAAAAAAAAAAAAAAGGTACGAAATTCAGAGAGAGAGAAAAAAAAAAAAAAAAAAAAGTGATTATTATTGAAGAGCAAGATCAAGAACATCATTCCATAGTCAAGAAGACCTTTCTTGATACCTTTTAATTTTTCCCACATTCATAGTAGTTGCGTCATCCATCACTACCTGCAAATTCGTTCATTCCGTTACATCAGTTTCTTGAGTCCAATATTCCATCAAATCTTCTTTTCATCTGTTGTGTCTTGCACCTTGGGTTAATTCCACAAGGACCAAGTCCGTGACTAGTTTGGTGGGTTCGTTGAGAGCTTGAGGAAAGGGATAGAGAGGAAAAAGGCAGAGTGGTGAGATCAAAAGAGGGAAAAAGCCGAGTAGCACTATAAACGAGTGCTAAACACGTGAGGATATATTTTCTTGAAAATTATTTATATTTTTCTTTTTTTTTCTTTTCTTTTGATCACTAACCATGTCACAGAAAGACGCATCATCGACAGGGGAGGATAACCAACAGTTCCACTTTCTTGCAATGTTGGAAAAACGATTCGAGAAGTTGGATGCGAGGTTGGGGGAAATTAAAAACTCTGTGGACACGAATAGTACGGATATTGCCCAACTACATAGAAAGCAGCCGCGCACGGCTCCTAATGTCCGAAGGCCACAAAGGTATGACCATAATCCTAGAAATAGAGACTGGGATGATGATGATGTTGAGATAGGTGATAGTGTTGATGATGATAGTGGGAATGTGTCAGTGGCTAGCGTGGGTAGGAGAAGAGGCCGAGGTCGTCGTCGTGGAAGGGGCAATAGGCGTGAATATAGGGATGATGATGGGATGGATAGAAGCCTGGGAAACATTAAAATGTCTATACCAGCTTTCTAGGGTAAAAGTGATCCGGAGGTGTACCTTGAGTGGGAGAAGAAGGTCGAACTAATTTTTGAGTGCCATAACTACTCAGAGGAAAAGAAGGTGAAGTTAGCCGTTATAGAGTTCGCAGATTATGCACTTGTGTGGTGGGATCAATTGGTGACAAGTAGGAGGAGAAACCGTGAACGACCTGTTGAGGCCTGGAACGAGTTGAAGGGTTTGATGAGAAAAAGGTTTGTGCCCAACAATTACTATAGGGACTTGTACCAGAAACGCCAAACTTTGTCTCAGGGTTCGAAGAGTGTCGAGGAATACCATAAAGAGATGGAGATTGCTATGATCCGAGCGAATATTGAGGAGGATCCGGAGGCCACAATGGCCAGGTTTTTGAGTGGTTTGAACAGGGACATTGCAAATGTAATAGAACTGCAACATTATGTTGAACTGGAGTAGATGTTGCACATGGCGATGAAGGTGGAGAGGCTGCTGAAGAGGAAAGGAACAGCGAAGCACTCGTCGGGTTCCACTCCTTGGAAACCTACGTGGAGTGGAAATAACAAAAATGAAGGAGCTGCTCAAAAGGGGAAGCCAGAACCACCAAAGGCACGAGAGGAGTCTACCAATAAAGGTAACCCTGCTTCTAACTTTCAACCTCCTAGAAGTAGGGACATCAAGTGTTTTAGGTGTATGGGAATCGGTCACATTGCATCACAATGCCCGAACAAGAAGATAATGCTTGTGCGAAATGGGGTGGTGGTGTCGGAGGATGAGGTTGAGGATGATGATGAGTTTAGGGACATGCCTGCCTTAGAAGAAGCTAGTGATTGTGGCGACGGAGATTATGCAGTAGCTCAATCCCTTATTACTAAGCGTGCTCTTAGTACCCAAATTAAGGTAGAGGTGTCGGGTGAGGAAAGGGAAAACATATTTCATACTAGATGCTTTGTTAATAATAAAGTGTGTAGTTTGATCATTGATGGGGGGAGTTGTACCAACGTGGTTAGTACCACTCTTGTAGAGAAATTGTGTTTACCTATTATCAAACACCCTAGGCCTTATAAATTACAGTGGCCGAATGAGTCCGGTGAGATAAAAGTAAATAAGCAGGTGTTAATCAACCTTTCTATCGGGAAATACGAGGATGAGTTAATTTGTGATGTGGTTCCAATGCATGCTGGACACATCCTGTTGGGTCGGCCATGGCAATATGACAGGAGGGTGGTACATGACGGGTACAAAAATAGATACAGTTTTACGAAGGATGGGAAAAGCATTCGACTTATGCCATTAACTCCACAGCAAGTTTATGAGGATCAGCTGAAACTAAAAAGTGAGGAAGAGAAGACAAAGAGAGTTGGGACCCCGATCCCAGAAAAAGGAGAGCTGAGTGTTCAAAAGAGAGTTGGGACCACGATCCCAGAAAAAGGAGAGCTGAGAGAAAAACAGAGAGTTGAGGGTTCCCCCTCAGAAAAAGGAGAGCGAGTGACGAGTGCCAGAAAAGAAAGATGAGAGAAAACGAAAGTGGGGTTCCTAGCCAAAAAGAGTGATATCAAAAGAGCTGCCCTTGACCACCAACCAATGGTCTTACTTCCTTGCGCTCGGTTACACTAACTCTTCCCTCCCCCATTTAGTTGTTTCTCTTTTACAGGAATTTGATGATGTATTCCCGAAAGACATACCCAGTGGACTGCCAACCATTCGGGGCATCGAGCACCAGATTGATTTTGCACCGGGTGCTGTCATTCCAAATAGGCCTGCATATAGAAGCAATCCGGAGGAAACAAAGGAGCTTCTGCGGCAAGTTTACGAGTTGTTGAGCAAGGGCTACGTTCGAGAAAGCATGAGCCCATGCGCGGTGCCGGTCTTATCAGCCCAAGAAGGATGGAACCTGGAGGTCGTGCTTGGATTGTAGGGCCATCAACAATATCACGGTAAAGTATCGCCATCCTATACCTAGGTTAGATGACATGCTTGATGAATTGTATGGTTCATGCGTCTTTAGTAAAATTGACCTTAAGAGTGGATATCACCAAATACGCATGAAAGAGGGGGACGATTGGAAAACTGCATTCAAGACCAAATACGGGCTTTATGAATGGTTAGTTATGCCGTTTGGTCTCACCAATGCACCTAGTACATTCATGAGGTTGATGAACCATGTTTTACGAGCTTTCATTGGTAAATTTGTGGTCGTGTATTTTGATGACATTTTAATTTATAGTAAGAATGTAGAAGAGCATGTTAGGCATTTTAGGTTTGTACTTGATGTTTTACGCACTGAAAATTTGTATGCTAACTTTAAAAAGTGTACGTTTTGCATCGATAAGGTCATATTCCTTGGTTATGTTGTTGGTAAGGATGGTATCGCGGTTGATGAGGAGAAAATCCAAGCTATTAGGGAATGGCCAACACCAAAGAGTGTAACCGATGTAAGGAGTTTTCATGGGTTAGCAAGTTTTTATAGGAGGTTTGTGAAAGATTTCAGTACAATCGCCACACCACTCACTAAGGTAATTTAAAAGAGTGTGGGTTTCCGTTGGGGGGATGAACAGGAAAATGCCTTTGCATTGCTTAAAGATGCCTTATGTTCTGCACCAGTCTTAGCATTACCTAATTTTAACCAAACCTTCGAGATTGAATGTGATGCATCAGGAATGGGGATTGGAGCTGTTCTTATGCAGGACAAGAGGCCGATAGCTTATTTCAGTGAAAAGCTGAGCGGGGCAGCGTTGAACTATCCCACGTATGATAAGGAGCTTTATGCTCTTGTCAGGGCATTGGAGACTTGGCAGCATTACCTCTGGCCAAAAGAATTCGTCATCCACACGGATCACGAGTCGTTAAAGCACCTCAAGGGGCAAGGTAAGTTGAACAAAAGACATGCCCGATGGATGGAGTTCGTGGAGAATTTTCCTTATGTCATTCAATACAAACACGGTAAGGACAATATAGTTGCAGATGCGTTGTCTCTGTATGTGCTCCTTAATTCATTGAATGCTAAATTATTGGGATTTGAATATGTTCGAGATTTGTATGCGAACGATCATGATTTTTCCTCCATTTATGTCTCTTGCGTAAAGTGAGCATTTGATAGATTTTATAGGCATGATGGTTATTTGTTTAAGGAAAATAAATTGTGTGTGCCTAACTGTTCTATGCGTGAGTTGTTAGTACGTGAAGCTCACGGGGGTGGTTTGATGGGTCATTTAGGTGTTTTAAAAACATTGGAAACGTTAAAGGAACATTTTTATTGGCCTAGGATGAAACGGGATGTTCACCAAATTTGTATTAAATGCATAACTTGTATCTGCTACTTTTAACGTTGCTGATCTCTCCTTGTTTGATGCAGGTGATGATTCGAGGACGAATCCTTTTCAACAGGGAGGGAATGATGAGTACCTGAGTGACCATACCAGTAAGGACCCGTTGCATGTGCCAGTGGGACCAATAACGAGGCTGAGGGCTAAGAAGATCAAGCAAGCAATGCAAGGGTTTATGCAAGCTTGGGTGGATGAATATTCAAATGCATGGTCGAAGACTCCATTTTCAATGCATGACAATATGGGAGATGCGCCAAAACCGTTACAAGGCATTTGGGTCAAAGAACAAGGAGAAAACAATTCAGATGGCCTTTTACGGCCGTAAGGTTTGGAGTTACGGCCGTAACTTTGCTATCGCACTGCCGTAACAGAGTTGTTTAGTTTTAGTCAGAAGGTGTCTTACGGCCGTATGAAACAATGTCACGGCCGTAAGAGTAAAAGGCAATTTTGGACCCGAGGGTCAATTACGGCCGTAAGGATGATTTTTACGGCCGTAAATTCCGCCGCGTTTTTAATTTTGTTTTGCGGCTAGTGCTAATTTTTGGACGTGTTTTTAGGTTATATTATGTTTCCTTTGACATTGTAAAGACACAACTTTTATGATTAATGAGATTGCTTGAATTAGGTGAGTTATCCCTGTTCTTCTTCGTTCTTGATTGAACCCCTTGAACTTATCAAAGGATTTGACAACCTTTGTGGCGTTCACCCCTTTATGGTTCTTCATTCCGCATCTTAACGGGTCTTGGATTTAATACATCCTTGGTTCTTGACTCGTGAGTATCGGGTCATATTGTTATCGTCAATTAATCTGGATTTGGAACTTTCCAAGTGTTTAATTCAATTTCTGCGAGATCCCGTGATTCCCCAACAAGAATCACATCAGACCCCCTCCCGGCTTCTCATCACGACTCCTCCACCTTAATTTGGGTACTAAGAGCACGCCTAGTAATGAGGGATTGAGCTACAACATAATCTCCATCGTCACAATCACTAGCTTCTTCTAAGGCAGGCATATCCTTAAACTCATCATCATCCTCAACCTCATCCTCCGATATAACCACCCCATTTCGCACAAGCATTATTTTTTTGTTCGGTCATTGTAATGCAATGTGTTTGATTCCCATACACCTAAAACACTTGATGTCCCTACTTCTAGGAGGTTGAGAGTTAGAAGCGGGGTTACCTCTGTTGGAAGATTCCTCTCGAGCCTTCGGTGGTTCTGGTTTTCCCTTTGGAGCAGCTCCTTGATTTTTGTTATTTTCACTCCACGTAGGTTTCCAAGGAGTAGAACCCGAAGATTATTTTGCTGTCCCTTTCCTTTTTAGCTGCCTTTCCACCTTCATCGCCATGTGCAACATCTCCTCCAGCTCAACATAATGTTGCAGTTCTATAACATTTGCAACCCTGAGACAGAGTTTGGAGTTTCTGGTACAAGTCCCTATAGTAATGGTTGGGCACAAACATTTTCCTCATCAAACCCTTCAACTCATTCCAGGTTACAATAGGTCTTTCACGGTTCCTCCTCCTACTCGTCACTAATTGATCCCACCACACAAGTGCATAATCTGCGAACTCTATAACGGCTAACTTCACCTTTTTTTACCTCTGAGTAGTTATGGCACTCAAAAATCAGTTCGACCTTCTTCTCCCACTCAAGGTACACCTCCGGATCACTTTTACCCTGGAAAGCTGGTATAGTCATTTTAATGTTTCCCAGCCTTCTATCCATCCCATCATCATCCCTATATTCACGCCTATTGCCCCTTCCACGCCGGCTACCACGACCTCTTCTCCTACCCAAGCAAGCCACTGATACACTTTCACTATCATCGTCAACACTATCTCCTATCTCAACATCATCATCATCCCGAACTCCATTCCTAGGATTATTTTGATACCTTTGCGGCCTCCGGATATTAGGAGCCGTGTGTGGTTTCTCTCTTCGTAGTTGGGCAATTGCTGCACTATGCGTGTCCACTGACTTTTTAATCTCCCCCAACTTCGCATCCCACCTCTCGAATCGTTTTTCCAGCATTGCAAGGAAGTGGAACTGTTGGTTATGCTCCACTGTCGATGATGCATCCTTCTGTGACATGGTTAGTGATCAAAAGAAAATAAATAATTTTCAAGAAAATATATCCTCTCGTGTTTAGCACCCGTGTTTCACTCTATTTGGCTTTTTCCCTCTACTGATGATGTGATCCGGAAAAGGCGTAAAAAATAAGAAATCAAGATACGTGCAATTCAACAATATTCTACATAGGAAAATGAATAAGTTTCATGTTGGGCTAATGTCGAGATTCAATTCAAATCAATTAATGTCAAAGAATCAGAAAATTGGGCAGAAGCTGACTTACGGCCATAACACCCATTTTTACGGCCGTAACATCAACATCACGAAATTGGGTAGAAAGGCAATTACGGCCGTAACGCATGATCTCACGGCCGTAAATGAAGTGGAAGTATTCACGGCCGTAATCCAAATACTCACGGCCGTAAACAGAGTTTTGTAACTTTTATTATTTTGTTCAAAAGGTCACTTACGGCCGTAAATAAAATTGTCACGGCCGTAACATATTTTTTTAATTTTTAATCCGTAGCTTACTTACGGCCGTAAACTCATAAGTCACGGCCGTAACTTAGGTGCCCCAGTTTTGAATTAATTAGGCGGTTAGGGTTTTGTTTAGTTCTAGTTTATTTTGGTTATTTTAGCTATTTTAGCTTAATTAGAATTCTATTCAGAGTCAGTTAGCGACTAGAGTTTATTTTGAATATTTATATGGTTTTCCATTCAATGTAAAAACATAATATTTTTGATGAATAAAATTTTGAGTGTTTTTACTCTCTCTAAAGGTGAGGATTTTCCCTTCAAAACAATTGAACTTATTATAAGGATCTGGACATTCCAGGTGGCGTTCCCCCTTTGTGGTTCTTATCTCCACATCTTAACGGGTCTCGGGTTCTTATTCCGCGAGCTACGACGAGGACCCTCTCCCGGGCTCTCATCAACTGATCTCACCACTCTGCCTTTTTCCTCTCTATCCCTTTCCTCAAGTTCTCAAAGAACCCACCAAACTAGTCACGGACTTGGTCCTTGTGGAATTAACCCAAGGTGCAAGACACAACAGATGAAAACAAGATTTGATGGAATATTGGACACAAGAAAATTGATGTAACTGGAATGAAAGAATTTGAAAGTATTGATGGATGACGAAATTTTTTAAGAATGTGTGAAATAGTGAAGAATTTCAAGAAACCCAAGAATCTATTATCGATTCAATGATGGCTCAAGAGCAATGAAATCTAGAAAATGAAACAAAACAAGAATTATATAAAAACCTGGATTTAGAGCCAAGCTCTGATACCAAATGTGTGATTCTTGTTGGAGAATCACGGGATCTCGCGGAAATTGTATAAACACTTGGAAAGTTCCAAATCTAGATTAATAGACGATAACAATATGACCCGACACTCACGACTCAAGAACCAAGGATGTATCAAATCCAAGACCCGTTACGATGGGAATGAAGAACCATAAAGGGGTGAACGCCACAAAGGTTGTCAAATCCTTTGATAAGTTCAAGGGGTTCAATCAAGAACGAAGAAGAATAGGGATAAACTCACCTAATTCAAGCAATCTCATTAATCATAAAAGTTGTCTGTTACAATGACCAAGAAAACCTAATATAATATAAAAACGCTTACAAAATAACCCTAGCCGCAAAATTCCAAAAATAAAACTCGGCCCCATTTGACGGCCGTGAATATCATTCTTACGGCCGTAATTGACCCTCGGGTCCAAAACTGTCTTAACTATTACGGCCGTGACAGGTGCTCTTACGGCCGTAAGTCACCTACTGAATAAAAATTGCACAACTCCATTACGGCCGTGAAAGATATTTACGGTCGTGTGATAACAAAGTTACGGCCGTAATTCCATCTTGTCATGCATTAAAAATGGAGTCTTCGACCTTGCACTTGAATATTCATCCACCCAAGCTTGCATAAACCCCTGCATTGCTTGCTTGATCTTCTTAGCCTTTAGCCTCGTTATTGTTTACAAGTTATGCACCTTTCACAAATATGGTGAACATCCCTTTTCATTTTAGGCCAATAAAAGTGCTCTTGTAAAGTTTCTAACGTCTTATTAACACCAAAGTGTCCCATTAACCCCCCACCATGAGCCTCACACACTAGCAATTCACGCATAGAACAATTAGGCACACAAAATTTACTTCCCCTAAACAAATAGCGATAATGCCTATAAAATTTATCAATTGCACCCTTTTCACATGAAGCATAAATGGTAGAAAAATCAGGGTCATCAACATACATACCTTTAATATACTCGAACCCAAGAAACTTCGAATTTAAAGAAGTTAAGAGAACATACCTGCGAGGAAGGGCATCTGCTACCACATTCTCCTTACCTTGCTTATTGTGAATGACATATGGAAAGGTCTCAATGAATTCAATCCAACGAGCGTGTCTTTTGTTTAGCTTACCTTGTCCCTTGAGGTGTTTCAGTGACTCGTTTGTCAGTGTGTATGACGAATTCCTTTGGCCACAGATAGTGCTGCCATGTCTCCAAGGCACGAACAAGAGCATAAAGCTCCTTGTCGTAGGTAGGATAATTCAAAACTGTCCCACTCAGCTTTTCACTGAAAAATGCAATCGGCCTTTTTTCCTGCATAAGAACAGCTCCGATCCCTATTCCTGATGCATCACATTCAATCTCAAAGGTTTGGTTAAAGTTAGGTAAAGCGAAAACAACAAACCCAACGTAAGCACGTAAAACATGATTCATTAGACTAAAATAGATCTTAAATGCTCAATGGAATCCTACACTTTTCTTCACTATCTCTGTGAGTGGTGCTGCAAGTGTGCTAAAATCTTTAACAAATCTCCTATAAAAACCAGCCAACCCGTGGAAGCTCCTAACCTCTGTAATACTTTTGGGAGTTGTCTATTCTTTAATAGCACGGATTTTTTCCTCATCTACCTCAACACCATTAGCATTAACAACAAACCCAACGTAAGCACGGAAAACATGATTCATTAGACTAAAATAGATCTTAAATGCTCAATGTGATGATTTAGCGACCAAGATTTTACGCAATTAATAATTATTTTAATATTTAGAAAATTGTGTCGCTATTGTTTTGAAATTAATGCCGCGACGGATTCGTCTAGCCAAGTCAAGAAATATCGAATTTGTTCGATTTTAAATTAAAATCCGAATTTCTAAAATTATGTTATTTTAATTATTTATTCAAAGTATTATTTTCAAAATCATTTTGAATTCCAAATTTATTAAAATATCCCAATGATCCTTATTCAAATTATTTCAAGTCCAAATACGTATTTCAATTTTATTTCAAAATTTGTTTATTCTCAAATGTATTTTTCAGTCCAAAATATATCAGTTTTAAATACATTTTCAAATCAAAGTAGTCAAATTTTTAGTTAATTATCCTAAACCTAATTTCATCCATGTTTTCTTCTTTACACCAAAACATCATCATTTTATAAAGAATCTTACACAATTGTTCATTTCATATTCCATCTAATTTTCCACTAACCTATTCTATAATACCTAATCAATTATCATATCTTTATCACCATTTCCATCAAGAATTCGGCCAACCTCAAGTTTCTTTCTATTCTCTCCACAAGTTTCATCATAATTATGTCTCAAAGACATAATGATTCACACACCAATTTTTCCACTTTATTCCAACTCATCTCCACTACAATCCTCTATTTTATAACCAACTGAATCATTATATCCTCACCGCTTTCGTTCATTATCTACACAACACTGTCAATCATCATCATCAGTCATAGCCAATTCCAGTACACTGCCTGCAACTCATAGCCAGACCACCGTTACCACCTCCTTTCCTCATCTTCATCTTCATCATCATCACTTCAACCAATCCACTGCAACCATTGTCTACACAATCACCACAATGATCTGCTTTCAATCCCTTTTTCCCAATTCAATACCAATAATAGACATCAATCTGAAACCAATTTGAAACCAAGAACCAACACTGCCTCTGCCATTTCCAATTCAATCACCATCCTCTGCAATTCACAACTTTTCCATCAATACCGGTCAGCCCCACCACCTCATCAATCACTTACGCTGCAAATACCACCACTGCCGAATCCCAAACCACCCCTGTACAATTTCAGTTTAGCATCCACCCAACTTCATTTCAGGCAATCACTTCAGCTTCATCCATTTTCACTCCCTGTCACTAAATTCAGCCACACACAGATCACAACCAAAACCGGCAATCATCAGTCCAACCACCAGCTCCAAACTGCCTTCCACCAAATCAAATCATCACCGCTACTGCCTAACACTAAGTCCGCACAACCCCATCGCCTCCACTGCCCAGCCCCAAACTCAAAATCAAAACAAGAAATAAGTGAACTCAGTTACTTACCTCACCTCAGACCACCTCTTCGCCGGAAAATCACGACCTAAACCGCGAACCCTAGCTTCGGTTTCACACGGTTTTACACCTAAAACTCACGCCCAGATCCCAATTTTGAATCACCATCTGTGTCGCCACTCACCACCACCTTGCTGCCGGTGTTTCACCGGCGAAACCACCTGCCGGATTTCTTCTTTGTTTCCCGATCGCCATTCTCTTCTCTCTATCTCTCGTATCCTCTCTCTCTGTGATAATGGGAAAGTGAAAGATAAAAGATAATATATTCAATTTTCAGAATTTGCAAATTAGCCCCAAGTTTGAAAAGTTATTCAATTCAGTCCCTTTTGGTTTCAAATCATCAATTTCAGCCCTTAAGTTTTAAAATGATTTACTTCAGCCCTTTAACTTTAAACTCTTTTATTTCAGTACCTGCTGATTTACTTTTAAGCCCAAGTTTTAAAAGATTTACATTTTAGTCCCTCAACTATCAAAAGTATTCATTTTAATCCCTCAACTTTCAAAGGATTCATTTTAGTCCCTCAACTTTCAAAACATCAATTTTAGTCCTCAAATTATAATTTATCATTTTGAACTATATATTCGATAGACTAAAGTGACTTATTGGCTAAGACGAAGCGTACGGAGAATTTAAAGGAATTGAAGTCATTCCCGCTCAACTTTGCACTCGTCGGATTTGAGGTTGACTCGCACTTATTAATTGATTTAAATTATGATTTCATATGAATGTCATGTGACTTGTGAAAGTCAATTTTTAAGAAAAGCAAGTATGTTTTTATGAAAGGTAAATATACCTTATGTTTTTATGAAAAGTAAGTATACCCTATGTTTTTACGATAATGTTTTATATGTTTTGGATCATTGCTATGCACATAAGAATTCTTGCCACGAAGTTCGGTAAAATTCTTGTGTCTCCATAAGTTTATGAGGATTTGCCACGAAGTTCGGTAAAATTCCTATGTTTCCATATGTTTATGAGGATTTACCACCTAAGTTCGGTAAAATTCCTGTCTCATATGTTTATGAGGATTTCGATCCTATCTTATGTTATGATGGAAATGATCCCTATGAATTTCAAGAATTATGTTTTGGTATACTTACTGTTACTATGATTTTACTGTTACTATGATTTTACTGCATAAGAATTCTTGCCACCTAAGTTCGGTAAAGTTCTTGTGTCTCCCTATGTTTATGAGGATTTCAATCCTATCTTATGTTATGCTTTCAAAAGAAATTATGCTTGGCGTAATTAAAATGTTTTTATAAGTATATGGTTTTCAAAGAGCTGTTTTCAAAGAGCTATTTTCAAAGAGCCTATGATTTGCAAAATATGTCCCGTGCTGTAATGCACAATATGAGTTTTATCAAGAGCAGTTTTATAAAGAAGCTCTATCAATGCCCGTTTTATAAAGAGCCGGGATTTATGTGTTTAATCATCTTATAAATTAAATTAATTTGCGATGAGTCTACTGAGTATTTCCCCCATGAAATACTCACCCTACTTTTTAACAGTTTTGCAGATTTCGGAGACGGTGGTGAGCGATGAATGATGGTGGCAATAATCGTTAAACGGTTGAAAGTTTGACATTAATGATTTTCCGTATTTTTCCAAACAATCGAATAATTTAGAGAAGTTCATTTATTTGAGAAATTATGACATTGTCAATTTCTTTACAAAAATTAATGGTTCGATTTACTATTTCAAATGGTTTCATAAATGTTTCAATTTTATCGGCCATTACAGTTTATTTAATGTTGCCAAAAATGAATTTCAAATATTTCTTCCGCAAAAATATTATTCGAAAAATTTAGACAGAAAATGACGTAGTGAACCGGGTATACGGAACTCGGGGCGCTACAAGTTGGTATCAGAGCTAGTCTGCGTTTCTGTAGACTGGTAAAATTTTCAAAAATAATTTTCAAGAAATATTTTCCATTTTAAGATTTTTATTGATGAAGATTGCCACTGCCATCATTCGTTCCACCAACTCCGAGGTAAAGAAGTTTATGATGTTTAAAGTTATTTCAGTATTTCGAATACTCATTTTACTGATTTATGTGAAAGAATGAAGAGTATTTCGGATACTTATGATTTATGAGAAATAAGAATGTATTTTTTCGAAAATAAAGAAAACGAGTGTTGAGCATAATGGGAATAATATGATTTAAGAATGATTTTTAAATAATTTTTGTCCTCGAGTTAGAAATGATGAACCCTAGATGGACTTTGCATAATTGATTTTAGACATGGCACTAAGTATGAGAAGTCAACGGAAAGGATTTGATTATATGTTCAGATTATCTATCGTTTCGATTAAACGAGAAATAGCAAGCCAGTTATGAAGTTGTGATAAGATGTTAAGATTATAAGTGATATGATTTTATTGAGAATTAAGTAATGGATATTGTGTTGAGTAAGTGAATTATTTCCTCTATTTTGAAGAGAAATTTATTATGAAGTTTAGCCTTGTGAATATTTTGGGAATATGATTTATGGCATATATTTATAAGTATGAGTAATCTTTTAAGCCATTAAGGTATGGAAGGAAGTGATATTGTGATATTGAAAAATATAATTTGAAATTGTTATGTTGAGGAATTATGAATTGAATTATGGGATATTTTTGATGATATTGAAGTGTTGGAATCATTTTCAATATTTTTAGATCGTTGTGATCAAATGTGGAGTTATTTATTATTGTGAGTTATGAAGTATGCTTATGGTTTGGGATAAGTCCAAATTACAAGGGAGACTCTGTCCAGAATTTTATCGTTTGGAAATAAGAGCATAATATGGTATGCAATCACTAAGAGAATTGAGTTTAGAATTGCAAGTTCATAAGCAAGATTGAGTAAATGATAAGTTATATTTTGAAAGACGAGTGAAGACAAGTATAATGGCATTATTGGGAAGAATCTTAATTATTCTTGGGAATAGATTTATCATTTGTAAGGAATGATCACTTGTATTGGAGAGTATTATAAGGATATGAATTTTTAGGAAAATAGGGATAAGATTTTACAGTGATAACTTATTTTGGAATGGTGTTTAGAAGAGGGACCATGGTAGAATCCAAGATTTTTTCTTCGTCTAAGAAATTGATATATTATATTAGTGATCATATTGACGTATAAGGTACGTGATAGATATGACGACTAGACGGTTAAAGAATGTTATGGTTATCCAGGGAAGAATCGTGTGAATATTGAGTTCGATGATCTTATTTTGATGGTTTATTGCATTATGGTGAAATATTATCTACGATTGAGAATTGTCATTTTTAGTCATAATATATGGGCTTATTTAAAGATTTAGTGATTCAGTTTCGATTAATTATTATTGGTTGTACTTTTGAAGTGAGTAAATATTTTGGCTACAATAATGGAAAATCTGAGATGATCAGTTGTGTGATTTTAAATTATGGGATTGTATCTTTGGGTTAAGCAAATTTGATGAGGGATCCTATATGATTTACAGATGTCTTATTTAATGGTGATAAGATCTGGAGTTACGGCCGTAACTTTGTTATCGCACGGCCGTAAATATCATTTCACGGCCGTAATTGAGTAGTGTAAGTTTTAGTTAGTAGGTGACTTACCGTAAAAATACATGTCACGACCGTAAGAGTTAAATCAGTTTTTGGACCCGAGGGTCAATTATGGCCGTAAGAACGAATGTTACGGCCGTAAAAATGCGACGAGTTTCATTTCAAGTATTTTGCGGCTAGGGTTATTTTGGACGCATTTTTGGACTATATTAGGTTTTTCCCACGTTCTTAAAGAAACCACCAAACTAGTCACGGATTTGGTCCTTGTGGAATAAACCCCAAACTGCAAATAAGGAAAGTTGGTGGAAAAATTGGAATTAGGAAGTTTAAGAAGGAAATTATGGAAACAAGAATTCTATTTCGAGAAGAAGTTTTATGGAATCAAGAATAAGGACTTTAATGGAAACAATTATTATTGGAAAGATTTGCCAAAGATTATTTTCCAAGAAAAGATTTATTGGGAAAATTTTCTTGATTCTTGTTCAATTCAACAGCACTTCTTTTTTTTTTTTCCTTTAATTTTACGGATTTCTATTTTTTTATTCAACAAGAATAATCAAGAACAAGAAACAGAAATTGGAAAATCTCTAATTTTCTGACGAAATTTCAAGAAAAAAGAATTGGAATTTTTTTTTAACTGAATAAATTCTGGAAATAAAAGAAAAGAAATGGAATACTTAATACTTGGATTTAATGACTGGCTCTGATACCAGATGATGTGATCCGTTATGGGGATCACCAAGAACACGCGGAATTAAACGCCGGAAAGCTCTAAAATCCAATTAGTAGACGATAACAATGCAAACCCGACCTCACGACGCAAGAACTATGGGTATATTAAACTCAAAACCCGTTATGATGCGGAGATAAGAACCATAGAGGGGGAAAGCCACAAAGGTTGTCAAATCCTTTGATAAGTTCAAATTTGTTCAACGAGAATAAGAAGAAAATTAAGGGAATATCTCACATTCAATATCATTAATCTCAAGAATAAAAGTTGTGTTTTACAATGCTGAATGAAGCCCTATAAATAGGCTAAAAAAATAAAGTAACCAAAAATAACTAGAATTAAAACTAACCTAAAACGCCTAAACTAGGTTTAATTTGCGGCGCTCAGTTACGGCCGTAACTTTTTAGTTTACTGCCGTAAGTGACTTACGGTCTAAAAATTCAAAACAAAATTTACGTCCGTGACAAGTTATTTTACGGCCGTAAGTGACCTTCTGAACAAGAATAAAAGTTACAAATTTTTTGTTACGGCCGTGAGAATTTGATTACGGCTGTAAGTTCTTCTACTTCAGTTACGGCCGTGAGATGATACGTTACGGCTGTATTGGCCTTTCTGTCCAATTTCGCCATGTTGATCTTACGGCCGTAAAAAGGGTTGTTACGGCCGTGAGAATGCTTCTGCCTCAATTTCTTGTTGTTCTTTGATCTAATTTCATCGTAACAACTTTGGTTCCTCTTCCACTTTGTTATGCAATGTAAATGAGGTCTTTGCACTCGAGCACTCATCCATCCACGCTTGCATGAATCCTTGCATTGCCTGCTTGATTCTTTTGGCTCTTTGTCTCATGGTCCTATGGGCACGTGTAACGGGTCAACGCTCTTCGAGCCACTCCGGAACTCATCAGTGTGACAAGAAAGATAAAGAGGGGAATGAGCAGGAAAGTAAGATGAATGTTAGCGGTGAAGAGGAGCATTGTGGTGCGAAACAAAGAGTTGGGAGCGTTGTTTCACGAGTACAAGGATCCATACCTTGTACATGGAGAAACTAACATTCCCCACCCTAGTTTTTGTAATTTTGTCTTGCAGGGTGATGAGATCCCGGGAGGGGGTCACGACGAACACGCGGAATTAACGCCGGGAAAGTTCCAAATTCAGGTTGGAACGGACGGTAACACTACGACCCGAGCCTCACGACGCAAGAACCAGGGGCATATTAAACCCGAGACCCGTTACGATGAGGAAACAAGAACCATAATGGGGGAACGCCACAAGGAATGTCCAGATCCTTGATAAGTTCAATTTGTTGAACGCCACAAATATTACACAATATTTGATAAGTTCGAGTTAAAGGGAATCCTCACCTTTAGAGAGTAAAAACACTCAATATATTTCATTCAATAATCCAAGTGTAATCATAATATTACAATGAAGACGCCTTTATATAGGCAACCAGAATAAAGATCCTAGTCTACTTAGGAAACTAAATAAAATCTAATCTAATTAGGGAATAGATAAAATCTATCAAAATAGACTCCTAATTTAATTGGAAACAATAATAAAAACAAAATAAATCTAATCCTATAATTAAGGAAATAAAAATCCGCATGATTTGCATTAATTTGGAATTACGGCCGTGACATCATCATTTACGGCCGTAACTATGATTCTGCTTAAGAATTACGGCCGTGACCATAAACTTACGGCCGTAACTTTGAAATCTTGGAACTCTTTAATTTCCACCCGAGGATGACTTAGGGCCGTGACAAGCTAGCTTACGGCCGTAAAAACTGTTATGATCCATTTTGACCTGATTTGATCTTTGAAGCTCTCCGAACCTGTTTGAGTTCTTGTTTTGGCTTGAATATTTGATTTTTCTGTCAAGCCCGCCATGATTCTCATCACAGGGTAGCTACACTTGGAAGTTTGGGTCACGTATGCCCAAGGAAGTTCATGAATCGATCCATCTATGCCACCCAAGTTATATATTATTATTGGTTGGTCATATGTAGTGGAGGGAGGAATTTTCCATTTGATCCAGGTGGAATAGTTGCACAGCAAGAACAAAGTTACGATCTGGAACGAATCATTCTAAAGGAGGGAATGAATGAATCATAGAGGGCTTGACGGAAAATTCAAATATTCAAGCCGAAACAAGAATTCAGTAGGTTTGAAGAGCTTCAAAGATCTTGCCGAGTCGAAGAGTTGAACTTTCGAGGACCAGAAGCATTGTTACAGCCGTAATAATAGAATCTCATGGCCGTAATCCAATCTCGGATAAAATTGAAGAATTCCAAGATTTTAACAGTTACGGCAGTAAGTCTTATGGTCACGCCCTTAAGAAGAAGAATAATTACGCCTGTAAGTGGTGTTGTCACGGCTGTAAGTCGGGTTTTTTCGCAAATAACGTGGATTTTATTTCCTTTTTGTGTTCTAATTCCTTTTTCAGTTTTAGCTATTTTAGGTTATTTAGAACTCTATTTTGAGTCCATTAGCGACTAGGGTTGATGAGTTCCGGAGTGGCTCAACGAGCGTTGACCCGTTGCACGTGCCCGTAGGACTAATAACGAGACAAAGAGCCAAAAGAATCAAGTAGGCAATGCAAGGATTCATGCAAGCGTGGATGGATGAGTGCTCAAGTGCAAAGACCTCATTTATGTTGCATAACAAAGTGGAAGAGGAGCCAACGTTATTACAATGCATTTGGATCGAAGAACAACAAGAAATTGAGGCAGAATCGAATTCACGGCCGTAACCCAACTTTTACGGTCGTAAAATCATGTTGGCAAAATTTGGACAGAATGGCAATCACGGCCGTAAACAATGTTCTCACGGCCGTAACATCATCAAGACAAATTATACAGAAGAGGACTTACGGCCGTAATAACAATCCTCACAGCCGTAAATAAAGTTTGGTAGTTTTTATATTTTTATTCAGAAAGTCGATTACGGCCGTATATAAATTTGTCACGGCCGTAACATATGTTTTTAATTTTAATCCGTAGCATTCTTACGGCCGTAAACTTATAAGTCACGGCTGTAACATAGGATCCGCAATTTAGGATAATGTTAGGCGGTTGGTTTATTGTTTTGTTTATTTACAATTCTAGTTTATTTAGGTTGCTTTATTTTGTTAAGCCTATATATATGGCTTTATTCAGCATTGTAAAATACAACTTTTATTCTTGAGATTAATGATATTGAAGGTGAGATATTCCCTTAATTTTCTTCGTGTTCTAGTCTAACAAATTGAACTTATCAAAGGATTTGACAACCTTTGTGGCGTTCCCCCTTTGTGGTTCTTATCTCCGCATCGTAACGGGTTTTGGATTTAATATACCCATAGTTCTTTCGTCGTGAGGTCGGGGTTGCATTGTTACCGTCTACTATCTTGGATTTTAGAGCTTTCCGGCGTTTAATTCCGCGTGTTCTTGGTGATCCCCGTATCGGATCACATCAAGGGTTTTATTTTGCTTATTTATATTCTATTTTCCATTGATTCTAAGAATAGACTTTTGATGAATAAAATATATTAAGTGTTTTTGCTCCCTAAAGGTGAGGATTCCCTTTAAATCCGAACTTATCAAATATTCAGAGATATTTGTGCCGTTCAACAAATCGAACTTATCAAAGGAATTGGAAAACCTTTGTGGCATTCACCCCATTATGTTTCTTGTTTCCGCATCGTAACAGGTCTCGGGTTTAATATACCCCATGTTCTTGCGTCGTAAGGGTCGTAGTGTTATCTTCCGTTCCAACCTGAATTCGAAACTTTCCAGGCGTTATTTTCGCATGTTCGATGCGATTCCTCAAACGGTTATCACTTTAGAAGGGGGTACTTATTCTTTGTCTTCAACTTTTTAAGCTCTCGATAGTCGATACACATCCCCATGCTATCATTATTTTTCTTTACAAATATTAAAGGTGCTCCCCATGGAGATACACCTGATTTAATAAAACCTTTTTCAATCCTTTTATCCTAATGTTAATCATATGCTTAAGCAAGAAGGCAAAACTTAGCCTTCATATTCAACATGGTGAATTCAATATATAGTAAACATTTAAAGTTAATTTGAAATCTCAATCATGAACATAAAACTTTTTACAATTTTCCCCCTTTACATATTCATATTCTTCAACAAAAACTTACATCTTATACGTAATATATCTAGAATCATAATAAATCCCTCACAATCAACTCCAATGTAATCTCCTCAGAAGGCTTGCCTTGAAGGTTAACCAGATAACCTTGACAATTTCCTTTGGCAAGTAGTTTTTTTGCTCGCAAATTCGGGATAAGGTGAGGAAGTGCTTCTTTTTTCATCCCATAGAACATGAATACTTCTTCTTCATCCATCTGAAACACGACTTCCTTCTCGTGGCACATAATTGCGGCACAATTGATACTCAACCAGTCCATGCCTAGAATAACGTCAAAGTCTCTCACCTGAATTACATTTTGATATGCCTCAAATACTTGTCAATCAAAATCTATTTTACGGCCTTAACTATCTCATCAATGTCAATAATTGGGGATGGCAAAAAAACCCGAAGGACCCGAAACCCGGAGTCCCGAAATGACCCGCCCCAAAAATTACCCGCCTCGTCGGGTCCGCGGGGCGTGTTTTCCTCCCCGCGGTGGGTTTCGGGGCGGGCCTGCCCCGCTCCGCCCTGTGACCCGGTAATTTTTTTTTTTTAAATAATGAAATGAGAAACTAAAATAAATTTGATGAAGTCCAGAAAAATTGAACCTTGGTGAAATTTAGGGATATGAAAATATACAACCACTATACCATTATATTGTTTATTGATTTTTTTTCTTCCAATATATACATATTATTTTTAAAGTTCAAACTTAAAAATTCTAACTAGTTCAACGCCTAAATTTTTCACGTAAAATTTCATTACCAATTTATTTATATAAAAAAAAAATCGGGTCATTAGCGGGGCGGGAGGTCGCCCCCGCCCCGACCCAAGTACAGACCCGCCCTCCCAGACCCGCCACTTCGCGGGTCGCAGGGTGGGGCGGGGTTACATGTTTTCGGGTTCGGGGCGGGGCGGCTCTGACCCGCCCCAAACCCGACCCATTGCCATCCATATCAATAATTCCTCCTGATGGTAGGCTAACCTCAAGTATGCTACCAGTTTTCTCTCAAAATCAGTCTCGCTAGGCATTCCTCATATATAAAAGAACGTGTATATCCTTATTAATAACTTAAAAGTCCTTTAAACGAGGATACCATGAATAGAAGACGTCATAAGTCAAGACGACATAACTGGAATAGAATATTGGAAATGAATACTACTAAAACTAACTACCACTTGTCCGCTCTACTCATCTAGTCAACCATTCCCGATTGACGGTGGAACAAAGGTAAATCCTGGCAAGATGGGGGTATAATCACGGATGCCTGATTCAAAGTTAGATATAACAAATGATTCATCTTCGTCATCGGCTATTACTACTACTACTACTACTACTTCTAGTACTGGTGCTAGGGTAGAGACTCGATAAAGGTAACAGAGCATTATAAACTCATCATAGACTATCTAGAAGTTCACATTCTCTCCCAGACATCTCTTCTGGGTCAGCATAAAATTTGGTTCCTAGATCTTCCTAGTCATTTGGGAAGGTTGATAAGAAGTGGCCAATGAAATGTGAGTTAGTTTTCTTAAAGCTATTGTCTGTGACGTTGTGACTCTAGGTGCAATAGCTAAAGTACATGATCTGTTATCCCTCCAATAGGTGCCTTCCTATACAATAAATATCTCGCGTATACTAGATCTAAATTCCTCTGTTGATTTCTCATGAACGGTGGCATTTCTAAACATCCAATTATGCAAACTCCATTTAAGGCTAAATAGTATTACTCATTTAAATTCGAGGACAATATTCTATGAAAACATCCTTTAAACTTTACTAATTCCCATTATGCTTAAAACTCATTTTTCTATCTCGTTATCGCGAATACAACTTCTATTTCTTCCTCATCTTACATTTCTTCCTTGTCTAATCTCAAAACATTTTATTTCTCAAGTATATGAAATAAACGAAATAAAGATGACAAACTTCTATACCTTCGGAGTCGGCAGAAAGAACTAGGGCAGTGGTAAATTTCATTAGAAATATTTTTAGAAATTTCTTTTGAAAAATCTACAAGTCTACAGAAACGTAAACCCGCTTTGATACCACGTTGTAACACCTCAAGTTTTGTAAACCTGGGACGCCACGACATTCTTTAAAATTGACTTTTGAACAAATATTATTGCAGAAATAACTTAATTTTTAAACATCACATTTATTATTTGAGAGTCATAATGGTAACTCAAATTAAAATAAATTTATATGAAATAATTCACGAAACACTGAATCTCATTTTTCAAGTATTGTGACGACAAAACGAATTAAAAAAGTTCATAAAACATGACTTTGAAAATAACTTCAATTATTGATTTGCCATCAGTGACCTTCATTTGTCGCCATCTCTAAAATCTGCAAATGTTGTTGAAATAACGAAATGAGTATTTTGAAGAAATATTCAGTAGACTCATCGCCAATAATTAATTAACAAAATAATTGGACACATAATTATGCAAATAATACAATGAAATCATCATCATAAGCATAATCATAAGCATCACATAGTGAGTGCAAATGAACGTATTCTCGTCTCGTCTCATGCAATAAAGCATATAAGTTATGACATGCATAACAACATCAATTTCTCATTTTATCTCACAAGAGTTATTCTAATATTTTCTCATGCATCAAAGCATATAACTCATGTAAATTCACAATATACATAATTATAATTTAAACTAATTAGTGGGGCGAGTCTACCTCAAATTTTGCAAGTTTCAAAAGGGTGGAGAGGGAATGGCACACGTCAATCTCTTAGTTCACCAAATGCTTCGTCTAGCCAAAAGAATATTAACTTAATGTAGTACTTTTGAAATTTAAGGATTAAAGTGATAAAATAAAGTTTAGGGATTAGATTGAAATTTTAAAGAAAACAGGAATTTAAAAGTATAAGGGCTGAAATAGACTTTTCGAAAATTAAGGGCTGACTAGTAACATTTTGAAACATTAGGGATTGAATATGTGGTTTTAAAAAGCAAAAGGACTGAAATAACTAATTTTAAAAAAATAATGGATGAAATAAGTGATTTTTAAACTGAAGGTCTGAATTAAATGATTTTGAAACTAAAAGGACTGAAATAAAAAAGGTTTCTGAAAATTGGGAACTAAAGTAAAAAAATCAAAAATTATCTATCATCTCTCTTTTTCTCAAAATCGACAGAGAAAGAGAGAGAGTGAGAGGGGCGACGAAGGGCATCGCCCTTCCTATTCCATGTCACCGACTCCATTCCTTCTGGTGGCAAAGCCCCCATGATGTGGCGGTGGTGAGGCATGCGTGGGTGTGTGAAAAGGAAGGCAAAAATGGGCTTAATTGCATGCAAACAGGGGCTAACCAAGAAGGATTTCGAAGTTTTTCGATGGTAATAACGGTCGAAGGTTGAGGTCAGTGACAGGTCCAAAAATTTTGTTCAGTCAGGGCAGTCATCCAGAAATTTTTTCCAGCTCGGGCAGACATCAGTCAAATAACTGTATTTTTTAAGTCAAAACCCAAAAAATGCCTAAAATTTTAACTATTTTTTTTCCCGGACGGATCCAGCACGGGCGAGCGCGTTGGCTAGCCATGTGCTGGCTCCGTCAGTGGTTGAGGTAACTTTATGGGTTTACTTGATTCTTTGTTTTCTTGGTTGTTTAGTTGATTTGAAGGGATTTTGGGGGAAGGGAAATGGTGGCCGAGAGTGTGGTCTCAACTGTGGTGTTGGTGTGGCGATGGTTGGCTGCCGTTTTGATTTGGTGGCAGTGGAAGCTCGGGTTATGAGGGATTGAAGGCTGCTTGTGGGTGGTTGTGCTTGGTTTTGGTGGTTTAGTCAGCTGCGTGGTTTGGGTATATGAAATCTTCTATTGCGTATTGTATGTGTGATGTAGTTCGTAATGGTGGTTCGGTTTGCAGTTTGTTTTTGAAATGTGTGTAATTGTGCTTGTGAAAGGCAGTAAAAAATGGTGGTCGAAGGATTTTGTGGTGGTTCGTGGTTGGTGAAGTTTGATTTTACAGATTATAGAAGTGGTGGATCGAGGTTCGATTTCGTGCAATGAAGGCTTGCAGCGTTGCCTGTGTGAATAACTATTGGGATCCATATAGTTGATGGCTAGAAATTTGCTTTCTATCGTCGACATGTGAAGTATGATTTGAGAAATAATTAGTCTTTAGCGTACAAATTCATACCCATGAGGAGAGGGAATGGAGTGTGGAGTTATATGTATTTGTTTTGGGCTTTAAATGGTAAATCAGAGGAGATCAAGGATTGGGTGAAATTGAGGGAACAACTATGGAAATATGAATATCTATTTGAGGAAGAACGTGTGAATACGGGGAAGAAGAAGCTGTGATTTCTCTATGAGTATAGTATAAATGTGTAGTGACAGGTGAGGGGATATACCCAGAGTTAGATTTCTATTTGGCAAGTTAGGGTAATTCATAAATTAGGAGTGATTGAGGGAAAAATCTTGGAATTAATAGATTGAGATCAATTTTTACAAGGGAAAAAACGTGGAGAGGAGAAGATACAATCATACGATTTGGCTTCCCGAAAATTTTTCCAAAGAAAAAGTGATTTGATTACTTTAATTTTGACAATGATAATTAAATTTAAAGTTGGACTTGAAAGTTTGGATCTAAAATGATTAAAAGTTGGACTTAAAATAAATAGTGATATGGGAATACTTTTAATAAAATTGAAATTTTTTTAAGATTTTAAATAAATTTAATTTCACTTAATAATGGTTAGAGGAGCACATTTTTAAAATAAATTGGAGATGTTGTAGCGACTGTCGTCTTTAAGAATTTTAAAAATATTTTTAAAAAAATAACAGAGAATTCTCGATCGCCACACCCTTGGCCAGGGGGCGGACCCACAGTGGGGCCCCAGTAGAAATCTGATTTTTTTTTGGTAGGTAAGGTAACTTTTTTGTTTTAATCTTCAAACTTGATTTATTAAGATATAAATATAATAGTGCACCTGTGCACTCAGGACGCAGCACTTTGAAGATACATATAATTTCTTTTTTTATATAAAAATAGTGCACCTATGGAAGTGGAGCCGTGGGCAGTAGGGGATGTGATTTATGCTAATTATATTATAAGTGTGCAAGGTTAATATAATTATTTATTTGTTTTTGGATTGAATATTTTCAAGTGTTTTTTCATTTTTCGGTCTCTTCTTACCAAACAAAAAATGTTTGGGGGGGCAGTGTGATTTATGCTAATTATATTATAAGTGTACAAGGTTAATATAATTATTTATTAATTTGTGGATTGAATATTTTCAAGTACTAATGAGTTCCGGAGTGGCTCAACGAGCGTTGACCCGTTGCACGTGCCCGTAGGACCAATAACGAGGCAAAGAGACAAAAGAATCAAGCAGAAAATGCAAGGATTCATGCAAGCGTGGATGGATGAGTGTTCGAGTGCAAAGACCTCGTTTACGATGCATAACAAAGTGGAAGAAGAGCCAAAGTTATTACAATGCATTTGGATCAAAGAAGAACAAGAAAATAAGGCAGAAGTAGAATCACGGCCGTAACACCTCTTTCACGGCCGTAAAATCATGTTGGCGAAATTTGAACAGAAAGGCCATTACGGCTGTAACATATCTTCTTACGGCCGTAACTGAAGTAGAAGGACTCACGGCCGTAAACCCAATCCTCACGACCGTAAATAGAGTTTAGCAGTTTTTATACTCATAAGTCACGACTGTAATTTAGCGCCGCAAATTAAAACCTAATTTCAGCTTTTAGTTTATTTGCAATTCTAGTTTATTTAGGTTTCTTTATTTTGTTAGCCTATATATATATATGGCTTTATTCAGCATTGTAAAACACAACTATTATTCTTGAGATTAATGATATTGAAGGTGAGATATTCCATTAATTTCTTCGTGTTCTCGTCGAACAAATTGAACTTATCAAAGAATTTGACAACCTTTTTGGCGTTCCCCCTTTGTGGTTCTTATCTCCGCATCGTAACGGGTTTTGGGTTTAATATACCCATAGTTCTTGCATCGTGAGGTCGGGGTTGCATTGTTACCGTCTACTATCTTGGATGTTAGAGCTTTCCGGCGTTTAATTCCACGTGTTCTTGGTGATCCCCGTATCGGATCACTTCATCTGGTATCATAGCCTGTCTCTAAATCCAATTATTTAGTATTCCAGTTATTAATCATTCAAAAAAAAAATTAATTCCAATTCTTGTTTCTTGAAATTCGTCAGAAATTCAAGATTTGCCAATTTTTGTTTCTTGTTCTTGATAATTTTTGTTGAGTAGCAAAAAAAAAAAAAAAATCCGAAATTTAAAAAAAAAAAAAATAGAAAAGAAGTGTTGTTGATTTGAACAAGAAATCAAGAAAATAATATTTGGCAAATCTTGCCAACAATTCTTGTTCCATTAAATTCCTTATTCTTGTTTCAATAAAACTTCTACTTGAAATAGAATTCTTGTTTCCATAATTTCCTTCTTAGTTACCTAATTCCAATTTTTCCATCAACTTTCCTTATTTGCACTTTGGGATTTATTCCACAAGGACCAAATCCGTGAATAGTTTGGTGGGTTCTTTGAGAACGTGGGAAAAAGGGAATAGAGAAGAAAAAAGCCAGAGTGGTGAGATTAATAGAGGGAAAAAGCCAAAATCGAGTGATACACAAGTGATAAAACACGTGAGGATCTTTATTTAATTTTTTTTCTCTTTTCTTTATTACTAACCATGTCACAGAAGGAAGTTCCGTCGACGGAAAGGGATCTTCAAGATTTTAAAATGCTTGCAATGGTGAAGGAACGTTTTGCAAAATTGGAGGCGAGGTTGGATGCCAAGTTGGAAGGAAAATTTGGTACACAATCCGGCGTAAAGGTGGAAAAACCTAACAATCCGGGGGAGACAGGTGGTGCGGGAATTGTTCAACCACGTCAGGAACAACCGCGCAATTTCCCTAATTTACGGAGGCCACTAAGGTATGACTTCAACCCACAAATTAGAGCTAGGAATGAACGTGTTGAGGTTGTTGATAGTGATGAGGATAGTGGTGAATTGTCTATTACTAGTGTTGGTAGGAGACGAGATCGGGGAGAAAGACGTAATAGGGGATATAGGCGTGATCGTAGGGATGATGTAGATGGACATGTTGGTACATTAAAATGTCCATTCCCTCGTTTCAGGGTAAGAGTAATCCGGACGTTTATTTTGAATGGGAAAAGAGGGTAGAATTAATTTTTGATTGTCATAATTATTCTGAAGCTAAAAAGGTTAAATTGGCAGTCGTAGAATTTACTGATTATGCTATAGTATGGTGGGATCAATTGGTTACTAGTAAAAAGAGGAATTGGGAGAGGCCTATTGAAACTTGGGATGAGTTGAAGGCTCTTATGAGAAAACGATTTGTGCCTGGACATTACTATAGGGATCTCTACCAAAAACTACAAACCCTTTCCCAAGGTAGTAAGAGTGTGGAGGATTACCATAGGGAGATGGAGGTTGCCATGATTAGGGCAAATATAGAGAAAGACACGGAGGCAACCATGGCTAGGTTTTTAAATGGTCTAAATCGAGATATTGTTAACATTATTGAATTGCAGCATTATATCGATTTAGAGGAGATGCTTCACATGGCCATGAAAGTGGAGCGACAATTAAAAAGGAAGGGAATTTCAAAATTCTCTACAAGTTCCAATTCTTTTGGTAAGTCTATATGGAGCGGGACTTCTAAAAATGATGGGGTTGTGCAGAAAAATAAATTTGAGGCACCAAAGGGAAAAATAGAGCCACCCAACAAAGGTAAAATTGCTTTTGATTCTCAAACTCCTAGGACTAGAGATATTCGTTGTTTTAAATGTTCCGGCTTAGGACATATTTCTTCACAATGTCCAAATAAACGAATATTGGTTATGCGTGACGGGGTATTAAGTTTGGAGGATGAGAAAGAGGGAGAAGTGGAGGATGAGTATAAGGATATGCCAGCTCTAGAGGATGTTAGTGAAAATGATGATGGGGACTATGCAGTAGCTAAATCACTTGTCACTAGGAGAGCCCTTAGTACTCAAGTTAAGGAGGAAGAGTCGGGTGAGCAGCGAGAAAATATATTTCATACTAGGTGCTTTGTGAATAACAAGGTGTGTAATTTGATAATAGATGGTGGTAGTTGTGCGAACGTTGCTAGCACTACTCTAGTGGAGAAATTATGCCTACCTATCCTAAAACACCCTAGGCCATATAAGCTACAATGGTTAAATGAATCGGGTGAGATTAAGGTGAATAAACAAGTGGTAGTTGATTTGGCGATTGGGAAGTATGAAGATAGCGTGGTTTGTGATGTGGTACCAATGCATGCGAGGCACATCTTGTTGGGCAGGCCATGTCAATTCGATAGGAAGGTTATTCATGATGGTTTTAAAAATAGGTATACCTTCACTAAGGATGGGAAAGATATCAAACTAATGCCTTTGTCACCCCAACAGGTCTATGAAGACCAACTGAAATTAAAAAGCGAGGAAGAGAGAAAGAGGGTCGGGACCATGATCCCGGAAAAGGGAGAGTTGAGTGAACAGAAGAGGGTCGGGACCACGATCCCGGAAAAATGAGAGTTTTGTGAAAAACCGAGGGTTGGGACCACGATCCCAGAAAAAGGAGAGGGTGTGAAGAGTGCCAGTAAAAATAAAAGAGAGAAAACAAAGGTGAGCTTCTACGCAAAACAGAGTGATATCACCAAAGCTATTTCTACAAATAAACCAGTGATTTTACTCGTGTATAAGGAATCACTCCTTGTACTTGATGAAGCTAAACACTCCCTCCCGAGTTTAGCTGTGTCTCTTTTGTAGGAATTTGCAGATTTATTTCCCAAGGAAATTCCTAGTGGCCTGCCGCCAATTCGTGGGATTGAACACCAGATTTACTTCGTGCCGGGAGCAGTCATCCAAAACAGGCCAGCTTATAGGAGCAATCCCGAAGAGACCAAAGAGCTACAAAAGCAGGTTGAAGAGCTGTTGAAAAAGGGCTATGTTAGGGAAAGCACGAGTCCATGTGCAGTACCAATTTTGTTGGTGCCAAAAAGTGATGGGACTTGGAGGATGTGCGTGGAATGTAGAGCAGTCAACAATGTCACAGAATAGAGTGATACACGAGTGCTAAACACGTGAGGATATATTTTCTTGAAAATTATTTATATTTTTTTTTTCTTTTCTTTGATCACTAACCATGTCACAGAAAGACGCATCATCGACAGGGGAGGATAACCAACAGTTCCACTTTCTTGCAATGTTGGAAAAACGATTCGAGAAGTTGGATGCGAGGTTGGGGGAAATTAAAAACTCTGTGGACACGAATAGTGCGGATATTGCCCAACTACATAGAGAGCAGCCGTGCACGGCTCCTAATATCCGGAGGCCGCAAAGGTATGACCATAATCCTAGAAATAGAGACCGGGATGATGATGATGATGAGATAGGTGATAGTGTTGATGATGATAGTGGGAATGTGTCAGTGGCTAGCGTGGGTAGGAGAAGAGTCCGAGGTGGTCGGCGTGGAAGGGGCAATAGGCGTGAATATAAGGATGATGATGGGATGGATAGAAGCCTGGGAAACATTAAAATGTCTATACCAGCTTTCCAGGGTAAAAGTGATCCGGAGGTGTACCTTGAGTGGGAGAAGAAGGTCGAACTAATTTTTGAGTGCCATAACTACTCAGAGGAAAAGAAGGTGAAGTTAGCCGTTATAGAGTTCGCAGATTATGCACTTGTGTGGTGGGATCAATTAGCGACAAGTAGGAGGAGAAACCGTGAACGACCTGTTGAGGCCTGGAACGAGTTGAAGGGTTTGATGAGAAAAAGGTTTGTGCCCAACCATTACTATAGGGACTTGTACCAGAAACGCCAAACTTTGTCTCAGGGTTCGAAGAGTGTCGAGGAATACCATAAAGAGATGGAGATTGCTATGATCCGAGGGAATATTGAGGAGGATCCGGAGGCCACAATGGCCAGGTTTTTGAGTGGTTTGAACAGGGACATTGCAAATGTAATAGAACTGCAACATTATGTTGAACTGGAGGAGATGTTGCACAGGGCGATGAAGGTGGAGAGGCAGCTGAAGAGGCAGCGTTGAACTATCCAACGTATGATAAGGAGCTTTATGCTCTTGTCAGGGCATTGGAGACTTGGCAACATTACCTCTGGCCAAAAGAATTTGTCATCCACACGGATCACGAGTCATTAAAGCACCTCAAGGGGCAAGGTAAGTTAAACAAAAGACATGCCCGATGGATTGAGTTTGTGGAGACTATTCCTTATGTCATTCAATACAAACACGGTAAGGAAAATATAGTTGCAGATGCGTTGTCAAGACGGTAAGTGCTCCTTAATTCATTGAATGCTAAATTATTGGGTTTTGAATATGTGCGAGATTTGTATGCGAACAATCATGATTTTTCCTCTATTTATGTCTCTTGCGAATAGGGAGCATTTGATAGATTTTATAGGCATGATGGTTATTTGTTTAAGGAAAATAAATTGTGTGTGCCTAATTGTTCTATGCGTGAGTTGTTAGTGCGTGAAGCTCACGGGGGTGGTTTGATGGGTCATTTTGGTATTTTAAAAACATTGGAAACATTAAAGGAACATTTTTATTGGCCTAGGATGAAACGGTATGTTCACCAAATTTGTAATAAATGCATAACTTGTAAACAGGCCAAGTCTAAGGTATCCACATGGCTTGTACACTCTTCTACCAGTTCCTAGTGAGCCTTGGGTAGACATATCCATGGACTTTGTGTTAGGATTGCCTAGGACCAACAAAGGTCGGGATTCCATTTTTGTGGTGGTGGACAGGTTTAGTAAAATGGCACACTTCATTCCTTGCCATAAAACTGATGATGCCGTGAACGTAGCTCACTTATTCTTTAGGGAAGTTGTCAGACTACATGGGGTGCCTAGGAGTATAGTGTCCGACAGAGATGTCAAATTCCTTAGTTACTTCTGGAAGGTTCTGTGGGGAAAAATGGGTACTAAACTATTTTTTTTTCCACTACTTGCCATCCTCAGACGGATGGTCAGACAGAAGTAGTCAATAGGACGTTAACACAACTCTTGCGTGTTGTCATAAATAAAAATTTGAAGAGTTGGGAGGAATGTTTACCTTTTGTGGAGTTTGGATATAACAGGGCTGTACATTCTACTACTACTTACTCTCCTTTTGAAATTGTGTATGGCTTCAATCCACTAACCCCTTTGGACCTAATCCCTTTGCCTGTAGATCACAGGAACAGTTTGGATGGCAAGAAGAAAGCCGAGCTTGTGAAGTCACTCCATGAAAAGGTCCGTCTACAAATAGAAAGGAAGAATGAGCACTATGCGTCCCATGCGAATAAGGGCAGAAAGCAGGTGATTTTTGAACCAGGCGATTGGGTGTGGGTTCACATGCGAAAGGAACGATTTCCCGCACAACGGAAATCTAAGCTGCAGCCTAGAGGAGATGGGCCGTTTCAAGTCATTGAGAGAGTCAATGATAATGCTTATAAGTTGGATCTCCCAGGTGGGTATAATATATCTGCTACATTCAACGTTGCTGATCTCTCTTTGTTTGATGCAGGTGATGATTCGAGGATGAATCCTTTTCAACAGGGAGGGAATGATGAGTACCTGAGTGGCCCAACGAGCAAGGATCCGTTGCATGTGCCGGTGGGACCAATAACGAGGCAAAGGGCTAAGAAGATCAAGCAAGCAATGCAGGGTTTATGCAAGCTTGGGTGGATGAATATTCAAATGCATGGTCAAAGACTCCAATTTCATTGTATGACAATATGGGAGATGCGCCAAAACCGTTACAAGTCATTTGGGTTAAAGAACAAGAAGAAAAGAATTCAGAAGACCCTTTACGGTCGTAAAAACCCATTCACGGCCGTAAAAGACCTTTACTGCCGTAACAACCCATTCACGGCCGTAAAAGAGTTAGGCAGTTTTTTTTTGCAGAAGGTGTCTTACGGCCGTAAGATTCCATGTCACGGCCGTAAGACACAAAATCAATTTTAGACCCGAGGGTCAATTACGGCCGTAAACACATATGTTACGGCCGTAAACATGCGCCGCTTCTTATTTTAGGGTTTTTGCGGCTAGGTTATTTTGGAAGCGTTTTTGGACTATATTAGCTTTCCTTTGTCATTTTAAACAGCACAACTTTTATGATTAATGAGATTGCTTGAATTAGGTGAGTTATCCCTGTTCTTCTTCGTTCTTGATTGAACCCCTCGAACTTATCAAAGGATTTGACAACCTTCGTGGCGTTCACCCCTTTATGGTTCTTCATTCCGCATCTTAACGGGTCTTAGATTTGATACATCCTTGGTTCTTGAGTCGTGAGCGTCGGGTCATATTGTTATCGTCAATTAATCTGGATTTGGAACTTTCCAAGTGTTTAATTCAGTTTCCGCGAGATCCCGTGATTCCCCAACAAGAATCACATCATGATGGCTATTTATTTAGAGAAAATAAACTTTGCATGCCTAATTGTTCTATGTGTGAATTGCTAGTGCGTGAGGCTCATGGTGGGGGGTTAATGGGACACTTTGGTGTAATTAAGACTTTAGGAACTTTACAAGAGCACTTTTATTGGCCTAAAATGAAAAGGAATGTTCACTATATTTGTGAAAGCTGCATAACTTGTAAACAATCATCTAGGGTCTTACCACAAGGTTTGTGATGTGATCCGATACGGGGATCACCAAGAACACGCGGAATTAAAGGCCGGAAAGCTCTAAAATCCAAGATAGTAGACGGTAACAATGCGACCCCGACCTCACGACGCAAGAACTATGGGTATATTAAACCCAAAACCTGTTACGATGCGGAGATAAGAACCACAAAGGGGGAACGCCACAAAGGTTGTCAAATCCTTTGATAAGTTCAATTTGTTCGACGAGAACACGAAAAAAATTAAGGGAATATCCCACCTTCAATATCATTAATCTCAAGAATAAAAGTTGTATTTTACAATGCTGAATAAAGCCATATATATAGGCTTTACAAAATAAAGCAACCTAAATAAACTAGAATTGTAAATAAACAAAACAATAAACCAACCGCCTAACATTATCCTAAATTGCGGATCCTATGTTACGGCCGTGACTTATGAGTTTACGGCCGTAAGAATGCCACGGATTAAAATTAAAAACATATGTTACGGCCGTGACAAATTTATATACGGCCGTAATCGACTTTTTGAATAAAAATATAAAAACTACCAAACTTTATTTACGGCCGTGAGGATTGGTATTACGGCCGTAAGTCTTCTTCTGCATAATTTGTCTTGATGATGTTACGGCCGTGAGAACATTGTTTACGGCCGTGATTGCCATTCTGTCCAAATTTTGCCAACATGATTTTACAGCCGTAAAAGTAGGGTTACGACCGTGAATTCGATTCTGCCTCAATTTCTTGTTGTTCTTCGATCCAAATGCATTGTAATAACGTTGGCTCCTCTTCCACTTTGTTATGCAACATAAATGAAGTCTTTGCACTTGAGCACTCATCCATCCATGCTTGCATGAATCCTTGCATTACCTGCTTGATTCTTTTGGCTCTTTGTCTCGTTATTGGTCCTACGGGCACGAGCAACGGGTCAAGGCTCGTTGAGCCACTCCGGAACTCATCATCCCCTCCCTGTTGAAAAGGATTCGTCCTCGAATCATCACCTGCATCAAAATCCATTGATATATCTACCCAAGGTTCATTGTGTTAGGTTTCCCTAGGACAAAAAAGGTAGAGACTCGATATTTGTAGTGGTAGACAGATTTAGCAAAATGGCGCATTTTATTCCTTGTAATAAAACTAATGACGCAACACACATAGCTAACCTATTCTTTAGGGAGGTTGTGCGACTCCATGGGGTACCTAGGTGTATTGTGTCTGATAGAGATTTTAAGTTCCTAAGCTACTTTTGGAAAGTCTTGTGGGGGAAGATGGGTACTAAATTATTATTTTCAACTACATGTCACCCGCAAACTGATGGCCAAACGGAGGTAGTTAATAGGACATTAATCCAACTTTTGCGCACTATAATAAATAGGAATTTAAAAAGTTGGGAGGAATGTTTTCCATTTGTAGAATTTGCTTATAATCGATCTGTGCATTCTACTACTTCATGTTCACCTTTTGAAGTTGTTTATGGTTTCAACCTGCTAACTCCTCATGATTTAATTCCTTTACCTGTAGATGAACGGAGCAGTTTGGACGGGGCGAAAAAAGCTAAGCTTGTGAAAGAGCTTCATGAGAAGGTGAAAGGGCAAATTGAAAAGAAAAATGAGCGTCATGCGACTCATGCCAACAAAGGTAGGAGGCAAGTGACGTTCGAACCGGGTGATTGGGTGTGGGTTCACTTGCGAAAGGAGCGATTTCCAACCCAAAGAAAGTCTAAGTTGCAGCCAAGAAGCGACGGACCTTTTCAAATCCTTGAAAAGATAAATGAGAATGCATATAAACTCGATCTTCCAGGTGAGTATAACGTGTCTGCTTCTTTTAATGTTGCTGATCTTTCTCTGTTTGATGCAGGTGATGATTCGAGGACGAATCCTTTTCAACAGGGAGGGGATGATGAGTTCCGGAGTGGCTCAATGAGCGTTGACCCGTTGCACGTGCCCGTAGGACCAATAACGAGACAAAGAGCCTAAAGAATCAAGCAGGCAATGCAAGGATTCATGCAAGCGTGGATGAACGAGTGCTCGAGTGCAAAGACCTCACGGCCGTAACTGAAGTAGAAGGACTCACGGCCGTAAACCAAATCCTCACGGCCGTAAATAGAGTTTAACAATTTTTATACTTTTTGTTCAGAAGGTTGATTACGGCCGTAACATATGTTTTAATTTTTTAATCCGTAGCATTCTTACGGCCGAAAACTCATAAGTCACGGCCGTAATTTATCGCCGCAAATTAAAACCTAATTTCAGTGTTTAGTTTATTTGCAATTCTTGTTTATTTAGGTTTCTTTATTTTGTTAGCCTATATATATGGCTTTATTCAGCATTGTAAAACACAACTATTATTCTTGAGATTAATGATATTGAAGGTGAGATATTCCATTAATTTCTTCGTGTTCTCGTCGAACAAATTGAACTTATCAAAGGATTTGGCAACCTTTGTGGCGTCCCCCCTTTGTGGTTCTTATCTCCGCATCGTAACGGGTCTCGGGTTTAATATACCCATTGTTCTTGCGTCGTGAGGTTGGGGTTGCATTGTTATCGTCCGTTCCAACCTGGATTCGGAACTTTCCAAGCGTTATTCCGCGATCTATGACGAGGACCCCCTCCCTGGTTCTCATCATATGGTATCAGAGCTGTACTCTGAATTCATGTTCTTGTGTTTTATTTTATCCCAGTTTGGTTTTGTGTTTTTATCATAGAGTCTGCACAAAATCATCCATATCTTGTTATTGAGTCTTTTTTTTCTTGAGTTTACTTTTTTCTTCGTGTACTTTGAATCAGTAAAAAATTTAAGTCTTTGATCCATATAAAAATCCATCAAAAATTCAATCTTGTTTATTTTATTCGATTCTTATCCAAATCATGTCCAGATTGTTTTGTTCCGTTCGTGTCGAATTTTCGGATTTTATTAAAAAAAAATTATTTTTTTATTTTTATTAATTCCGAAAATTCATCATAATTCAAAAAAAAAAAAAAAAAATCACTCCGAAATTCAAGAACCACTTTCTTGAATTTCCTTAAATTCTTGATAATTCCTTGCCTTCAAAGTGAAATTAAAATTCTTGATATTCTTTCCTTTCTAGTCAAAATTCAAGAACCACTTTCTTGAATTTCCTCAATTCTTGATATTCCCTGCCTTCCAAGTCAAAATTAAAATTCATTATTACTCGTGTCAAACTATTATTCCATTCCATTCCACAATGTCAAAATTTCACGAAATTCATCATGTAGGAAAGATAACCATCAATCTTATCTGCTTGTCATGATGGCGAAACGGTTTGAGGAGTTAGCTGCAAAATTGGAAGCGAAATTTGATGTGAGATTAGATGCGAAAATTGGGAAGGTTAAGAACTCAGTAGATATGCATAGTGAAGAACTTGCTCAATGGCGTGAAAGGGAATATAGGCGTAACCATAGACCTAGGATTGGGATTGGAGTTGATTGGGATGAAGAGATTAATGTGAGGGCGCTTTTGAAGGGTTTAACATAAATTTATGAGGAAAGGATGATGTGTGAACGGAAGGCTGGAAAAGAAGCTAAGTTAAGAAAGAGGGAGAATGAAAGGGAAGCTGAAGCTAAATTACAATAGGGTGAAAGTGAGATTGGAGGGGATTTAAAATTGGAGTGTCAGGATATGAATGTTGAAAAGAAGGAGGGAGACTTGAGGAACGAGTTAGAAGAGGAGGTGCCTAATCATGTCGATAAAATCATTTATGAGGAGGTAAATGAGCAAAAGCATGAGAAATTAGGAGAGGTTATTGAGCCCAGAAATTTAAAAGTGGAGAAGTGTGCGAAAAAAGAAATTGAAGTAGTTGATCAAACTCCGAGTCTTGAAGTAGAGAATAAAATTGTGGAAGAGGAGATTGAAAATAACATTGTTGACAATGATAGGAATGAATTGGAAGTTGGGGTAGAAGTTCAACATTTGAATGTTGAAATTGTCAATAAAAATATTGAAGAGGTGGTTGAATGTGAAAAATTGGAAGAAGTGGTTGAGAAAAAAGAAGAGAATGAGCAAGAAAGTATATTGACTTTTGGAGGCGACGAGAAGGGCCTCGTGGTGGGAAAAAAAAGTTGTTGTGGAGGTTTTCTATCATGAGTACAAGGATCCATACCTTGTGCATGAAGACGCTAACATTTTCCTCCTCATTTTTTTAAATCTTTCTTGAAGGTTTATTGTGCATGGAAGTTTGATTTACATCAACCCTGTTCAATTCCCCTCATGTTTCAATACCTTCTTGTCTACAAATTGGAGGAGCATCATTTATTGAATGCATGTCAGGGAATCGACAATTTTCCGTTTGATCCAGGAGGTACAGTTTGATTTTTCAAGAACAACACCATGATTCGGGACGAATCATCCTAAAGAATGAGGGAATGGTACGAATCAGGGTGGGCTTGACGGGAAAATCTATAATTCAAGCCAAAACAAGAAGTCAAGCAGGTTCGGAGAACATCAGATCAAACATTGCTTGTACGAAGAAGGTTCGAGGCTAAACAAAGTGAGCAAGTCAAGAACAGCTTTATGATTCGGGACGAATCATCTTAAAGGAAGAGGGGATGATGTGATCCGGAAAATAAGCTAAGAACAATATTATGATTCGAGACGAATCATCTTAAAGGAAGAGGGGATGATGTGATCCGGAAAAGGCGTCAAAAATTAGAAATCAAGATACGGGCAATTCAACAATATTCTACATGGAAAAATGAACAAGTTTCATGTTGGGCTCGAGTCAAGATTCAATTCACGTCAAAGGATCAGAAATCAAGGCAGAAGGGCTTTTACGGCCGTAACTTCCATAATTACGGCCGTAACATTATTAGTGCACAATTTGGGCAGAACAGCGTTTACGGCCGTAACTTTGGTTCTCACGGTCGTAACATGGAATTTCACGGCCGTAACATCAATCTTCACGGCCTTAACTAATATTCAGACATTTTGTTCAGAGAAGGCCTTACGGCCGTAAGTCCGACTTTTACGGAAGTAAGCAGCGCAAATCAGATTTTCGGGATTTTTAGTATTTCAGTTGATTTGTATTTCCTTTATTGATTTTTAATTCTTTTTCCAATTTTGGTAATTTTGGTTATTTTGGTTATTTTTGTTATTTTGGCTATTTTAGCTTAATTAGAATTCTATTCATAGTCAGTAAGCGACTAGGGTTTATTTTGCCTATTTATATGCTTTTCCATTCAATGTAAAAACAGAAGACTTTTGATGAATAAAACTATTGAGTGTTTTTAATCTCTTTAAATGTGAGGATTTGGACATTCCTTGTGGCGTTCCCCCTTTGTGGTTCTTATCTCCGCATCGTAACGGATCTCGGGTCTAATATACCCATGGTTCTTGCGTCGTGAGGTCGGGGTTGTATTGTTATCGTCCGTTCCAACCTGGATTCGGAACTTTCCAAGCGTTATTCCGTGAGCTACGAGGACCCCCTCCCGGGTTCTCATCATATGGTATCAGAGCTGTACTCTGAATTCAGGTTCTTGTGTTTTATTTTATCCCATTTTGATTTTGTGTTTTTATCATAGAGTCTTCACAAAATCATCCATATCTTGTTATTGAGTTTTTTTTTTCTTGAGTTTACTTTTTTCTTCGTGATCTTTGTGCCAATAAAAATTTTCAGTTTTTGATCCATATAAAAATCCATCAAAAATTCAATCTTGTTTATTTTATTCGATTCTCATCCAAATCATGTCCCGTTTGTTTTGTTGCGTTCGTGTCGAATTTTTGGATTTTATTAAAAAAAAAAAATTATTTACTTTTTTTATTTTTTATTAATTCCGAAAATTCATCATAATTCAAAAAAAAAAAGTCACTCCGAAATTCAAGAACCACTTTCTTGAATTTCCTTAAATTCTTGATAATTCCTTACCTTCCAAGTCAAATTAAAATTCTTGATATTCTTTCCTTTCTAGTCAAAATTCAAGAACCACTTTCTTGAATTTCCTTAATTCTTGATATTCCCTGCCTTCCAAGTCAAAATTAAAATTCATTGTTACTCCTTGTGTCAAG
Organism: Ligustrum vulgare; assembly: GCA_963555705.1. Taxonomy (NCBI): domain Eukaryota; kingdom Viridiplantae; phylum Streptophyta; class Magnoliopsida; order Lamiales; family Oleaceae; genus Ligustrum; species Ligustrum vulgare. The sequence goes on from OY743178.1 coordinate 35,556,034, forward strand.
CTATTATTCCATTCTATTCCACAATGTCCAAATTTCACGAAAATTCATCATGTAGGAAAGATTGTTATCTTCTCTACTTGTCATGATGGAGAAACGGTTTGAGGAGTTAGCTGTAAAATTGGAAGCGAAATTTGATGCGAGATTAGATGCGAAAATTGGGAAGGTCGAACTCCGTAGATATGCATAATGAAGAACTTGCTCAACGGCGTGAAAGGGAATATAGGACCATAAACCTAGGATTGGGATTGGAGTTGATTGGGATGAAGAGATTAATGCGAGGGCGCTTTTGAAGAGTCGAACATAAATTTATGAGGAAAGGATGATGTATGAACGGAAGGCTAGAAAAGAAGTAAGTTAAGAAAGAGGGAGAGTGAAAGGGAAGCTGAAGCTAAATTACAACAGGGTGAAAGTGAGATTGGAGGGGATTTAAAATTGGAGTGTCAGGATATGAATGTTGAAAAGAAGGAGGGAGACTTTAGGATCAAAAGACACACGCCCGATGGATGGAATTCATTGAGACTTTTCCCTATGTCATTCGCTATAAGCAAGGTAAGGAGAATGTGGTAGCAGATGCCCTTTCTCGAAGGTATGTTCTATTAACTTCTTTAAATGCGAAGTTGCTTGGGTTCGAATATATAAGAGGTATGTATACTGATGACCCTGATTTTTCTACTATTTATGCTTCATGTGAAAAGGGTGCAATTGATAAATTTTATAGGCATGATGGCTATTTGTTTAGAGAAAGTAAACTTTGTGTGCTTAATTGTTCTATGCGTGAATTGCTAGTGCGTGAGGCTCGTGGTAGGGGGTTAATGGGACACTTTGGTGTTATTAAGACGTTAGAAACTTTACAAGAGCACTTTTATTGGCCTAAAATGAAAAAGGATGTTCACCATATTTGTGATAGGTGCATAACTTGTAAACAATCTAAATCTAGAGTCTTACCACAAGGTTTGTATACACCTTTGTCCGTACCTAATGAACCTTGGGTAGATATATCTATGAATTTTTTGTTAGGTCTGCCTAGGACAAAAAAAGGTAGAGACTCGATATTTGTGGTTGTAGACAGATTTAGCAAAATGGCACATTTTATTCATTGTCATAAAACTGATGACGCAACAAACATAGCTGACCTATTCTTTAGGGAAGTTGTGAGACTCCATGGGGTACCTAGAAGTATTGTGTCTGATAGGGATGTTAAGTTCCTAACCTACTTTTGGAAAGTCTTGTGGGGAAAGATGGGTTAGTATTGCTATTTTCTACTACATGTCACCCGTAAATTGATGGTCAAACGGAGGTAGTTAATAGGACATTAATCTAACTTTTGATCACTATAATAAATAAGAATTTAAAAAGTTGGGGGGAACGTTTTCCATTTGTGGAATTTGCTTATAATCGATCTGTGCATTCTACTACTTCATGTTCACCTTTTGAAGTTGTTTATGGTTTAAACCAGCTAACTTCTCTTGATTTAATTCCTTTACCTGTAGATGAAATGAGCAGTTTGGACGGGGCTAAAAAGGCTAAGCTTGTGAAGACACTTCATGAGAAGGTGAAAGGGCAAATTGAAAAGAAAAATGAGCATTATGCGACTCATGCCAACAAAGGTAGGAGGCAAGTGACGTTCGAGCCGGGTGATTGGGTGTGGGTGCACATGCGAAAGGAGCGATTTCCAACCCAAAGGAAGTCCAAGTTGCAGCCAAGAGGCGATGGACCTTTTCAAATCATTGAAAAGATAAATGAGAATGCAAGCTCGATCTTCCAGGTGAGTATATAACGTGTCTGCTTCTTTTAATGTTGCTGATCTTTCTCTGTTTGATGCAGGTGATGATTCGAGGACGAATCCTTTTCAACAGGGAGGGGCGATGATGAGTTCCGGAGTGGCTCGACGAGCGTTGACCCGTTGCACATGCCCGTAGGACCAATAACGAGGCAAAGAGCCAAAAGAATCAAGCAGGCGATGCAAGGATTTATGCAAGCGTGGATGGACGAGTGCTCGAGTGCAAAGACCTCATTTACGTTGTATAACAATGTGAAAGAGGAGCCAAAGTTGTCACAATGCATTTGGATCAAAGAACAACATGAAAATAAGGCAGAAGCAGACTTACGGCCGTAACACCCATTTTTACAGCCGTATCATCATCATGGCAAAATTGGGCAGAAAGGCCATTACGGCCGTAACATATGATCTCACGGCCGTAAGTGAATTAGAAGAACTTACAGCCGTAATCAAAATTCTCACGGTCGTAACCAAAGTTTTGTAACTTTTATTTTTTTGTTCAGGAGGTCACTTACGGCCGTAAATAAAATTGTCACGGCCGTAACATATGTTTTGATTTTAAACCCGTAAGTCACTTACGGTAGTAAACGTAAAAGTTACGGCCGTAACTAGGCGCTGCAAATTTTAACCTAGTTTTAGCGTTTAGGTTTAGTTTTAATTCTAGTTTATTTTGGTTACTTTATTTTGTTAACCTATTTAAAGACTTCATTCAACATTGTTTACACAACTTTTATTCTTGAGACTAATGATATTGAAGGTGAGATATTCCCTTATATTTCTTCTTGTTCTCGTTGAACAAACTCGAACTTATTAAAAGATTTGATAACCTTTGTGGCGTTCCCCCTCTGTGGTTCTTATCTCCGCATCATAACGGGTTTTGGGTTTAATATACCCATAGTTTTTTCGTCGTGAGGTCGTGGTTACATTGCTATCGTCTACTAATTAAATTTTAGAGCTTTCCAGCGTTTATTTCCGCGTGTTCTTGGTGATCCCCGTATCGGATCACATCACTAAGTGATAACTTTATATGAAGATTTCCGACGTGTTTTTAAACCATGTTAAATGCTTCTTAACACATTTTTAATCATGTGTATTGAACATAAAATATAACTTAAGCCTTTACCAAGTTTTAGACATGAAATCCAACAACACTTGACCTCAAAATCTAGTTTTAAATGCAAAGTGATAAACTTAGATGGGAATTTCCAGCAGAATTTTAAAGTATGTTTAGGACATCTTAACACACTTTTAATCTTGTGCATTGAACGTAGAATAGCATTTAAATTAGTAACAAGTTTTAGTCATAAAACCAACATCACTTTACTTCAAATCTTGCTTTAAACACTTGCAAGTGACATTCTAAACAAATAGTTCCAACAGATTTTCAAAGTATGTTTGTTGCCTCTTAACACCCTTTCAAATCTTGTATATTAATTATGAAACATCACTCGACTTATAACAAAATTTAGCAATAAGATCAACCGCTCTTTATTCTCATAACTCAATTAAAAATTCCCTTACATATTACTTGAAATCTCGTACTTCATACTTTAATAAAATCAATTAAAAATCAAGGTTTGAACACGTGCAAAGTAACGTTTCAAAGTGTACATTCCAACAGATTTTTATACTAGTTCAACTCATTTTAAGATGCCTTGAATCATGTAAAATATATAGTAAAAGTAGTTATAAGGTCTAAATATAAGAATTGAGATACTTTCTAGTATGAAAACTAATTTCAAAAACACTTTCGTAAGAATAAGATTGATAACCTTAATAATCTTTAGTTTTTAAATCAACCAAAATCTGGATTTTTATACATAAAGCCCATAAATAAGCTTAAGCCATAAGATAGAACCTGATTTAGTGTCCAAACTCAATTTGAATCATGTATTAATACTTCTATACAAAATTTAAGTTTCAAATCTTAGTAAATTCAACTCAAAGTAACAACTTAAGGGCATTCAAATTGATAACAGCAACTTAACTTTTCCCTTCAAATCTGACTTATACATGTACCTTCATATCCAAGCTTGAATCATTAAATAGAGAACCCTCAATCCTAATTCAATATCCTCACTCAAAAATCAGCTTTAAGAAATGAATAACTCTAATTTAAAATAACAATATAAGCTCATTTAT